>VXAV01000982.1:325975-338640 GCA_013399715.1 Alectura lathami
TTGTCATCTAGGTAAGGCTATTACCTTTAGAGAGCAAAACGACAAACTGAGCTAAATGGCAGGCTGATTCTAGGCTCTTCCCATGGCCGCACACACTGCTGGATGAAATATCGCTATTTACAGGTAAGGGAGTGTCCAGACAGAGAAGAATTCCCCGGACAGGCATTACCTACCAGGGGTTTACCTTGGGCAAAAAGGGAGTTTCCACAGTGCTCAGCACTGCAGAAATTCAGGTCCAATCTAGGTTGCAGCACAGCACAAGATACAAATAGCCTGGATAAAGCATGTAAAACAGAGGAGTCCACGCAGGCTGCTCTAATTTGCGCGGAGATTCATTGGACTGTATACAGGCTTGAGTCTGAGCAGCGACGGAGACAGCTTAAAGCCACTTTTGCTCCATTCTTTGTGGGCTACATTTTCTGCACAGTGCTTCGCGTGAGTTGTAGCACAGAATATCTCCCTTGCTTGATTTATGGAACACAGAAAAATAAGGTCTCCCTCAGCCAGAGGTGCAGTATTGCACGTAAGTTTAAAGGAAGCCTTTTGAAGATCCTTGGGCTGAGTTCCCCAAAGCACTACCTTCTGTGTCCCTAGAGATCCTACTCCTCGGCACCCCCTGGTCTGCAGGGGCCCTGTTTGGGGGAGGTGGTCATCAACCCCTGTCTGTTCAGGGCTGTTACAGAAAAAAACCACTCATTTCAGCAAAGTAATCCTTGCTTTTCCTCTGCACAGCTTGCAAGTCCCCTGCCACAAAGCCATAATCATTTATTTCAAAGCTATTTGTAAACCAAAAAAATGTCACCATTTCATAAATGAACAAAAGTTCTGCTTGACCTCAGAAGGAATTATATGCACGGAAGGGTGGATTTTGCCTCTAGATCTAATCTTTAATTCTTAAGATTCCACAGCACGAGTTACAATGCTGTAAGACACGAACTGAAAATTGTGGGCCTGTCCCCTACGTATCAGCCACATCTGGCAGCCTCCAGATTGACAGATAAGTTGGGTCAGTACTTTCACACTGCAGTCTTTGCAGTTTTAGTCTAAAGTTAAGAATATGCTTTACTGTTCTGCTAAATTTTGGCTTAAATCCTTACATGGATTCATAGGAGCAGAGCAGCTGAAGGTAAAATAAGTTTAGTATGACAGCTAATGTATGAGTTCTTTTTGGACATAAATCATTTTTAATAACAGGTTATGTGCTTGTGTATAGATGAGAATTATTATTTCAGAAGTGAGTCAAGGCTTGTCCTAGCTTTTGTTTTCACTGGCTCAAGAAAAATAGCCTGAGTAGATGTGAGCTCCTGATTCTCAAATCTGGATTGAGAAATGCTAGTAAGTTTTTGATTTGCTTTTTTCAAATCCAGTTTGTATATTAAAGTTGCAACTTCTTTCAGTGTCTCTGGCAGTGGCATTAGAAATGTCAAAAAACCTTATTCAGTTCTGTTCTTGCTCACTGCAGCTGTGGAATCAATAAACAAAATCACATATTTTTAATCGCGGGCTCCTGAAGAGGGCAGCACGTTCTAGATATTATTGAACCGTAAGCCTTGACATGACACACTGGCTTTACTGTACGCAAGCAGAGGAAGGGGGAATCAAAACATTCTGGATACTTCATGTAGACAGTTCCATAATAGAAGAAGTCAGCCGAAGTTCTAGGCTGTTATAGACCAAGGTCGAAACTGTATTAGATTATTAAAGAGAACATTCAAATTAGCTACCTGAAGCAATGTATTTAGAAAGAGATCAACAAAATACCAGCAAGGAGTACTTCCACGAGGAATATGTTTTATCTTTAACACTGTAGATAACTTTTCCTATTGGCAGTGCATTGACTATCAAAACTACTAAAGGGGTTAGATTTAATTATCTCACTTCTTTGCACATTTCATCTCAATTGCTATGGCAACATTCAGTTGCCTCAGCAGCAATGTACACTTTAATCAGATATTTCTTCACTCATTTCTCTCTGCACCACAGCAGTGTAGTCAAATTTACAGCCAAACCCTGATGCATCTGATAACACCTCTTAGGAATTAATGGCTAGGTTTCTCCTGCCCCTCACCCATACCCACAAATATTTCCAGAGTTTTGCACCCCTATGACAAAGGCTATAGGAGATGAAAAGTGTTTATACTTTAAATCTGTCGTACTTCACTGATCCTATGTTCTCTTTTTCTGCCACAACTCCCCTTTTCACGTGGCTTCTACTTATTCAGTAACTCTTCCCACCAAGCTAAGGGCAGGTCTTCTGGTCCCTGCAGGAACTCTGTCAGGGCTGAGAACAGGGAAACACAGTAATTGGGCAGACAATATGGTTCCCCCTGTATTTCACCCTGCCCTGAAAAGCTTTCTGTTTAATTATCCAGCCCTGATTAAATGCTTCGTCAGACTACATCATAGTTCTGTAAACTTCTTGGCCCAGAAATCAGGAACATAGGCTAAAATAAAAGTAATTAGGAATGATGAGCAGATACTGGGGACTACATATTGAAATGCAGTCAGTGAGAAGAGTCAGGAAGCTAAAAGTACATGGGGGTGACTGAATTTGGTTTATGGGAAATCTTGATATTTCTGACACAGAATATCATCTGGTTTGAAAACAAGTTACCACCAAGGTAAAGTGGGAAAAGAGATAAGTTCCTAATGGTGCCTAGCTTCTATGATGAAAAACACATTAGAAATGCATTAGATGGATTGAATTAGATTGGACTGCAGTCAGACATATAGGAAAGAATAATAGACATTAGGCATTAAAACATAATTCTGCAAATTTTGAAGATTGTCTTTAAAAAGCCAATTAGTTGATTTTGCTTTTTTACATCAAAGCAAATATTCTACACAGCTTTTTGTTTCTACTTGCATTTTTCATAGGTGTTCATCTGCTCACAAGTAATAAACTATCACAGCTCATTTTCAAATAAGGTCTTGGATTACTGCTGGGTAGATGAAGTATTGGTTTGGGCCACTGCTGTCCCAGAGATGTATAATGGAGTCAGTCAGAGTCAGAGCTACTCTACATCGTGTCAATGATAGCAAAGTCTGATCAGTCACCCTGATCATACAATATAAAATCAATCCCTACAGTGCACCTCCTTGTGAGCCGTAACAGCTTTTCTAGAGGCTTTGTAGTTCAAGATACTAAAAGAACATAAAAGCATTGAATTATTATGAAAATATATCAAAAAATGTACCCAGTATTCTTGGCATATATGACAAGGGATCTGATCACACGTAACATGAAACCCATGTTACATGGCATGTTTTCTGAGTATCTGGGGAGACTTTTGCAATAGAGGCGTGCTGAAGCCTAACTATGTGGGCCCATGTCATAGAACTGTAGAATCACAGAATGGTTTTGATTGGAAGTTACCTTAAAGACTATTAAGTTCCACCCTCCCTGCCACAGGCAGGGACACCTCCCACTAAATCAGGTTGCCCAAAGACCCGTCCAACCTGGCCTTGAACACTCCAGGGATGGGGCATCCACAGCCTCTCTGGGCAGTCTGTGCCAGTGCCTCACCACCCTTACAGTGAAGAATTCCTTCTGTATATCTTATCTAAACCTACCTCTTTTTAGTTTAAAACCATTGTCCCTTGTCCTGTCACTACACTCCCTGATCAAGTCCTTCTCCATCGTTCCTGTAGGCCCCTTTAGGTACTGGAAGACTGCAGTGAGGTCTCCCCAGAGCCTTCTTTTCTCCAATCTGAACAACCCCAGCTCCCTCAGCCTGTCTTCACAAGAGAGGTGCTCCAGCCCTCTGAGCGTCCTCACAGCCCTGCTCTGGACCCTCACATGACAGTATTGTTTCCTAATCCACCAGAAAAGCTGCTATATGTTTAGGCTTGTTCTGAAAGAGAAGCTACAAGTTACAGAATCTCCAGTGCTTTTTCCCATCAGTACTTCTGAAGATGTTCACACAGTCAGAGGGTCTGATCATACACATAAAAACTACTTTTGCAGGACTGGTCCCAGGAGTTTGAAATAGGTATTTCCCTGCAGCACTGTATATATAATATAAGCTTTATGTTTAACTATGTAAGTTTTAATAATGTTTCCAAACAGTATTTGTGCCACAGAGAATGCAAAGATCATTTAAAGCTCAGTTTGTAATTCTGTACTAAAATTGAAATTAAAAAAAAAAAAAAAAGAAAACCTTTATACCTAAAAAATCCAATATCCATGCATAGCTGAAGATCACAAAATGTTTGTAGTAACTTGTTCCACTTAGAAAATTCATTTAAAAGTTGATTCATGTAACATGGGAAGAGCTATGCTGATTTCCACCATCTGGGAGTCTGGTGTGTAGTCTTTATAATAATAATAATTTTATAGTGCTGTAATTATCCATGCCATATACAACTGGGAGTCTATGCCAAACCATATATTCCTTGTTTGAATAGTTTGTAAACTGGAGACTTTCGTAAAAGATATTGCAATCTCTCCCTCCCCCCCACCCTGAACAGTGAAGAGAGTCATTATTAGATGCTTTTTGGACCATGTGGGATTCTGCTGCAGTACAGCAGAGAGGAAACACTCTCATAGGCTCAAAGACTATCTGAAGAGAGATACAAGGAATAGAAATAATTTGAAAATATGGGAAAGAACAGTTATTATTCATTCTTCTCTGCACATTGCTGTTTAATTTGTCCATTTTATGAATTTACAATATATAACTGAGTTTAATGCTGGTATATTTGGGATTATTCATGCAAATTTCCTGTTAGATATTCTAGTTATGGATCATATTTTCCTATCCTTTTGAATTTTGTCTAGAATTGTAGGAAACACCTATGCCAAAATAGTATAAATAAGTTATATATACAAAAAGATGACTTGTCAGAGACTCTAAACTTTATGAAGTACTTTACCTGGTTGTGTTTATTTGTAATAATCAGAAACAAAGATTTTTCAAACCATGAGGTATGCTACACAGTTCTATATTTGGGAACACAGTTCTGACCACTTTTTCTTAATCAGTAGTTTACAGATCTTCGGCATGGGTCCCTTTTAGTTTTCAGTAATAGTTTGTCTCCTTCTTGCTCCTTCTTTCCTTCTTCAGGTAGGTAGTTCCTTAGCCTCTGTGCTAACCTGACTTCTGTCCTCATTCTGAGGATAGCAAGCCACATTTTCTATAAGCTCCAAAACTCACTTCAGAGACCCAGCACCAGGATTGCCTCAGCACTGCCTGGCACCACCCCGCCTGCTTGCAGGCAGTCTCCAGGAGCTGCTGCACTGCCCGTACATCCCAGGGCCTCCTCCTGATCCAACGAAATGGGCATTTTCTTGGGAGAACATTTTCTTTGGACAATTCTTTGCAGCCCGGATGTCCTGCCTCAAGAAGAGGACATGGAGCTCAGCACTGCTGGGTGCTGCAGTTCTATTTTTCATGTGGTTGTCAAAGAACAGAGAACTTTGCATGACAGAGAGACAGGATGGCATGACAAGAAAATTCTAAATTCTAAAACTGAGTAAAATTCTCCAGAGGGACTTTTTTTTTTTTTTCGTCCTCATATCCAGGTGTTCAACACATTTACTTCTCCCTCTCCCCTGGGTGGAGACTCACTGCTCCATATATTGCTTGGAGCAACTTCTGCTCAGCTCTCTACTCTTAGTTTCAACCCTACTCAATTCTTAATAACCTTTCGATAAAGCCTGATCAATACAGAGTTCATTTGCTTTGTTTAGGCAAGTGACCACTTTAATTTTTTTTTATATCTTAACCAAGCTGGAGAGTGGAACTACTACAGAAGCAGAGTTTGGTTTTTGCTATACACACACACACACACACACACATACATGCATATACGTATATACAGAATTTATGGATGCTCTTACTGTAGCACTAATACTCCCTAAAGGTATTATTATGTTGTTAGACAAATTAAAATTAAACAAGAGGTAAAAGTGCACTTGAACTGAAAACTGTTAAAAAATGCCTACAGGCAAGACAAAAGTGAACAGCAGGAATTTCTCCAGCTGTGTGCACCTAGGAGTTCCTCTGGGCCTACTGACAGTGCTCCCACTTCTGCTGCAGGAAATGCAATTGCAAAAACATCTATGTAGGTATTGTGACTTTTGAGCAAAATGACATGCATGATTTTTTGTCAGCCTTAAGATAAGAATGGAGGGAATTTCTCATTAAGCTACAGGACTGAGTATAGAGGGATGGTGGGAATCCATAATAGAAGAGCCCAAAAACAGTAAGATAAAATGCCACCCAGGTCAGAAGTGTAATGGAAGGTAGTTCTGCTGACAAGCACAGCTAATAACAGGAAAGACTCAGCTGGAATTGGTGGGGTATATGAAATCAACTTTGAGAACTTTTCTAAAAAATTCTCTCTTGATACAGTATTTCTAAAACTAACTGCAAAAGAGGATATTTTTATTGCAGGATTCATTGAAGTCTCATAAATGATATCTGACATGGCTGGACTGCAGAATTTGATATGGCCAAAGCCTATATATTGAGATCAAAAACTCAATCATAAAAAAAAAAAAAAAAATAGTAGTATGTGTTAAATATATACTAATTTGGGGGTTACAAATCACACTTTATGCAGGTGCAAATGATTGCATTCATTAGAGGTGAAGGTGAACAAAATAGCTCACTTATCTATGCAAATAATTTTTTTAGGTTTCCTACTTCCCTTCATTCAAACCTCAACACTAAGTATGTCAGAGTGAAAGAATTTGCTGTGTAAATTATTATGTTTTACACTGAGAAAGAAAAGTGAGATGGCTCAATATCCCAGGCACATAATGACATAGGGAGCTGTACTTTAACCAGTTAATTCAGTTATTTTTGTGACAGTGTTACCCAACAGTTATCACTACCACAATGTATCTTTATTGACATAAAAGTGATAAAAAATCAAAGAACATGACCTGGAGATGAGGATATGGAGATATGATAGGATGGAAGATTAAAAATGCAATTTTGATCTCATTTTTACAATACTGTAATCCCAACAGTACTACTGGAAGTACTCCCAATTTGCACCAGGCAAAAGGAAGCATTTCTTCCTCTGATTTTATGTACTGGGAACCTGTATCTCACTAATGGCTATATTTATAGTCCAACTGCTATATACTGAAAGGAAATTTGGTGAAATGAAAACAAAAGAAATATTAATGCATGAATCAGAGTAATATAACAAACAGGGATGTGGCTTTCTCCTGGTAGAAACGGAAATTAATCTTCTCTTCTGCTCTGAGCACTTTGGCTCTAAGCTCAAGCCTTATAATCAGCGAATCATGTGTACAAAATACAAGTAGCTCAGATTCATACAATTTTTTAATAATGTAAAACTAAACTATTTGTATATGAGAGCCTATTTTTCCTTCAGAATAGAGCTCTGTGAAACAAATTGAGACTTACATTACACAACAGCCTCAAAGATATTTGCCATTACAGGTCACTTCCATGCTCAAAAGTGCCAATATGAAATGTACTGTTTTGTTCAATAGATCTGCTCTTTGGACTAAAGCCAAATTCCAAGTTATTGGGAGAGACTTTCACTTCTGGATCAGGCCGCTTGTGTATATTCACATTCATGTATGATTACTTTAGTGGAAAAAGTGTTTTTATTCCCACTTCTGCTGGAGTGAAGTAAATTCTCCTTTGGCATTACTTACTGTATCAACAATGAGATGTATGCAGCCTCAGTATATTTAAATTGTGTTATACTAAAACTGAACTATCCCAATGAAGGGCAGCAGAAAAACTTAAGATTTAACTGGGAACATCTTTAGTAATAGCAGAATGCATGAGATAAAAGGAACCCAGCTTGGCTTTTTGCAGCCTATGTGAGCTGTAAAAGATATTTTTATTAGTGAAGAGAGAGAATTAGGTAGATCGTCTGAGATTAAAGCATGTGGAAACCTGTTCTGCCGTTCTCATAGTCACTTTTCATGATGCAACTGCACTAAAATAGTTCCTTATGTGAAACAATTCAATTGCTTAGTTGTTTTTGCCTACGAGTAGAACACATTTAATTAAACTCACTTGTACCCTTTTTACACGTCCATAGAATAAACACTCTGCTTGCACTATATTCTTGTTGCTTTCTTTGGCAAAACCTGGCACATGTTGTAGGTTCATGTTTTATTTATTACATGCAATATTTTTAAGAACATTTGTGGAAAGGATATAAAAACTAAGGTTAATGTGCACATGCACGCCCGTCTGTATTATGGCTGAGACTGCCAAAAGTGCATGAAGAACACAGACCCCCACCCTGGCTGAAATTCCATAGAAGGCAAGCAATCCCAGACTATGCACAAAAGAAAATTTTGCTGCATTTATTCAGGTATGCACCATAAAGCAAAACTTCAGTGTAATCAAGTACCCCACACACAGTAATGAGCTTTGCAATTTCCTGACTGGCTTTTATGAGGAGGGCTCATGCCTCTGTCTGTCTCTCCTCCCTTTGCTGCTTATGTTCAGCTTTCTGCCCTCCACTCCCTCCTTCCTTAAGCCTTCACAGCAACCTGATGGACTTAGCAGGAACCGGGGTCATCGTGGTGATCAATGACGGGCTGTTGAGCATTCAGCCATTGATCACACTGAATAGATTCATATATCTTAGGCATGCCATCGCAAGCAGCTGCTTCTACTTAGCTTGCCAGCTTTCTGTCACCTCGAGGATTCAATGAGGTTCAGAGGCAGTGTGAGAAGGTTATATAATTCTGTCAAGAGATCATGTCTTTGATTTTTTTCATCTCCCAGACCTACATGTCTACTCTTCAGGGGTCTATTGCGGACGGAGAACTTCCAATATATTACATACCATAACACAGCAGTATAAAGAGCGCCATATAAAATATATAAATGTCTTGCCTTTGAACAGAATAGTGGGAGCCTTTATTTCTATCTTTTATGAAAGAACATTACATAACGCTGAAGAGAAACCACAGCTGTATTCATGTGTGCATGCACATGCTTTCCTTGTAATCTGAAACACATTCCCATAAACTGTCAGGTATTATCATATCTAGGGTTCCTTCTCTCTCTGATGTTCAAATATTCTGTGCCTAACTTGTAGGAGTAAAAAGTAACTTTAATCGCTTAGATAAAATATTCTCAGTTTAACAACTTTTCTGTGAAATATATATGTATTTTGAAAGGACACTGGGAGCCTGAATACCACTTTCTCATCTAGAAACTTGTCATGCAGTGTAGCCGAAAAAGATTAAAGACCCTTTTTCACTCTACTTTCTCCCTGTTTACTTAGCAAAGGTAGTTTGTGCTCTGGCTTACATGCACCATAGTACAAAGCTGCCCCAGTTTTTGCTGTTACTGCTGGGGGCTGCCTGCCCTGCCCCTGCACTGCAAGTTCACAGTCCCAACACCTGGCTCGGAGAGGGCAAAGCCGCTTTCAATTAACAAGCAATGTGATGGAGATGGTTAACGTACAGCCACATGCTTCTCTCTCTTGTCCCTGTAGGTTGACAGTAATTTCCAGCGGAGCTGTAAGATGGACAGCTGTGAGCAGGAATATCCAAAATCATGGCAGCGACATCTGGCAGAGCTTGTCTGTCAAGGACCCATGACAGAAAGGGTGGCTGGCAGCACAGCTCTGCAGGCAGGGGTCTGCTGGAGACATGCTGGAAAGATCAGACCTGAAAACCTCAGCAAACAGCTGGCGAAGGGGGAAAATAAGCACAGCGCTCCAGATCAGGACAAAGCAGTGCTCTAGTGAAGTCCTGCTGCAAAGTTTTAACATAATGCTAAGAGGATTCACAGGCCTCAGGCAGGCTGGATGCCTGGGCTGAGCTTCTCTTAAAGAACAAGGTGTTCAGGGGGGAATACAAAAGTGTTCAGGATTAATTACAATGACTGCAATAGAAATATTCCCCAGTCTTCCAAATAATGCTTCTAAACATTCGCAGGGCAAAAAAAATGTGGACATTTTCTAGGAATTAAAAAAACCCCTCCAACATTCAGAAAGATTTTCTTTTTTAAATTGGTCATCTTGAAAAAATTCAAATTGACAGTGTCCCTTTTAATGATACACTTCAAAGCTTTATGAAATCTCCTTGTCAAATGAGGCTACTACTTTAACACATATTCAAAGAGGTGTATGCAGCTTGAAAATGGATTAAACAGCCAGGAAAAGAGGTCATTTTCTGTTGTACAATTGCAGTTCCAGGGCTTTAATGAATCTGTAGAATTTAACAATAAACAAGGCACATAAATTAAGTTGATTTATTATGCAATCTGCTACTTATAAAAACAATGAAATAAAGACTTAGGGCTTCCTATTCTACCACTTTGCCATTTTTACACTTTATCATAATAAAAAATGAAAATAAAGTGATATCAGTCAGTCTCACAGGATTACAGACTAGCTTTCCACATAAACCAGGTGCAAGCTATTAAGGATAGGCTTCCTCTATATTTTAAAAATTCAGTTAAAAAGGAAAGAAATGTTCAAAGCTAATCTGTACAAGTTGTGAATTTTTGTTGTCTGTCTTGGCTGTCTGGATGCATCAACTCTGTTCCTGAGTAGTTGGGATCTTGTACAACACACCTGAATTCACATTAGAAATCAGAAATAGAAAGTTACAGGAGTGATGTTTTCAACTGGAGCAATTTTAATTGAAATTAAAACAAATGCAAACACATCTTTCCATGTTAGGTCTGGTATAATCCATTTCAAAACAAAATCCATCACTCAGACTAAAACTAAGGTGACATTGTCACTTTAAATCACAACTCTGTATTTCAGCAATTGGCATCTCATGAAGCGGTTGTGCCACTTGCAAAACATTCAAGGACATTATTAAACAACATCTACAACCTTCCTAATGTTATTTAAAAGAAAAATCAGGTTTTTCATCT
Organism: Alectura lathami; assembly: GCA_013399715.1. Lineage (NCBI taxonomy): Eukaryota > Metazoa > Chordata > Aves > Galliformes > Megapodiidae > Alectura > Alectura lathami. The sequence goes on from VXAV01000982.1 coordinate 336,826, forward strand.
CTCAAATTTCTTTGCATCTTCAAATACTGTTATTAACATTCTTTTTCACGCATCCTCCTTCCTCCTTTTCTTTCAATTTTAATTATTTTTTTCCTTTCTAAATTAATCCTTTGTTTGAACTGTTACTTTTGAGAGAGAAGAAAAGTTGTACAAGGAACAGCTGAATGTTTGCCAGTTTGCTTTGGAGCCTTTCATGCTCCTTTTCTGAGGTCACATCCTACAAGGTGCTGAGCATCAGGCAACTCACTGAACACGGAAGGTGCTGAGAATTTCTTGCAAGAGCTTAGCATATTGCAGGATCATGCCTTGCACAACAAGTTCTCCAAGTGATGACTATTTATCTTTCACTGAATAGACTTAGCATAAATTTTAACATTTCCGATATGATTGCCTATTTTTTTTTTTAAAGGGGAAAAAAGAAGAGGTATTTTCCATGACCGTATCACTCAGCAGTTTGAAAATGAAGTATATAGCAATGCCACCCAAAAAGTCTGGCAAAGAACCAGATGTCATAGTTACAAATGCACACACAAAAATGGAATACATTACAGGCAATTACAAGGTATGTAAGCTCTTCAGTGTTGAGAAAGCATCTAGATCATTTAGATCATTGTAAATCCTGTCAGTCAAATAATAACTCATGACAAACTCATACACAACCACCAAGAAAGCATGGAGTCAAAGCATGAATGACCCCCAAAACACTGCACACTGTGCTGCTCAGCTGGATCATTTTTGTATGTTACAAATGGAGCATTAAGGAATATTGTACATACATGTCATAATTAAAATAGAAAATTCAATTGTTTTAAAGAGTCTTGGAATTAATAACAGTAATGTTAACCTAAAATGCTCATCTGACACTTTTCAGCCTGCTACACAGATAGGACGCATATTTGCTATTTCTCAACTTCCCTCACATAACCATTGATGTTTTCTTTAGCAGATGAAGTAAATACTCAGCCACTAAGCCTGAGGTTGGACAAACCTGGTTTGGGGATCACAACTGGAATATAGTTTTATAAATATATATACATGTCAATATAATGCTATGATTTATGTTACAATGTCCTATTTTTGTAATAACTTCTTATAATACATATCCTTTCATTTTGAAGGATGCCAAGCATTTAAAAACAAAAATCTCACCCTCTTTTTGAAAGCTGAATCAAACAGCCCCTCCTAAAAACATAAGTAACAATACAAAGACATATTTTAGAAAGTGGGGACGATGAATAAGCTGAAAAAATTTTACACAAAATGTGATTTGAGTTGTGTTTTTTCTGATAAATAAAAGGATCTGCCAATTATTTGCTAACTCCATGTGAAGATCTCAAGCATGCAAAGGCTTGTTACTGACCTACCTTCAGCAGTGCCCACGCATCAGATACCCAGCAGGGCCCAAAGACCAAAGCGTCGCTGTGAAGGTCACCCTGACCACCAGCAATGAGCTGGGAAGTTCCCAGAGAGCTCTTGGTAAATGCTGCACTGAAGATACATTCCCACAAACATTTCCCAGTAGTTTGCTGAGCAATAATTTGTTTAGAAAATGCTAGCAGTACATTTCCATTCAAGAATAACAACTCTTATCCAATTAAAGAATGACTTTACATCAGCTCTATCCTTTCATGATTCTGTACAAAATAACATTCATTAACCCTATGTTTCTCAAAAACTTTCGCTCAAAATGCAGCCTTTCAAGGCAGAGAAATGGCAAGCATTTATTCTGAATATACACAAGATAAATAGTTAAGAAATACTAGATTAGGAAGTTTAGGAAAAAAAAAAAAAAAAAGAGGAAAAAAAACAGTAAAA
>VXAV01000982.1:343196-356307 GCA_013399715.1 Alectura lathami
ATGATTTTCCACAGATCTTTTTTTGAATGCCCCAAAATATTTAATTCCTCTCATAACTGTGCATTTCTGCTTTTGGCTCCCACATTTTTTTTGTTGACTGTGTTGTACTGCAGCAAAAAATAAACTGGCACTCCTTTCCACTCCTGAGTTCACCAGCACTGTGCAGTCATCAGTAATGTTCAAGGGGGCCTCGCCATACCCTGCTGTTTGCTTCATTCACTCCTGCTCCCAGAAAGGCTAGCTAGTATGTCAGAAAATGAGCAGATAAGGGCCAAGCCTGTATTTACCTCAGTAAAAAGGCTGTACACTATTCTTAAGAACTCCTTTCAGATAGAGAAACAAATTCTGTTCACATTCATGCATTTTAAAAAATTAAAGTAGGTCATAAAAATAAAGGCATTTACCAAATATTACTGCAGTCTGCAGATATGTCATAGGTCTGAACTGAAGTGATATAATATTTGTCTGGAAACTGATTTTTTTNGTGGGGAGTAAACTCTGCCCTTGTAAATCCATTGATGTCAGAGGTTTCTGATCTCTTTCTAAACGAGTGGAGAGTTTGGCATAGTGTCTAAATGGGCAGAATCAAAGTGTACAGTTCTTGGACACTGCTATTGCCTTCTCTATTAGAAATTCCAGTGGTTTCTAATGCTATTATTTGGCAAATGCATTTTGGACTAGAGCCAAAAGACTGCTCTGCTATTGGTCTTGGAAATGCTGGTCCTCCAGCAGAAATCAATAGAACCCAGTAAAAACAAAGGAAACTAAATTAAGATTTCTGGTAGTGACTGTATGACTTCTAAGCTTATAAGCGCGCTGCCACAGTGGCTGTTTTTTACTGCTTGATGATTCTTAAATTGAACACCTCTTTTAGGAGGTCTATAACAAAAAAAAAGCTAACAAACAACAACAACAAAAGATACTTTCTGAAAAGAAATATAAAAATTCACTTGAAGACTGTAACAAGAAGAAGAAAACAAAGAAGAAGAATTGGGAGAGTAAACTGCCCAGGAAGGTGAGGAGGCCCTTGCGACCAGGCATAGCCACTAACAGGATCCTTCAGAATAAAACAGGAGACTGAAGTGCTATAAAACTTTATTTTCAGGAGAATAAAAGAGCATAGGTTCCTCAATTTTAATCTGAAAAAAAAAAGATTCCTGAGGCAGGGGCAGCTGGCTGGTTTTTGTTAATAAAGCAAGAGCTGATCTGGGAAGAATTCCCTTGCAGTGTGTGATTCTTTATATGCATCCTTTTTGCAAGGGTCACATGAAATCACTATTAAATTTATTTTTTGCTGTTCTGATTTTGGTGTTTTGCTGAAGTTCGGAAAATGGCTGCCAGCCTAAACTGTGAACTGCTTTAAATCACTTCTATCCAGGTGATGATGAATGCTCTCTAGATTTTATCTGTAAAGTGGAAAAAATAAACAAGAATACATTACTCAAACCCAAAGATTTTTTAGAAGCTGAAATTCATCTAAAGGAACACTTGAGTCCTGTCTACCACCCACTGAAGTGATTAGGAATTTCAGCTAAATAAAGAATGAAGGTGAGACTGAAATGCCCATGTAATCAACCTTCACAAAAAATCTAATACAAAGTTAAAACTCTTTTGAGATAAATGCAAACATGAGAGCCCTGAAATAACACTGAAAGAAATGAAGGAGACTTTTTAAAATTCCCAACTCGTGCTTTCCTCAAAGTGCAATTCAAAACTGATTAAAAGTATTAAATCCTTTTTTATGCAAAGGGTTAATAACAATAATTCAAATAGTGGTGTGGTGTCCCATGGATACTCAATAATGAAAATTCAAATGCTCATTTCTTTAAGCCTTTTGTGTCCCCTTTCTAGATAATTGGTTTTTTACCTAATTTTTTAGGCTATTTAATAACACCTCCTGCTAGACATCTCATGTAAACTCAGCAAGAGGAGGCATCCTGAGTAATAGAAAAGACTTCTGCTCATTTTAAAGCTCAAATTCATACTTTTCTTAACAAAGAAGATCCCCACTGTTAGAGTTTGGCAACCACCAGGCCAACTGCATTGGGGAAGATTGGATTAGCAGGGGCAGCTGACTGTGCGGTAAAGTCTCCACTCTCCAGCAGAATTTTTATGTAAATTCCATTACAATTCATGCTTTTGGGAGATAATGAAATGGATACAAAACACTCCAAGGTTTCCAAGTCAGCAAAATAATGAACAGGAGCATTCAGAAAGCTGATTTAATACATTTTTAACATTTGGACCCTTGTATGAATAGGATTGGCACTCGTGCAATGTATCACATGGAATTTGCTTTTAATACCACTGTCTAAAACCCATAGCTTTTCAGGTTATTAGTGATGTGTGAACATCAGCTATCAAGAGTTTTTCACAGTTTAAGCTCTAATAAGCTGTATCGTTTTCCATGTGTTTGCCTGAAGGCAACTTTCACCCAAGATTCAGCCAAATATTTTTGGAAAAAAGAACATTTTCAACTCAGCTGCTTTAAACAACTGTCTGTGAATATGTCATAGCAATCGTTATCAATGAGCTTCAAAGAAGAAGAGTCTGGGGGCAAGAGGGGCCATTACCATGATCTCTACTCTGATCTTCTGCATAACATACAGAATTTCATGTGTTAAATTGCTGAGATCACAGATTGTTTGAATTCAAATGTGGATGAATACTCTGATATTTCCTCAACTTTATATTTGCTTATTGATTAAAAAATAAAATACATATATATGTATGTAAAAATATAAACAGACAAACATTCTGTTTGCACACACTAAGCATTTTTAGACCAGAAATACTGACCGCCTTCCTTCCAGTTCAGCTGATATGAAAACCTCCCAATGCAAAAGATGCAGTGACAAGACCACCACTGCACTAAAAGTGCCCATGCCATCAGGTTCTTCAGTCAGCTTAAATAGTAGAAAGACAGACATAATGGAGAGGGCTGACACAGAACATAATATACATGTTCTACTTAAGAGCTGTGCAAGGCCTTTGGGTATATGTGTTAATTTTAGTGTCAATCTGTTATTGGTAATAGTCGAGTTCACAGTCAATACTCAACAGAGATATCTATTCAACAGCAACATTCAAGGCAAAACTGGCTAATATTGATAATGCTTGTTGTCTGTACATATGACTTCCCTATTGATATAAATTCATGTTGTTAGGGTAAAAGGGAAAATATTCAATTTTAGGAACTGAAAGAAATAAACTATTAGCAATTATCCAAACAAGATACATAGAAAGGTTAGCAAAGTCCAGAATCTATACAACACTGGGGCCACTTCTGTCTTGCTTAAAGTTTTCTTACAATGAAGCATCTATTTATTTAAACAAAACCGATCTTAAATAATATTCACAATATAGTTTCTCTTCAACACATACAATCAACATAAAAACCAGTGAGTGTTCCAAAAGTCTATCAAAAAAGGAATCAACCAAATCTGAACCACAACAGAGCGTGTATGATGTGAGCATCTAGCTGTTAAGGTTCATTATGATGATCAATGAGGTTAAAATGTTAATTTATGAATTAAAGGCTACAAGTTCTATTGTTTAATGAAAAACATTGAAAAGCTGTAGAAAGCAAAATCTGAGGAACAGCTATTCTTTTTGTTTAGACCACAAGATCACGCTGGTCATATTGTACAGTTTAAGAGTAAACGTAGTAGGCTTTTCTGAAACAAACAAAAGCAGAAGCTAGTTATAAACAAATGTGATTTGTGTTGTTTTTTTCTTCTAGTTCCAAGTGGCTTATTTGGTTATAATCACATACCTTTCTTTGTCTAGGGAAACATTTTGCCAAAACGAAAAAGAAAATGAATGTGAAAACCAACACAGCCAGAAAACAGGATGCAGCCCTGCCTCCATTATACTAAGCTCTAATTGTTCTGGAAAGTGCTATTAAGGTAACTACTCAGTGGACCAGATTCAGCTACCTATATTCATGCAGGCTAACACGCTAGCCATCAGTTAGTCCTCCTGGGCCATGCTCTGAACATCATTACACAGTGAGCAGTTACTAATATGAATAGTCCCACTAATTTCAATACAGTAATTGAGAAGAAAAAAATGATTCAGGATGGGTAAAGTCAGTATCAAAATCAATCTCAACAGGAAAAAGGATGGCAGAATCAAGTCTTCTGGGAGTCGCCAGTTCACTTAACACTATATTCAAATGCAGTGAAGAGCCTTTCATGTCTGATAGACTAAAAAGTGGGATGGAAAAATGCTCCTAATTAAGAATGACAGAAGTGGAAAATCTTATTTCATCTTAGTAGAAGAAACAAGAATATACCCAAGATATAAGGAACAATGAAAAAGCCCCTCTTTTTGCTGTGTTTAGGCAATGATCAGAGTGGAGTTGCTCTTTGTCACAGATACAATACTGTCTTCAGGTGGTCACTGTTTCCATGTCAGCTCTGAACCACACAAAACCCTTGCCAACATGCCCTTCAAATATTCTGTTGTTTACTTTCAATGAGTGATTTATAGCATTTCACAGCAAGGAATGTGCCACATCCATTAAACACTAATACTAAGTTACAGTTTTCTAAATCATAGCTATACCCTTTGTAGTCCTGTGACAGACTGTGACAGACTTGTGTTTCAGAAAAAGAAAAATATATTTTTCTGTATTGTCAATTATTTATTCAGCACTGGGCTCTACTGAAATCTCCTGAAAATGACAGGGAAAATGTCTTTTTGTTTGTTTTTAAAAATACATGAGTTTGCTTGAAATACACAGTGAGGGACAGTATGAATATGATAAACAATTTGATGAGACTTGAACTGAAACCCACAGCACAATGTATCCTCACAACTAAGACAGCTCATGAGGACTGTTGGAAGAATGCCTTCTGAAGAAAAAATGCTAAAATGTCCATACGCAGGAGGAGGTGAAAAACTGGGATTTTTCTTTAAAGTGGAGAACAGATCTAGTGATTTTGTCACAGAAAAGAGATGGACTGGACAGTTGCTCTCCAGCTGGCCCATCACATTGAATGTTACTGCTCCCTCTGATGACTTCTATGAGCACAATTTAGTATATCACTTGGATACATATTTAAAATTATGTGTCAGAATAATCCCAATGAAGTGAATGGAACTATTTATGTGTTTAAAGTTAGACAAATGTTCAAACGTAAGGCAGGCTGAAGCACATAATCCTCTCAAGGTAATATTTTCAAGCCATCCTTGAAGCTCAGTGAGCGAAAACAGTCACAGAAGATGCACATCACCTTACCCACCCTGCCTCTGCCCCACTCATTTCAGGCTAACAGACCCTGGCTCCACAGGTAAGGTGACTTTGCAGCAGGGTGTGGAACTCCCTGAGCACTTTTAGCTGGTTATGTGGCAGAATCTACTGTGCTCAGAAAAATGGATGTCTTAGGGGAAAGGTTTGGATCTAATGCTTTCTAGAGCATTTTTAAACTCATGAAATCAAGCCATCAAAAACTTTTTGTAAAGCATCAGTACCTTTCCTCACTATAATCCAAGGAAATCCTTCTAGCTACCATCAGCCCCGCTGGGACCCTCCTCTTAAGCATCCTAAGTGTGGTAGAGAGCCCTGGTGCCTAATCTAGCGCTCCGGTATTCATCTGGGGGCCCCAGGAATGCTCAGACCATAACTGTGTGTAGTGTATACAGTTTGTAGTCAACTTGGTAACCTATAGCAATTATTACATTTCAAATACAAAGACGTTTGAACTAAATAAGGAATGTGAAAGAGAAGACAAAGCAAACCCATCCTAACATGTGCCGTAGACAATAAAAGCATTCCTGTACATGCACATGAGGAAATTAACAGCATTCCCCACATATTCATTCAAAGCAGTGAACATGCTGTGCTGGATGCACATATGCATTAGAGAAACAAAATTGCTTTAAATAATCAAAATACACAAAGGAACATTTTTCTGTGTGGCTGGAAATAACCCTGACAAATGCTAATGTTTTGCAAATGAAAAACATTCTTCCAGGAACAACAGAAAAAAAAAAAAACAAAACCCACCAGTAAATTCTCAGATGCATACAAAATAAGCTCCTATATTAACCTTTGTTATACTACCAAGATGTACACAAAAATCACTGTATGATAAGTACATTCAACCTTTTTTTTTTTTTTTTTGAATTATGAATGTACTTTGACAAGATCCAGAGAAGGTCAACCGCATGATTAAAGATACGAAGAAGCTTCCATATGGTGAGATACTGAAGAAGAGTGGACTATCTGAGTTTAGAAAGGAGAAAGGCAGCAGCAGATGTTGCTGATGTATAAATTAATGAATGGCAACGAAAGACCTCTGGATTTTTCCCTGTGTACATCAACAGACATAAAATTTTCAGCCAAATTAAGGGATAACATTTTACTGTCATTACTACTTCATTATTTAGCATATAATTAATCAGTGAAACTCATTGCTGCAGTAAAATACTGAGATAAATTGATTGCAAACAGGATTAGTCACAGATGGCTAGGACCAACATACTAATTAAAACCAGGACTGGACCATACATGGCTTCTATTTCTTGGGCTATCAGCTTTGATGCCTCAAACCACAAGGCTGGCAACTGTAAAGTTCAGAAAAAAAACCTTACACAGTTATTTAGATATATGCCGCATATGGGTTTGACATTGTCTCTGACTTGTAGAGAACATCACACAAGAGGGCTAATTTTGCTACAGCAATTTCTGCACTACATTTGCCTGCAAGCTGTTTTTTTCTAATTGAGAAAAGTGACAATATGTAATAAGTAAATAAAAAATGAAATTGAAATGCAAGATTGAGTTGTTGCTAGTGTCTACAATAAATGAAGCTCAAATACTGCTGTTATGTTTCTGACAACTTTAATAATAACAGATCATCCTGTTTTAGTAGTGCACTGAGAGTGGGCTTCAAGGTATGTCACCCACAAGAGTGACTAATATGTTATGCTATCACTTAAGAAGCAGAACTATCTGAATTCGGCTTGCTAACTATAGGGCAGTGCAAATTACCCTGACAGCACTGTGTGTTACTTCTATTCCTTGCTTACAGGACAGTATTGTTTAGTCCCAATGTATTAATAAGTAAGTGCAAGTATTTCAACAATCAGCATTTTAGCATTTGCATGCAAACTCTCATGCTGTGTAATTATACACAGTGCTGGCACTCAAATTAATTAAAGCTGATTTCTCTGTGACTGCAAACTGGTTGTATCCCCAGACTTGCTCTAGTATGAAGTCATCACCCTATATTCAACATGACACTTTATGTCCCCAGCATTCTTAGCAATGCTAATATGCAACAACTGTAAATTAGGCAATATTTTAGAGAGCAGCTGACAACCGCTGGTTAGTTGTATTCCCCCCCAACACTTTCCACATAAAAGTAAGAAACCAGTTATTTCCATTGTGCTTGCTTTGTAATTATCTCAACTAACAATGTAAACAAATTACATACATTGTTTCAACAGATACTCACCCATGTTTGATTAGGGGTTACAGAAAACTTATAAAACACAAAACCCAACAACAACATCAACAGTGTTTGTTTGATGCTAACATACAATTAGTCTCTGACAATTTCAATGTTAATTTAAAACTCTTCCCCTGAAATGGCTTTTTGTTTTTTAAAGGCATGCTCTTGCCAATCAAGAATAGGGAAGTGGGGAGGCCAAGCAGAAGAGCTGACAGTTAGATTTGATTAAGACTTCAGGAACCCTCATCAAATAGAATGGAACTGTGGCAGAGACAGTTCTTTGCAGCACAGATTCACAAACGCTGACTTCTGGGGCTGTGGTAAGTTCCAGCCTCTAACAATAAAGTCATTTGCTCTGGTTTTAAACTTCAGCTGAAAGAAGTCATTTCTTAATTACAGTTTTTTTAGCTGAGTCCTCTTCTGAGAAATTGAAATATTGTATTTTTATATACTCATTATTATATCTTACAAATATCTCTGCAATATGACCATTCTCCTGTGACTGTAAGAAACTGAATATGGTATAATCAAGCCCCCCATATGTTGCATTTACCAAATTTCCTACAGAATGCTTCTTCAACTACAGAACTAAAGAACTAGAAAATGTATTATTTTGTTTCCTTGGAGCTATAAACTTCTCTTGGTGCAGAGCTACTCCCTGAACTTCTTGTATTTGTATCAGTAGATCTACCATAGCACAGGACAACAGCAGATTAAAAAACTGATCTAACTATCCCAACAAACTAGAAAGCACACTCCCAAATAGGATCAGATCTTTTCTCTCCATGTAACCTGGCTCTGGGACAAAGCAGGATTGATTCCTTCAAGAAGACATGTGCAAGTGTATCTCTTGATAAAGTAGCTAACGTTCAACAAAAGGACAAAAAATAAAAACAAAAAGAGATACCCCATTAGTACTACAGCGATGACTTAGTTCTTTGCAGCGTTGCATTTCCTGGTACTTTTGGCCTTATCAACAGTTTAAAGAAAGGATATGGTCTTTTGTAATTACCTTTAATGTGATGCACTGGGATAAATTCTGACACAACACCATTATTTCTGTAAAAGACAAAGTCTAAATTCCCCAGACAGTTCTTGTTTGCCAAATACAGTTAATTGTGTCCAAAATGACAAAAGGTTTGGTTCCATTCACACTGGCAAACATTGGTTCTGGAGGAGCACTCTATGCTAACAATATTAATCAGCACAGGAAATTGTCCTTCCTCAGTTGACAAAGGAAGTGCTGCAATACTACAGGGAAAGCAACACCCCCTTTCTGTAACTTCTATTGAAATACATTGTGGCTATTATGATCATCCTTTAAGTGTTGAGTACATTCAACTTTTGCTGAATTTGAGGTCCAATTCCATCATTTATAAAGAAATAAATCAGAACAGGATGTGTCAGCTCAAATTGCTTTGACATAGTAAAAACATGGAAATCCTAGAAAGACTTGTAAGGCTTATTTTTGTATTAACAGAAACTGAATGCATGAGGAATATAGGGGGAAAATATAGACTTGGAAAATATTTGCAGAATAAATTGAGCTTAAGCAATAAGAATATTTAGAATGCCTTTGATTATGTTTAAAACTTAGCAGAGGCCATGTATTCTGTGAGTACCCAAAGTACTCACTAAATTCAAGAAACAGTGAAACTAGGCAGAGGCAAAAACTGTTCCCAGGTTGTGTGTTTCTAAAAGTTGGCTTCTTTTCAAATGCTACAATATCTTCACATACTTCTGTTCTCTACTTGGACATGTCAGTCTCAAGGACTTGTCTCTGTTGCCAGTCTGAACATCATTCTTAGCAGCATTGTTGCAGTTCAGATGACGGTACTAGAAACAGACATTATTTTGAAAAGTTTCTTATTTATTATGGCATGGAAATAACACTCACTGAGCTGTACCTACAGTGATAACTTGTACACACTTAAGCACCAACACTGCTAGTACTCCAATGGAGGGAGTAGACATTTTTACTCATGCAGTTGGAGTTTGCTTCTGGGGAAGGCATAAATCAATACAAAAAAAATATATATATAATAATAATAAAGGGAATTATTGTGCACTCTTCCTTTTTCAACCCTGGGATATCATTTTTGTAGGTTTTGAAAGCTCATTTTGTGGTACTAGCTATAAATACAATAATCTCCATTAAATATTTCAGAAGATTACACTCAGCATTGATGATAAATTGGCCCTGCTATTGGGGCAGCACAGCAGAGTAAGAAATGACCACAAAATCCTTCCTGGGGTATTACTCCTTTCTCAAAATTGTCATACACAGGACCACATTAGGGTGGATCCTCAGCTTAGCTCACACCTCATTCTCAGCCAGGTGCAATGGGGAGGTACAATTGCATGGGTTGGAATAGACAGAAATGAGACCAGTCGCCACTGGTACCCAGACCCTGTGCATACAGAGCAAGATGACATGCAACTCAACAAACATGCCCTCAGTATGAGGAGCTCTTATCCTATCCTGATGTCTGGAAAACCTCTTGTGAGTGCTAAGGTAAGGCAAGGTATAAGGTAAGATGAGCTCTGTTCACCATCTCTGGGCTTCACAGGCATGTCACTACCAACTGATTTCACACTAGAACTACTTGGAGAGAAGTCAACAGCCTGTACCTTTAAGCTCCAGAGTGTGCTGCATTTCTGAGGCTGCTGAGCTGTTTGGAAATAGTGATGACCACTGTGGGACCATCAGATAAAATGTATTATGTTGTTATCACTGCTATTAAGAAATAAATAGATAATCACTGAATTGATTAAATAAATTATTGCCCTTCTCAGGAAATATTTAGACATGACACATCTGGTTAGAGCAAAAGAAAAGAAAAAAACTTAGAATACAGGCCTCTAATTAGCCCATCTGATTGTCAACACAGGAGCAACTTATGCGTCTTGAGAAATTACCAGCAACATATTCAACTGATAGAGAAAAATTTTCATCTTTCCTTGCTCATTAAGAGAGGTGTTTGGAAGGCGAGGTCTATATAGTCAAGGGTAATACGTGTATGAACTCCCCAAAAGGATGATTAGGAATAACAACACATGAAACAATAGCTCTTTGTTGAATCCGCTCAGTTCATTTTAGAGGAACAATTAGAGAGCTGCTGCTTGGCTGTTCCAGCAGCCAGGATCTCCTTACAGGTGAGACATGACTTACAGAGAATATGGAGCATAGACCTGGAAAGGACTCTTGGATTTTCAAGGCAACAAACTGGAAAACTCAAAATGTGGAATCCAGTTATTAAGGATTTTTGGTGGGCTTAAAGAACAAACTGATCAAAAATAAATGAATGAGTTTCTCTATACTAACTTTATTTTGTCAACTGGACTTTTCCAATAAGAGCTGCTGCTCAGCTTCTATCTCCTGGCTCTGTTCTGTGTTTTGCAGCTGAAGAATCTCAGAGTTCTACAAAAAGTTAAATTCAGAGTCCTGATGAGAGACTGCTGAAGCTGACAGAGAAATTGTTGAGACTGATTCTGCAGCTTGCTCTTTGTGACTGAGCAGATGTATTTCTAAATTTTCCTTCCCGTCATTTACCAGCTCCTTCTCCTCTATATTTAGGACTGAATGCTCGTTTTCTGAACATTTTCCATGCAGTTGGGTTTGTTCCACATCTGAGAATCAGTAGGTCAAATGTGCTCCAGACTATTTTGTTACACTTGTTAAAATCAAATTGAAACTGTATGACTGTATGATTAACTGTATGAATCATCAGTGTTTTTTTTATTTATTTTATTTTTATTTTATTTTTTAACAGGAAGGTAAACAAGTACTTGTCTACAGCTCCACCTGCTTTGCTGCTGTTATGGTGCTGTGCATATCAGAGAAAACAATTCCCCCTTCTCCAGGCTCAACTAAAATTAGGCTCCACCTGCAAGATGTTAGTGAAATCTTACACAGCTGCATTCCAGAGACAAGTTCCACAGATTGCTCTTGGAAAGCACTATGCATTTCTGGCAATATCAAAATCAAACTTGTTAGCTTTTTTTGCCTAACTTTTCAAAAATGTATTATTAATGATAAACGTAATTATTATCACACTAATCATGCTGATAAGTAATCTCAAAAATAGATCCATTTAAAAAGTAATTTTACACCCACATCCCACTGTATTTAACCACTTCTTTGCAAATGCAGGCAGTAATCATAATAATACTTAGCACTTAGACAGCACTTTATTCATTTATAGACACTTCTGTGGCACTCATCACTAGAGTAACTTTATTTTCTTTATTATGTCTTCAAAGTGCTGCACTGGCATTAACAAATTAATCCTCACAGCACTTCAATGATAAAGGAATAAGTCTGATCATGCACTATTTACTAAGCAAAACTCTGCTCTTACCCACCCTCAATAGCCTTTTACTCACTGACAGAGTGGATAGGAATATTAAAACATAGATCACAAGGACTAAAGAGCTTTTAAAAATGTTCCACTTCCAACTTAGAAGCAATGGACAATATTGCTATTGACTTCAATAGCAGCAGGAACTAAATATATATTCCTACTCTTTTTCATAGTCCTCTCCGACAAGTGAATGCTAAATATTCCAACACATGGAATTGCTGAAAGAATCTGTACAACTGCAATCAAAACAAACTTGAAACAAATCTGCATTTCATTTAGAAAATGGGAATGAGCTATATAGACTTTATTTTTTCAGAGGTGATGGCTTTTTAAGACTTACATTTAAAAGTAGAGATTGTGCATACTGAAGACTGAACTGAACTGAAATTTGTGTCTATTTTCATTTGCTGTGAGGATAGAAGGGCTATTGCTTATATGATGCTTTTTGGAACAATTTAAATGTGAAGTGGATTAATTAGATGTAAGTTAGTTAATACAGTAAACAAGAGATGAAAACAAATAAATACAGTCTATTTAGGTTTTGGCTTGCTCCCCTGTAAATAAAATTTAATAAATGAGAAAATAAAGTCATATAGTCTCAAAATAAGGCTCTGGGTTTTACAGTATCATTAACTACTTGCAACACAATATAATTGATACCTGTAACTCTGGACAGACCCATGATGGATAATTAATGTTAGAATTTATTCCTCATGCTACTATATTTCAGCACAAAAATAATTGAATCAAAATAGGCTACCAACCACAGTGCGTAAGTAAACATTTTGTTTACCACACTTCCCAATTGTTTCTGTCAAAAAAGAAATATACAAGGAGGTTTAACTTTCAGCTCCTAGATAGTGAACTTCTCTCTCTTTCCACACTACAGGCCATTAAAGCCTTGACGGCCCCCTGAGACGGAGAAATTCTAGTGCACAATATAACAAAAGAGCCAGTACACTGGGGTGTAGGAGTGGGATGGGGTACTTAGATAAGTTTCATTCATTGCAGTAGCCCAAGGGAACAGTGCATCAAGCCAGCTGCACTGGCTCAGTTCATCCTGTAACTTTACACTATTTTCCCTCTAAGTCACTACTAATCCCTCGGGTTTACATGTTTTTTTGGGCGGCATCAGAGAAAAGCAGTGTGAAATTGCCTGAAAGCCTCTTTATAAATAAGACTTATGATATAGACCAGTTCTGTTGTTGAAAGACTGAAAGAAATGCCCTTGAGGATCGCAAGAACCATTTTACAAGTCTCCTACTGTGATTTTTTTTTTGTCTG
>VXAV01000982.1:367909-382053 GCA_013399715.1 Alectura lathami
TGTGTTAAGAAAAATCCATTACAAAGTGAAGTGGACAACAACTACAATAATGTAAGTACCTTGAGTATTGTATCAAGCCTTGGAGCCTTTAGTTAAAAAATGAAGTATAGCTGATTTGTGCACTGCACAGAATTTATTCCTTTGGGACAGGAATCACCTCTTCATTTCAGTAAAGATATATCAGTAACAAAGAAAGAACGAACAAAGAAATAAGTGGAAACTCATAGAAATAAAGGGAAATCAAAACTACGGACTTTTAGAATCACTGCTCTTGAGAAAAGAGATGTTCGACAGGTGCCCTTGGTCATGGGCAGGAAGTGAGGCAGACACTGGCTTGAAGATCTGTGAATATCAGGAATGTGAAGCAATGGCATGCCAATAGCTACGGCAATTGTTTGTAAATTGAAATACTGTTTCACTTCGGAGAGATCTGCTTATTCATTCACAAACAGCAGATGTACTTCATTGGGCACACAGCTTCTGTTTCCCCATTATGCACAGATTCATGGCTCAGTACCTAACATGCTGGCAGATGAAAACATTTTGAAAAAAACATACTTTTTATGCATTCTGTTGTGTTAAATTCAGTTACATGGCATCTGATTAGGTTGCTGGAAGTTAGGGTGATGAATTGCAAGGAAACATGATGAGACATAACAGGATGCAACAAAGTTGGTCAGAATGTAAGAAATGTGCATCAGCCAGTGAGTTAAAAAGATACAGAGGTGTGAATCCAAGTAATCAACAACATCTAAGTGGCACACCACAGAGTGTGAGGGGCAACACAAGAAAAATTTGCTGTTTCTTTGGTCCTGAGTTGTTCCAAGTTTGGCTTATAGCTTTGAATAAGTAATGGCTCATGAAGGCAACAAGCCATTTAACCAGCAGCTGGAAGTTGGTAAGTCACACAGAAGCTTTGATTCCTTCGCTACATGTTGGGAGAACGGATGCTTTATAGGGACCATGAAGCTACCACTGTGACACCAAATTGAACAGGGCAACAAGCCCTGAATCTTTCTGGTAGTTATATTGAAAATATTGGTGAAAGTGGGCTTCTGTGCATATCACAGAATATATATATATCCAGAAAAGTCAGTAAAATTTGGATTGTGCTTTCCCTCTCTGTTTGTGTTTCAGGCATTAGAGTATATTTGGAGTATGAATGGTACCTTGGACTTTTTTAGAGTGCAGTATGTTTAGCCTGACAGAGTATATGGAGCAAACACCTGCCTATTTGTAGAGAAAGTGGATTTAGGGATGATAGAGTAGGCTCTCGTGGTGTGCTTTATGTAGTATATTTATTCCTATTTACCAGTGAGGCAAAAGGCTTACAAACTTCAGCCTTTTCTGGTCTCCAAAGACAGCCATGAAATATTTTATAGGTAAGAGAAGGCATAACTGCTGTATTTTTCTGTAATTCAAAGAAACTTATCTTCAGCATTCTGTATATCTTTACAGACACTGAAAAATTTAACATAGCTTTTGGATCTGTTTCTCAAGCCAAGTAGTAAATTCCTGTTACTATTCAGGCAAGTGTTGTAAAAGGAAGTGGAAGAGCAGGGGAACCTTGTTACATGGTACCATTGGAAATATTTGAAGAAATACAGATGGAGTATTACAGAAATATGAAGCAAAATGTGAAAATGGGAAAAGAACTTTGAACTGTTTGTACTTTTTGCTACAGATATTTTAAATTTTATTTTATAAATCAGAACATCTGTTTTATTACACTAAAAAAAAAAAAAAAGGTAAGATAATTGACATTTGGGCTCTTCTGATCTTACACTCAACATAGTAAAAAGTTTTCTGCAATATTAGTGAAAGTGTGGCACAGCATCTCCCTGATTTAAACTATGCACTGTCAGTATTTTCCCTCTTTGCTGCCAAATCGCACCTCAAACGTGCAACAAGGTGGAAAAGAGGTGGAAGAAATGAGAAAGGAATACAGGTTACAGCAAGAAGAAAGAAGATGTTGGAAGCAAGGATTTGCTACAACTTTGTAGACTTAGAGTGAGAGAATTGAAATGTAACTTGTTTTGCACTGTTAATTTACTGAAAAACATTGCGCTTCTGTTACACAGGTATTGTCTGTGTGTACATATGAAATGGTGGATTACGGGCAAAACGTATGTGAGGGATAAATATTGCAACCGTAACATAAGAACATCAGCTTTTGGGATAACACGGTATTTTAGTGAGGCACTGAGCAGAGAAGGTGAGAGAGGAAAAGGGAAAAGCATCAAGCAAATGTACAGATCCAACGGGAAAATATTCAACAACTACCACAGCTTTCACTTTTAGTTTCAAGATTTTGGATGTCCTGGATCAACTGACCAGAAAAGCATTGGTAAAAATGCCTGAAACAGAAATGATACCATTTGAAAACAAAACAAAACAAAACAAAACTTTGTATATCTGTGCTACTATTCTGGCATCAGTTATGCTTGGGGGGCAAAGAAACATTTCTTTATGTCAAAACCCTGGACAGATGGGAGCTAACAGTGGAAGGGAAAAGTATATTGTTTTGATTCTTTGTACTTTGTTCTTCCTCATCTCGGTTGATCCATACCTGACTTGCTACTGTAAATTCCTTGATAAACACAGTATAATTGAGGTGGTCCCTTCTGTCCAGGCACAGAAGACCAAGTGGTCAAATTTTGGTGCAGCCATGTATAGAATCTTTTTAAAGACACTTTGAGGACTTGCCTTCAGGTGTGCAGAGCACCGTCACTATGGCTTTAAGTGAAGTTGTGGGAATTCCACATCTCAGGCATAAAAGGAAAAGAAAAATAAAATCCTAGCAGAAGGATTCCAGTATGGCTGTGTTTTCTGGAAGCACCATCTGATATGTAAGAACAGTATTGTTTATTCAGACCAAAATGCAGCATAGCCAAGTGCCCAGCAGCAGATGCTTGGAAAAGACTATAACAACAGGAAAGGCATCAAGTGATGCTTCTCTATTACAATATTTAATCTCTCAGACATCTACAGTTCAGATACATTCTGAGTCAGCTCCTGGTAGATATCATGAGTTTGTCTAATTGATTTTTGAATTCATGCAAATTCTGGTATCTGCAGCCCCCTCAGAATTACTTAGCTACTGTTATGTACTATTACATATTATTTGATTTAAACTTGCTGTCTGACAATATAATCTGATGGCTATTTTTTTCCTGTATGATGGGAGACAGTGAATAATTGTTCGCTAATCACCTTCTCCATGCTACTCTGATTTTATATAAGCATATTATAAGCATATTCCTTATCAGTCATCTGTTCCAGATTGGAAAGCTTCTCGCTATTCCTTGTACAGAAACTGTTCCACACCTCTGATCATCTCACCTGCCTTTGTATCTTTCAAGTTCTAGAATGGCTTTTTGAGTCTTTGGTTTGGAAGAGCATCATAGACTTATACATGATGTAACAATTGTTCCTTTTTCTTTATTAAAGGTTTTTGCTCACTACTATGCTGTGGTTTTTATCTTTTATCTTTGCCTTGTTTTATTCTTTATTCCTCCTGCCACACCCCTGGAAGCTAACTTTTATAACTCTCAGGTCTCTTTCCTCAGCACCAATAGTTAAGCCAGTCCATCGTTCTCCAAGTAAAGTTAGGATTGCTTCGTCTATGTGCCCTTGAGCTGGGACATAGAAACATTCAATACTCTAGACTTGCATGGGTCTTTCATGATTTGTGGTCTCCCATTTACTGCTCAGAAAGACTGGAGTAAAGCAAAACAAACAGAAAAATAAATCTGTGGGAAACTTAAGCAACTCTTCTGGGTTTCCTATGACTTTAATACTATATTTAATATCAAAGAAATTAAGTAGCTGTCAGTCCCAAGATGGGAAAATCAATTATTTTCTGACATTTAATTTGTGCTTTTGAGATGCAACATAACAGTAGCAGAGTATAAAGGTTCTGACTATCCTATTGGTTAATTTCAAAACTTTGATTAAGCTTTTCATTTGAAATAGGTTGCTTGCTTCTTTTTTTTTTTTTTTTTTTTTTTTTTTTTTTTTTCCCAGGTTGACAAANTGACATTTTTACCAAGGTTGACAAATCTCTGACTGTTTAAAATGAGAAGAGGGTAAGATGTCATTTCCTATCTGTTGATCCCAGGTTTTTGAACAGCATTTCCTTGGAATCTACATCTATATTTCAGTAGAAATTCATGAGGTAATGAATTTGAAAAAACAGCAAAGTCATAGTACAAGTATTAGACTGTCTGTATTCACCAACTCATCCAGTATGCAGATTAGACTGCTTGCAAGACAATGAAATTTTTGGACCTCTCTATAAAAAAGTCTGAGTTGTCTATGTTGGGGAACGAAGAAACACAGGGCGGCCATGCTCAAGCACAATTAAGCTCTTTGCAGTGAAAGTGGATCAGAGAGCTCAGCTTTTTTTGACTTCATGCCTTTATCANTGAGGTCATGTTCTCTGGGTTGGAGCTGAAGCAATATCTAATCTTATTTCCACTGATAGCAGTAGAAATACTTACAATAGAAAATGTACTGTTAATGTTAGTGTCCCTTTAAATATCAATTACAGTTTTTCAGAACTAAATTTATTTAGTCATGAATAAAGCCAGATACTTCAGATATTTATCAACAAGTGGTGTGCTGGCAGCAGTGTGTCAAACCAGACTGAGTAGGACCATGGCCATAAGCAAGTGCTGCGTAAGGAAGCGAGTGCTGGGCCGAGCAAGGCTTCGTTACTGGGCGAAGGGAACTGGACTGGAAGGAGGGCTGCAGGTTCTCTGCTTGCCTATGACATATTCTACTTGGGATGCTCTAGTACAGTGCAGGGGCAGGTCATTGCTGCCCCAGTCTTGTTTATGGCCTTTAGGCATGAATGGAATGCAAATGTTGCTTTGAGATGGGAAGTACTCCTTTTGATAGGTAGTAACAGCTGACTGCTGTAACTAACATTTTAGATACATGATAAAGTGAGGATTATGAATATATGCTTTAGTAAAAATTTATTGTTAAATTCTCTCAGCAAAGTATCTCTTTGTTCTGTCCATACAGCATTAAGCACAACAGGGTCCTACTCCTTCTTTAACTTTTCCAATGTAATGCAAGCAATAAATACCAATATAAGCTCATGGAAGGACTTAGTAGTTAGGACATCTTGTTTATTAACTTACAGTACACATAATTCAAGCTTTATTTTTGTTACTTTTTTTTAATATATTTTTTATTTTAAGTAGGCTACTTTTCCATCTTCTTCAATCAGAAGTCAATAAACTACACTTTTGTCCTATATCTAGCTTGTCAAGGTCTCTAAGAGAAAATATGTTTTAAAGGAGTAGGAGTTAATGGTCACTCCTGCACCATAAATTGCATTGGCAGACACACTAGTAGCTTGTAGAAGTAAGGATGGCTTTCTCCTTGAAAGCTCTAATGAGACTGGGGAATAATATACAATGTGTGATTCAGGTACACTGCACCGCAAATTCAGGAGCTTTTAAACAACTTATAATGCTTAATAATACTGGAAATACTTTCCATCTGCTTATTTTCTGGAGACAGTGTCATAAATACTTGTTTTACTTGTGGAACTTAACAACTTTTGATTTCTATTGCTGCTGAAATACTTCATGATTATTTCATACATGGGATAGTAAAAGCCCTCAAGTATTGTCTTGATCCACAATGGATAAAAAAGAAAGACAACAAGTTATTTTGGAAACTTCTCAACTGTTCTTGAATAACAAACTTTTAATTCAGTTACTGCAAATCTTTTGTAATTCCTGTCATTATTACTGAGCATCATAAGGCTCCCAAGACAATTACAGCCAATAGGAATATATTGGTTTAATTTTATTTGATGTGTTTTCTGACAATGTAGGCAACTGCACCTATAGGGAGGAAACTTTCAAGGAAGGAAAGAATGAAATTTTAATAGTTGATTGAAGCATTCCGGGAATGACTTTCTGAAGGAGTGAAGTAAATTATGACTGGCCCTTTTCTAAACAACAAAATGAATCTCACTTCTAAAGACTAAAATATGGCAAGTTTGCTGTCTTCTTCCTGCTACCACATTCTTTAAAGCCTATACAAAATGGACAGCTTGGCAGAAGTCATAGCCCAGGTATATTATACCTGGAAGAAACAACGTTGATTCAGTCTGTAGCCTGTATTCAATCTATAACCCATAGCCTGCCCACACACATTGTTGCTAATTATTTATTTTACAAAATTTTGTTCTGAAAATGGGTCAATATGCAAATAACTTAGAAAAAGAGCTCTCCTCATCTTTGGAGAGGCTCAAACATTACTTTATATCACTCTTAATAGTTAATGACTGGAACTAGTTAATGGCTGTATGCAGGCTCAGAGTCAGTCTCCTAGCCCTACTCCTTTTCCAAGATGCAATTGAACATTCAACTACTTGGAGTTATGTATTAAAAACTATGCATTTGTATTTCACCTGTGTACTTTAAAGTATGTTCCAGCAATGAACTTCTAAGAATTTCAAGCAAAACAAGATTTCTTTTTGCAGAAAATCCTAGTAATTGAAAATTGAAATTCTCAAAGTTGAAACACATCAAATAAATAAATAACTTAAGTTTTTGTTTGTTTGTTTTGTTTTTACAGAAATTGTAATTTGGAAATCTCAAAAACTTCTGCCATTTTCATTTGAAACTGAAGTTTAACTCAAGAACAACAATTTTTTTTTTGGATAAATGAAATTAAAACACTGCACTTCTAGTTAATACTCTAAAATAAATGACATGAAAACAATATATCCAGTCTCCATTTTGAACAAAAACTTTTTCTCCAAATCTTTCCAAATCGAAATCTTCCTTTTATCTTGAAATACATGTTCAAAGCTTCAAAAATTTGATAAGACTTTCTTGACCACAAAAAATGTTCAAGAAGGCCCAGTTGTGGGGTTTGTCCCTTTACACTGTAAAACCTCATTAATTCAAGAATTGATTGATAGATGAGTATTTTTATGGTAAGTTTGAATATAATATTAAACTATATAACAGCATTGTTCAGTCCAAGATGACAGAGAACCAAAGCTGTATTGCAACGACTATAAATTTCTGGTTTTGCATAAGGTATAGAATTATTACAAAACTGAAATATTTCTGGCATTTATGTTCTTCAATTTGCAATATGAGATACTGTCTATTTGGCCTAGTCAAAAATATCATGAGCTATTGCTAACTAATGCCTTCCTTGGAAGAACATTTACCACCTACCAGGAAAAATATAATAGTCCATGTTTCCTCGTGGCTCCTGCTTTCAAATACTGCTATTTATTGTCCTCTCATTCTGAATATGATTATAGAAAAAACATCTGTTACTTGCCACTATTAAAGGGTTTTCCAGTTAGACTTCAGACTCATAACTGAAGAAGCACCTAATTATGCTGATGCTGAACTGCTGAGAGACACATATTTTGTGGAATAAATGCTGACCCTTCAGTGATTTCTAGGACACAGATACCACTGATGAACTTACAGTGCCTGATGCAAGCTTTGCGTATTATTCTCTGACCGTATCTAAAGAGTGATGATGAACAAAATGTTCTGAGGAATCAGGCTTATTAGCTGTCTTGAAACCAAGGAACAGAGGAGAGCATTTAGCCCAGTTATCTCAACTGTGTCAGCTTTTGTAGAACATTTACATCTGGAAGAGAGGAGGCTGATCATACTTAATAGGGGGAAAATTGTTACTGTTTATCATTCAGAAAAGGAGCAAAAACTATCACTATAGTCTCCATCAAAAACATCTGTTTTTTAGAGTCCAATATACAATGAGAATTAAAGACTGGATTCATATTTATTTGCTTCAGGACACTGAGTGCAAGTACAATGTCCAGGAGGGTCATGGACCTGTTGGAGCACATCCAGAGGAGGGTCACAAAAACCATCCAAGGGATGGAACACCTCCCCTGTGAGGACAGACTGAGAGAGTTGGGGCTGTTCAGCCTGGAGAAGAGAAGGCTCCGGGGAGACCTGATAGCAGCCTTTCAGTATGTAAAGGGGGGCTACAAGAAAGAAGGGGACAGACTCTTCAGCAGGGTCTGTTGTGATAGGACTGGGGGAAATGGTTTCAAATTGAGAGAGGGGATATTTAGACTGGATATAAGGAAAAAGTTCTTTACAATAAGGGTGGTGAAGCACTGGAACAGTTGCGCAGAGAGGTGGTGGATGCCCCTTCCCTGGAGACCTTCAAGGTCAGGCTGGACAGGGCTCTGAGCAACCTGATCCAGCTGCAGATGTCCCTGTTCACTGGTGGGGAGTTGGACTGGATGGCCTTTAAAGGTCCCTTCCAAATTTGATGATTCTATGATCTTTTATTGTCTTCACCAAGGTAGGAAACTTTTTGCATTAACATTTACATAATTCAGGCTATTGTCCAGCCACCTCTGGGGTTAAGGGCTCCACGACAAAACCTGTGGCAGACAGGAGAGGGAGCAGAGCCAGAGCACCTGTACTTCTCCCCACCCAATCTCATGGTTCAGCTCTAACCTTGTGAAGTTAATTCCAGCCACTGAATTACTGAATAAGCCTTTACGAGCCAACATATCAGCAGTGAACTGGTGCAGCAGTTTTTTTAGTGATGGAGGCGGGCAATGATAGACTCTTCTGTAGTCATTGTGAGAGGCTCCTACACAACTTATTCAGTCAACAGTCCTTTCTTAGTGTACTAATAGAAGAAAATATGTAGAGCTTCTAAATTTATACAACTTTCTAGAAAAGCCTCCAGTTGACATAATAAATTCATTCCCTCCTCTCTAGTGGCATAATCCATCAGCAGAGCTCATTAACATCTTCTAAAACAAAGCCTTTCCTAAAATCCTGTTGACATCCCTGAAATTGATTGCAAGTCATATCATACTATTTTAAAAACAATACTGGAAAGGACCTCTGGAGGTTAATCTGATCCTTGTCAGCTATCAGGCGGCTCAGGAGCTGCCTCCCAGTTGCTAGAGGCTCACAGAAGCCTCCCAGCAGCCAGAGCAAAGCCTGGCTCCAGACTGCTGCCAGTGCCTGCAGGCGGGCAGCATCGGGAGCTGGATCCCCACTGCAGTCGGTAACTGCAGGCAGACACAGTTGGGAACCTATATTTGTAATTACAGCAATGAAATTAAGTTTCTTGTTTTAAATTACAGAGTCCAATTTATCTAAACGTTAAATATTTTATTTATTACTCCTCTTTCCCAGCTGCTGAATTAGAGTTGGAGACATGGTGGTCTGTGGACTTTTTGTGAAAAGAGCTGGATGATCCTTTGACTACAAAAGATTGAGAAAAACAGAACTAGTTCATCTCCCTGCCAAAGACAGGATAAACAAAGCCTATGACAGTTGTTTCTAAATTTAGAGTGATTTATTATTCACGTTAAAAAAAAAACAAAATCATAATTTTATTCCTACTTTATTACTTTTTCTGCAATGCTTGGTGGCAGTTAAAAATCATTTTCGGAAGTTCTAAAACCTACAAAAAGCAGAAGTGGACAAAGCTCAGAATAGCAAATGCTCCAAACCTCATGTGAAAACTTAGAGCAAATAAGAAGCTACGTGATTGGTAAGGGAGCACAACACCTACCATACATTCTAAACTCAGAATCACAGTTTTTCACTGGAGTTTGAGGTGATGGTCTGTAAAGATAAGGACCTCCTATGCACAAAATGATGAAATCTCATACTCTTACTACACCAAACTGAACTTTCAAGACTGTACACGTGCCTGAAAACAAGCTGAGAAATGTCAAGACTATACATGTGCCTGATTTACCCTGTGAGATGCAAATGTCACTGGCCTTTCACATTCACTGTGGAAGACACCAACCATTACCACAGATCGCACTCTGGTTCTTTTTTGGTCTGTTGCCCTTCCTTTGTCAACGCAGAAAGTAACGTTTCCCTAAGACTCTATGTACTATAACAGATTTGATTGCTGCCTTTTTTTACCTTCTGGCTGGGCTTAGTTTGAGAAAGAGATTTGGGGAAAAGGATGAAAAAAAGCATCCTTATGTTAGATCCTGCAGCCTTTTGTGGGAAAGGAAACGCAGGTGTTGCTGCACTCTTGTGTGTTGAGACTGAGTCGTTGTCTCCCATTCCTTTGGGTATCTTTCATGTTACCGTGTGTTTTCCTAATGGGTACCAGGCCTGGGACAGTGGTCATAGTGTCAGAAACGCAGCTTTAATGTGGTCTTTGGACTTTTTAAAATTAACATTCTTTAGAAATATTAAGCAAACTAGGTAAAGTGTATATTTCACATTTCTGTTTCTCTTCATATGCCTGGCTTTGGTTAGAGAATGGTATTACAAAACTCCCTTGTTTTTAAGATGAAAGAATAAATTTCTATATGGAATTGTCACATTTTTAGTTAGACAGTAAATTGAAAAGTATTTTTCCACATCTGGAATTCTGCCTTTATCCTTTACATGTCAATTAAAATAACAACTGAAATATCATGCTACCAAATGCAATTCCTGCCTATTGTCACAATAAGAGCAGTACATCAAGGAAATTAAAATAAATATTTAGTCATTCTGAAGCAAGATAGTATGATGGTAAGTTATTAGCTCAGACATTACATTTGCAGATTTTATAAAGATGAAATTGTTTTCATCACAAACTGTAATCATATCAAACAAGCACAATGCTTTATTTATGCCACGGTTATGTTTGGATAATGATCAAATTATTTGCTAGGTGAACAGCTACCCTTTACAGCTGCAGGAATTTTTTAGACATAAGAGCATTTTGCTTTTGTGTTCCAGCCTCAGACCAGTGTGAAAAAATAATAATAATAAAAAAAACTCTAGCACAAAAGTATATTTACTTTCTCCTGCAGCAGAAGACTGAGCTCTAAAATAACTTTAAGAAAAGAGGGTAGAAGTGGGGCTGTCGAAGACACGTGCTTTTATGTAGGGGAAAAAGCTTTGGCACTCCTGTTATAATAATTCTTGTTTAGCCAATGACTGGTCCAAGTTTGAACCAAACTGAGGTCAACTGAGAACAGCAATAAAGAATTGCTGAGGATTTGGACAGAACTACTGATTACTAATAAGGTGACCACTTTCAGTTGCTGAAAATTTACTGGTGACATTTTTATTTTTCAGTTTTGCCATTTCAATCCTAAAATACCAATATAAATCTGCAAATAATTAAACACACCCACTCCACAGATATTTCCCATAATCCAGAGAAATAAATCTAGATATATGATACAGCAGACATTGCAGCTGAGTTTCCCAACTTACATAACATTTTAAAATAAAAGCAGAGTAAAAGTGACATGACAGCTCTTTGAGGTCATGCCCCAGTATGTTGATCCTACTATATTTAAAGGGTAAGGCTGGGTCACAAACTAAATAAGAGTAGTGCTGAAGATTTTTTTTGTTCATTTTTGTCTTGATGACCCTGGCAGAGGTCTCACTTATTAAAGTGTGTTTGTGTACGGAGGCAGCTCCAGAGGGAATGTCTTAGATTATGCTCTTAGAATTATGTCTGAAATTGGAAAAACACCACTTAAAGAAACATCATGATGGCATTGAAACTTCATCTTAGTCTAGTGCACACTTAATGCAGCCACTAACTAAAATACAAAGCTTTGCCTTGAAAAAAGGTAAAATGCTGGTACTTTTGTGTAACAAGAACAATATTGACCTATGTAGAATTTTCAAATGAATTCCTGTACATAAAAAGAACGAATGCAGAGGTTCGGAAGAGAGAAAATATTCCATGTTATTGTGGTATATGTAATTCAACAAAAAATAGATGCTTATTGCACTATACTAAGATACATATCATACAAACATTCTTATGTATACCAGCAGTTAGAAGCACCAGTGAAATCCTGTGGGCATTAGTGTTAATTCAATTTGTAAACTTTTCCTCTTTTTCCATTTTAACCTTTTTGCATTTTTGCCTTTCTTACCAATAAATAAGCAAATTAAGTTAGGCGGAGGGGAATGCAACATAATTGCACATTATTTACCTATGAAGTGTTATTTAAATGATAGCAAAGAAATAGTACAGGGAGACCTAGAGAACTGGAGAGATGGGGAGAAAATGTGAAAAACAAGACAAAACAACATTCAGTAATGAAAACTAAAAAGTCAAATACTTAAGGGAAATAATCTGAAACACAAATATACTATGGAAGGAAGACAATATTTGGAAAGCACAAAAAAAAAAAAAAAAAAAAAGAAAAAGGACTCGGGGCTAGTAGTGAACAGCAAATTAAATAAGGGCTTGCAATGTGATACATCTCTGGGAAAACAAACAAATGTGATTTTGGCCAGTATACACACAGGGATCCCGTTCAAAGTGAAGCAGTTGAAGTTGCATCACAAGACACAGAGCATATGAGCATATGCTATGCAAAATAATGTTGGATTAATACAGAAGGATAAAAGGTGACTGACTGGATTAGGACTCAAAGCTATGTGAACAGGTGCAGCTTCACTAAATTTAGTGACATTTTACCTCTTTATTATTTCTAGAATTGAATTTGATTCATTTTATTCAATAATTCTGTGACTTAATTCCCATAAATTTAGTAAACTCCTTGGAATTCATCCTGGAATTTTAAAGAAGGCCACACTGGAAAACAGCAGTTAAATGAGACATTTTTCAGTTCTTCTATTCTTCATTCCATTCCCAATTTATGAGATAGATTTTTTACACACACGTGGGAAAATGAAAATGTTTCAGGCCCAACTGTTAACTGAAAGCTAGCTCACAGTCTGCAAGCAACTCCCAAGCTTGCATATCCTTACTGGTAGACGAGGAGAGCTTGTCAGTCTCATCTGAGGTTGCAGGCACACAGAACAGACAGATCCTGTGGGGTGCAGAAGGGCAGAAGTGTGCAGCTAGAATCCCAGCTAAAACCGTTTGCTTGATCTTTAACTCTTTTGTTCTGAAAAGTTACAGTCATATGATATTATTTATATGGAATTTCAGAAAGCTTCTTACACCCTTTTCACATGACCAGCCCCTGCTTACGCTTGTAGCTGCATGGGTTCAGGAGAGCAGCAGTGGGATGGTTTCAGCATTCTTTCGTTGCAGAAAACTGAGCTGATTGTTTTGTTTGACACGACTGCCACTGGAAGACTGAAACATGGGCTGTCAACTGCACTATCTTTGACCTGACAGACAGCGTGCATAACACATGTTACTGGTCCTGATCCTTTGCTAACCTGTGCCTTTTCTGATAAGCTACATCTGTGCATAAGCAGCGTAAAATATCTGCACTTGAGTACTTGGAAATTCTGCGGGAGTATCATTGTATTTGCATTGTGCATTCACTTTACATTAGTGAAATTACTTCACAAGATGTTGGGCATTAGAGGAATGGACCAAATGTTTGCAGTCTGGGAGCATTAAATCTCCACATCACTGCAGACTTAATGTTTGCTTCAGGACCCTTATCTCCAGCTGTACATCCAAGAGACCAGGGGGCTCACCACTTGGAAGGGAAATGGGCAGATTGCCAATGGTACCACGATGACAAGAAAAATGTCTGCTATCTGCTATAATTAAAAGTAAAACCCAGGGACATATCTGTTCTGTTAGAAGAGAAAGGATAAGCATGTGCAAGGCCAATGCTCAGTGCTCTTAAGTAAACAAACAAACAAATGCACACAAACACAGAACAGATGTTTGATTCATAGGAGTTTTAAACCAATGGGGTCACTTCTTGGATGTCTGCCACTTCCCATGCAGCAGTATATAAATCACACATGCTGTCTGTAATCTATATAAAAATCTATATAGCCTAGACAGAGGAATGGGCTACAAATTTGTAGCCCAGTGAAATTTGCTGATGGTGTGGAGTAAAGCAGCAGTGCACTGAAGGAAGAACTAATTTCAAGTTCAAACAAAAGTTTTTAATTTAAAGTACAAGTTGGCTTCTGTCTGTACCTTATGCGACTTTCAAAGCAATAAACAAACATAGTGTATAGACAGGTGATTGTAACTGAATTACAGTGGGATTATTTTGAGAGAAATTGTAAAATAGGGGGATCTTTTCGTCAAATATCAGTTAAATGTGGAGAAGCAATTAAGCAGAAAAGAAAATCCATCAGGAGAATACACTGTACGGGTGAAAGCGTTGACTGAGTGTTTTTCAATGCTCTGAGTCAAGGCAGAGATGTCTTTGCTTTTAG
>VXAV01000982.1:413729-426103 GCA_013399715.1 Alectura lathami
ACTTACTTAATCCTGATTCTATGTATTTTCTTTAGTATTCGCACACGGTCAGTACAGCATGATGCCCATGGGTGCTGGTACGAGCACTCCCAGCCGAGCAGAATATTGGTTGGACCAGAAGCACTGTGGAAGAGCAAAGGCTGCCCAAAGGAATCTGATAGCTCTCAAATCTGGGAAATGATCAGCCAGGCAAGCATTTGAGGCAGACAGATATGGCCTGTTTCATGAATTACATACAAATAATCTTCTTTTGAATTTTCTCTTTTTCTCTTCTTACAACCACTCTGTAAGCTGATTCTGATTTGTGGGTGTGTTTTAAGTATTCAAAACTAAGGTTGAGTAGTAGAAACAAACAGTCTTTTTCTTATGTGTCACCTATAAATTCCTGAATTTCATTATTTGTTCATTTTCTTATCTGGGAGCCATGTCAAAATCNGGATGCTGAGACAGCAGACAGGCAGCTGTGGCAACCCAAGGAGAGGATAGAGAGGACATGTGCCTGTGTGTGTGCTGCCAACAAACCATTGATTTTATCCTCTATCTTTGTGCAGGTGACTTCTTGTGGGACTAACAAAAAATACTTGCAGTTTTAGAAGCTTGTGATTTCACTGGAGCCGTGCATGCTTCTATATTTCCTTGAGGTAGGAACAACCAAGAGCCTCTTGAATCAATTCAGTTAATCCTGATCCCTGTACTTACTTAATCCTGATTCTATGTATTTTCTTTAGTATTCGCACACGGTCAGTACAGCATGATGCCCATGGGTGCTGGTACGAGCACTCCCAGCCGAGCAGAATATTGGTTGGACCAGAAGCACTGTGGAAGAGCAAAGGCTGCCCAAAGGAATCTGATAGCTCTCAAATCTGGGAAATGATCAGCCAGGCAAGCATTTGAGGCAGACAGATATGGCCTGTTTCATGAATTACATACAAATAATCTTCTTTTGAATTTTCTCTTTTTCTCTTCTTACAACCACTCTGTAAGCTGATTCTGATTTGTGGGTGTGTTTTAAGTATTCAAAACTAAGGTTGAGTAGTAGAAACAAACAGTCTTTTTCTTATGTGTCACCTATAAATTCCTGAATTTCATTATTTGTTCATTTTCTTATCTGGGAGCCATGTCAAAATCTTCACTTTTCCATAAGGGAACAAAGCATTTCACAGAGAATACTGTGACATTGGATATGATCAATAGTGTGCAACCAATACTTCTATTTGCACAAATACCTGTACTTTTACTAAAAAATTATCATCTTACAAATAGGTATAGAGACAAAAAAGTCCTTATACCTAATAGCAATAAAATATCTGTTAATGTGGCCTGGCTGGAAAAATGTTCTGAATTCAAATGGATGTTTGTGTTCACAGATTCATTGTTATGTGATTATTGTATAAGATCATATGGGAAGGATAAGTCATATTGGAAATAATCTGAATGGATTCAGTTTAAAGTCATTTGCCAATAACTTGTAATCAGCATATAATCTTTAATGATGATATTGCTGAACTTCACCCATAAACCAATAAGCAGTTTAAGACCTACTCATATTTCATAAATTAAACATTATATGGATAAATACATGTCAGTACAGAAGCACTTGTGTCTCATATCTTTTCCTTGGTTTAAATGGGTTCATCTAATATCAGCTAGGTAGTGAACTTTGAAGCAGAGTCCACTGTAATAATAGTAAAGTTTAATGATGCATAGCTTTGTGAGACTGACAAATTCCCAGCCAAAGTATTGATTCCTGGAGAATTTATGAAGCACAGGCTCTATTCTATGTCATTATGGTCCATTTTTGGCTGAAAGAATCATGTAAAATAGATTTTTAAATGAGTGGTAATAGCCAGACATAAAGAAGGTATCGATGTGTGTCATGAAGGGTGAAATAGCATGCCAGGTAAAGGCATATAACAAATTGAAAACAACAGTGCTGAAACTCCTACAAATGTAAATTTGTTTTTAGTTTTAATCAAACCTTTGTTTCAGTAAGTACAAATTCTGCCACAGAACTAAAAAAAAAAAAACACTCTTTTAAAAAATGTAATTATTTACAGTTCGATTTCATGCTTTGCTTTGGAATGTGTCTATAAAATGCATATCTCACTTACAGACGTGTTAATCAATATGAATTGTGTACTACATTACAACAAAACTACATCTGAGATTATTAGGGAAAAAATCAAATGCACATAGTTCTGCTTACTTGAGCAATATGTGAAAATTAATAGCTTGAACATCTGCAGAACTGGCTGGTAGAAGACAGGACACTTTTTTAAATAAGGAGAGCTTCAATGATACTATCTGAGGTATTTTCCGATAAGGCAAAACAAAATTACAGCACGGACAACACTTGAAACAGGAATAAAATACGAGAGTGAAGATAAACTGACAAAAAAGATGGGGAAAGAGAGATGTTGATTGGGTTACTGGGGCTTTACAGAAAAGTAACACTGCATTTTAATTGCATTCCAGCAACCTCTTTTTGATCTAAAAAGAGGTCACCTAGGTCTAACAATGTAAGAGACCTTCATAGTCCAGACGTAAATATATCTCCCACACACCCAGAAGCACCCTGAGAATTAGCTAAATCCTCCTCAGAGCAGCTGCTTTTCAACAATTCAGGAGTTTATCAGCCTAATAACAAAAAAAAAGTGGTTGGCAGGAAAAAAGGCTGACAGTCTCAATAGGCTCTTCTCTGGCCTAGTGGGGCTGAAGAACTCTTCAAGGCCTTAGTCAACACCGAACTGAGGGCTCTGAACCAGCACACTCATCTGCACCACAAACAAGCTGCAAAACCCAGAGAGAGGCCATTCTTTGCATAAATGGTGTTCCCAGGAAGGATGCAGGCAGATTCAAAGCAAGCAGCCTGAATCCAGGTGCAAGGTTAGAAAAAAAGGACTTTCAGGCTCAGAGATGCAGGGGAAAAAATAAAGTTCCCACCTGTATTACAATCTAATAGTAGCACAATCTTCTTCTCTGTTCCAGTTCAAATCCTTCTCTGTTTTGCTTTTCTGTATGTTTATTGAGATTTACAAAAGCAGTCCTCATGGCTTAAATACAGCATGTTTATAGGAGGTCTAAATTTCTAGCTCATGCTTTTAAAATAATTTCAAGAGTTAGTTTGGATGCATTTTAAACATATGTGATAGTGATTTCACTGTCTTTTTTATTATTGTTACTCATTTTAAAATTAAGTTTTCACAGGTCTTTTCATCTTAATTCCTATCTCCCTGGCTATTAACTGTGTAAGATAGACTTTTAAAGTTAGTGTAATTTAACTTTCATGTGTTAATGTGCAAACATATAGCATACCTCAGCATACATAATTATTGTACCTGACTGAAGCAAATCAACGTTACTAAAACAGAACTGTCCTTTTATCAACTACATTAACTGCTGAAAAGGGGAAAATAAGTGTATTTAATGGCATATTAGATTTAGTAAATAAATTATTCCACAATTACTAGCTCACTCGATGACAGGCGTCCAAAGAACTACCTTTGATCACTGTCAGGGCCCCACAAAATCATATGAACTATGATAAATACCTATAATTAACAGCATGAAGTTATTTCTGACCTACAGCAAAGGGATGACATCATATACAGCAGAATTTTCAGGCTGTTTGCTTACTGATCTGTGTGGTTCATTTGTGCTTTAAGTTTTCTGGGCATGTCACTTATTTCTATGATCTCTCAGTTATTTCATGCAAAGCTAACTTCACTGGAATAGATTCGTATTTCTGTAAATAATATCAAGGTCCATATAAATTTAAATTACATTTTAATGCAGCAAAAATTATTGTTCTGGGTGTGTATATATATATATATAAGGTTAATTATAGACTGAAAGGTACTTGTGGATAGAATAAGTACAACCTCAAGAAAAATCACAGCCTCTCTGAAAACCAGCAGAATGCGCTGGAAAATCAGCCTGACTGCATATGTAGCAATTAAAGCAGCAACTTCAGCTATGGAAGAAATCAGAAAACAGGAACAGTTTTAGGGTATCAATAAAAAGAATCAGCTATTTAAAGATTCCAGTGTTGAGAACAAAATTTTTATTTTTTTATTTTTTTTTTTTGTCGCTGTAAAGCTGTCACCTTACAGATAATGTTACCATTAATGTAAGAAACATGCCCCCAAGTTTCCATTGCTCTGGATTTCACATATGGACCTAAACAAGCAGCACCCCGAGTCACTGCTCCCTTAAGTCAATCTTTCACTTTCACTTCATGCTTAGCCAGCCTTTTGGGCCAGACTGATGTAATGCAACCTCCACACTCTCTGTCTTTCACTAGGGTCATGTCAGTAGCACCGAAGCAACAAAACTGGGCCTGAACATGCTCGCTCCTTGTTGTTACAGCTGGTGTTGCTAGTATTGCAGCAAGGTCTGCGTAAAGGGTGCCTGGCTGGGAACTCCTTCCTATAAAACAAATTTTATTGAGTATGTTGGGTCACTGATTTCATTCATGTTGTATTAGGTTTAGGAGAGAACAAAAATGACCTTCACTGAACAGAGCTGCTTTAAGTTGCAGCTACAAATCAAGGCCACTGAGCAAAGGTATAATTCCTAGAGCTGCCAAACAGAGGAATACTGTGTATCTCACTGGCAAATCCAGCCTTTTGAAATAAAGGTTTCTTTCCATCCAGATTCAGAAGTGCACAATATTAGTTTCAGTAGAACAATATTATGTAGTATTCTGTTTGATATATGTGTATTTCACACTACTTGAATTTTTGTGCGTGTGTAGAAATAATGTAAAATGATGTTTCCCAAAGGATAAACTGTTATTGCCATGAATGCTGAAGGAAGAGCAGGTCACAGCTTACCTAACACAATTTATCACAGAGGTTAGAGGGAATGATTGCTTTCTGCAAGCAACCAGTTTTGCCCTGTTATTTGTCATATATACTGCTCTCACCAAACTGGAATGAGATATCTAGGTGCTGCCATAATGATCTTATTTGATTACATCACTCAATAAAACTATAGCTTAAGAAATAAGATGGGCCACACAGCACAGCTGATCTTCTGTCCCCTTTTTACAATATGTAAGCTATGTGTAACCATAGCAAAGAATGAGCAACCTCTGTTAGGTGCTTTGAATGTGAACACCTGTGTAGAATGTAAAATTTTTTTTTTTTTATTAGTGAGTCGCACAGACTATAAACTGCCAAAAATAAAAATCAAGTAACTGTAAAACCAAAAAGGTAAATATAACAAATAAAATCTTATAATACCATAACCCTAGTGTAAACTTAGACCATCTACCAACTTATTTGAAATAAACAGAAAAAAATTATTTGAATTATTCATATATATATATATTTTCTGAGGTGTGTTGAACTTTGGCTCAGTACTGAGGCTGACAGTAATTTAGGAATATACAGACCACTTTAAGTTTATATTTATATTTTGTTGTAAATTCTTTATATATCTAATGTATAGAACTGTAGCAACAAGAGACAATAAACTACCTAGATTGGATATTTCTGTATGCGTATATTATGTTAAAGAAAGGCACACACTCAAAATGCTGTACATATACAAACTCAAAGCTTGTGTATGTGCACATTCATATATAAGTAATATAGGTAAACAATATTCTGAACTACAGAATATATGCAAACTTCTAAAAAACCTTGTATTAAAAATAAATTCTGATCACCATTACTTTAAAGTTATTAATGTGGCATAGAGCATTCTGTTTTCTATGATAAGTGGAGCATTTACATGTGCAAGTTCTCAGTTCTGGTTTTGCAACTTCAGTTTATTACAATCTCTAACTTTAATTTTATTTATGAGTCTATATTCCATATATAGCATTCTGCATAAAGAATACCAGCTACATTCCTTCACTGATATCTGTATCTATATGTCAATACAATGGCTTTGTAATGAATGTGTTCTAGGACGTGTGTATGTTACGGGGGCCAATTATCTTGTCAAGCGTAAGACATACTGGAGAGAAAAAGAGTGCAAATTGTACTCGATAGCCTTAAAAGCAGTATTCTGCTTCTAACATCTTACACATACCACTGGAAATGGTCCAAAATGAACTCTTCCCTGAGGTCTGCATTTTGTGCACGATAAGGAATAATCAGTCTCATGTTATATAAATGCAGGTGACAGTCTATGTGCTACAATAATGCAGATAGAAACCAAAGTGATGATATAAAACCCTCTATTAGATGTAGATTAATGTCACTAAACATTATTTTCCAAAGGTCATGGTCTCCAGCATACTTCTGTATTTGGCAAAGCTACATTATTGATAAAAATGCTCCCACTCAAATATTATTGAAGACATATTACACTGCCTGACTTGTAATTTTTTTTTCCTCAAAGATAATGCCAATCTGTCTACAAATCTAGCGCGTTACTTTCTGTTACTAATCACTCAAATACCTTTAGACCTTCACCAAAATATAAACAGATTTTAACAGAGCAAACTCTGCTAATGTTTATTAATGACTAGAACAAGCTTGTCAGATGTAACATGAAGTGTATCCATTCTTAGGAAAGGATGGATTACATGAATCAGAAACGTGCCAGCCACCACTGCTGGGAGAAGGGGCAGCGGGTCCCACGCATTGCCATCCTTGCTGCCACATCCTGCACGCTTATCTGTCTTTGGCCTTGGACATGACCATGAACACCCTTCCCCAGAACACGGATCTCCTGGACAAAAGAGAAGTGCATGCTGTAACACCTCAAAGCACGAGGTGGACTGAAGGCATGCCAAGCCCTGCTATTCACTTGTAATCACACAGCTGGATCTCAGTTCCCAGAGCAGGGCTGCCTGAGGAGCCAGCACAGCTCTTCTGCTGATCCTGTTCCTTCATGAGCCATACCTGGCCCTTATCTCTGCCTAGGACATTGGGTATCCAGGATCAGGACATGTCAGAGAGGAGGGATTTAATTCTTATCTGTTTGAAAACTACTGCAGTAATTTACTAGCATAAGAGCCATATTTTTGATACCTTCCAGTTCCTCATTCCTTGGAATTGTAAACTTTTCTGAAGTGGTTAAGGGACTTCTTTTTAATTCTATACTTCCTATCTCAGCTTTGTACATGACTACAATTGAGAATTATGATCTTACATCGACTAGATAAGAGTGCTGCTGCCCAGGGTAGGCAGTCTGATAATCCCCAAACTGTGAGCAGCAGGGAACTTGAGAAATTTCATTTGAGAGGTTAGTGCAACCAGGCAAAGCAGGCTGAGGAATCTCATCAAGGAAATATTCACAGTTACCATTGGTTATCAGTGTTACTGCAAGTTTAATTGTTGTTAAAGCATTCAGAGTTTCTGTGTGTGACTCCTAATTGCTGTTGCATCAGAATGAATAAACAGTTCTTAGGCAAAGAACAGTGACACCATATAGAGAAATATTGCTGAGTACCAACTGAGGCACTCTCCATTGCACAACTGTATCTATGGAAGAATTATAATTGTTTTATGTTATCACCAAACTCCTTTTTGAATCCACAGGGAACAAACAGAATATTTGAAATGACTGAAGTTTCATTACTTGTTTGTCCGCCAATAAATCCACAAGTTGTGCATCATCATCAGCAAGCAACCCTAATGGGAGCAGCTCTTTTAATAAATGAATTTGACTTGTTCTTACATTGACATTAAAGAAAAAAAGAGGCTCTCAGAGCCTGGCCATCTGCTGACTCTTATTTCATAACATTTATTTTAAACCTGTTCAAGGTTTTCTCTTAACCATGTTAACTAGTAAAATACAAACTAAGATATTTAGATCCAGAAAGCAAAATCAAAAGCATGACAAATGTGTTATATTAATATTAATATTTTTTGTTAATATGATGATGGAATGGAAAGGACAGATTTAACAACATTTTGTAAAAAGCAGTAGTGAAAGTAACGAGTTAGGAAATACTGCTGAGAAACAACTAAAATGAATTTTTCTGAAGATGCTTTAGCCAGTGTTTTATCTAGTTGCCCTGACCTGCTTCCTGATTAGAGAAGTTACTCTGACAGAAATGCAAAATTCAAGATTCCTGAGCACTATTTTCACAGCCACCCTGTATGTATAATTGTTATGTTGTCTCAAAACCTTTCTGTGAATTGAATTCCTTTCTGCGTAAGGAAATATAGCTAGGGAAAACCAGATTTAGTCTTGAATTTATATGTATCCAGTAAAGGAATCTTAAAAAAAAAAAAAATCCCAAAGCTTGGCCATTTAGAGTTCTACAACCTGAATTTAGTCTTCTCTTAGGAAGGTTTTACTTTGATGATGGATGTGAAGATCCAGAAAAGCAGTTTTAAATAATTGATGGGTGTGGGGTAGGGTGATATTATCCAAGAAGAAGGCTTCACAGTCTAGTTTGAGAATGAGTCAGGCCAAGTAAAGCCAAACAGACTACACAAACTCCACCTTAGTGACTAAGGTTTCTTTGTAAATTCTGTTAGTGTTAAGTTTTCCATTGTAATTACATCTCCTCTTCAAATAAACAATATGATGCTCATATAAAATAAATTAAACTGTTTTTTAATTTAATGCATTTGGAACTGGAGTAGTCTCCTTGAGGAAGCAATTGTTGCTGTTTTACTTGAGCAGACCGTATTTCTTCAGTGGTGATAGAGTGGAAACATTTTGCCTACAACATCCTGGCATAGACTCAACTGCTAAAAAAAAAAAAAAATGCAAACCTGAAGGACAACTTTCTTTATTTTGCACCTATGAACAATAAAATGTATTGCTGGATGAGATGCTATTTCTTCATTCCTCACAGAACAGCACTACTTAATGCCTCCTGTCAATTACAGAAACAAGTAAGTCAGGAATGTCTTGAACTGGATTGTGCTAACATACAGATGAGGATAAATTTGGCCTTGATGAGTCTCTCTTTACTCAACAATTCACATTGTTTTTATTGAGTTTGTCTCATTTCTTGCTTAATTGTGGATAGGACTATTCTGACTCCTATAGGCTGAGCAGGAGAGATCCAACAGAATGAATTT
Organism: Alectura lathami; assembly: GCA_013399715.1. Classification (NCBI taxonomy): domain Eukaryota; kingdom Metazoa; phylum Chordata; class Aves; order Galliformes; family Megapodiidae; genus Alectura; species Alectura lathami. The sequence continues at coordinate 422,729 of VXAV01000982.1, forward strand.
TTTTTTAGTGTGCTGACTCTTATTTAAGCATTGCATATTTGTACTCATTTATATACCCTTTTTCACTAAGATTATGACCCTGAAGAGTTCTCCAGTGTTTTCTGTATTTCCAGCATCCCTACTGTCAACATCCATTTCCAGAGCCATTAAATCGCTCACTCAAATTTGCTCTTAGCTATATCTTACTGCACAAGCTCACACTGAATACAGCCTTTGCTTGAAAAGGCACAGGACACTGTAGGACTATAAGACTGCACATGATTTCTTTAACAATATAGCTTTGGCCAGGAATTGAAAATCATTGACCATAGTTCGAAACCACTTGTGAGATACTACATAGCTTGGGTAAGGAAAACACAGTTAAAACAAATTTCTTCATGGGAAATGGAAGTTCAAATTCACATAACTTTCCTGCTTGGTATTTTTCTGGGTTTATTTGTTGGTTGTGGTGGCTGCGTGTTTGTACGCATGCACCTAATCTACCTAATATTTCACAAAATCTTCCCAATCCTTCTGGTCTCCTTTATTGAGCATCTGGTTAAGCCATTCTGGGGCTCACCTGTGTTTTATTAACCTTGACATGCTACAGAGCCTTGGGAAGTGAAAGAGAAAACATTAACCATCACAGCAATAGCTATTTCTGTCTTATGTAATTTAGGAAACATCAGATACAATTAAAAAAAAAACAAAACAGCAACAAAAAACAGCAATAACAACAACAAAACAGAAAAAAAAAAACCACAACAAAATACCCTACAAAATGGCTTGAATAGGCAGTAACTTTCTCTCTTCTCACAAGCTCAGAAAAGAAAAATTACCTTTGAAAGTCCTCTTTAGCAGCCTTTTGTGGTTGCTAGAAATTATAAATCATGAACCATCCAGCAAACATATACACACTTCTTTTCATAATGTCTGATTCAACACTCTGTCATCTGGCAAATCTCCCACCAACTTCAATGCACTTTTACCCAAGCAAAGTCCAAGTAAAGACTGCAGAATACAGTCCATAAGCTTTAAAAATACACTAAGTACCTTTGAGGAGGATAATCTTTCTCTCCTCATACATCCAGTGCCAAGTTGAACCTGGCACTGACAGGGTTTCTGCTATTAGTAGACAATAGGGACTAGGTTAAAAATAGTGTAGCCACGAGAAAGTAATGATTCTGATTAAGTAAATTCCATTGAACTCTTTCTAGTAAGCATTATTCAGGTCATGAATGCTAATTTGTCCTGCAGGGGGCTGTGGGTAATTACCCAGAAAAACTATCAGCTTTATTGAGTTGCTACGAAATAGTATTACTGAATGGAATGCACTGTAAAGGGAGGCAACCTTGATATATGCACCCATAGAAGTAAGTAGTCTTATTCTGAAGATACTATAGCCTGGACCAAAATTATAATAACTTTTCTTTGGATCAGGATACATTTTAGGCTACTTTTACGCTTCTATTAAATAGAATGAACATGCAAAATTATGCATCACAGAAGTGTCACTATGACACCTAGGGCAAATTTAGCATTCTGCGTATTTAAAGTTGTGTAGAATCAGAACCATCTTAAAAAACGAAGCAAATGTGGCACATTGGCAGCATTCCAGCAGTCACACACAACTGCTGACATTACTAAAATCTAGATAATTTAGTCCCATATGGGAATCCATACCACAATTATATTGTCCCTGTTCTGACACAGTCCTGATTTTGCACTTCTTTAAGCCCAGCTTTTTATAATTTTAATTCCCTCCACCAATAAAGCAATTTGCATTCACACAGCCTTCTTTGCTAAGTAAGAGAGAAGAAGAAATCTGTTAGACGACCTTGGGCTTTTTTTTTGCAGTTGATTACAAGGAAACAAACTCTTCAGCTAAACCATTCTCTCATCTGTTTTTAATTGATGTAGAACATTGCACTACAAACTATAGGAGAGAACTAAACATATAGCACAGCATGGCAGGTAACGATTTTCTTTCATGAAAAAAATACAAGGATGAGGGAAATCTTCCCACATGGAAAGAGATGTAGCATATACACTAGAGGTTTTACCAGATACATACATAATGCTTGCTTCTCACCTTACTTATTAAAACTTCAGAGCATCACTATTGTATTTTGCAGCTCTTTAAGCATTAGCCTGACTTGTTGGGTTCAGTTGTACAAGCAGCACAAAACCAATCTGTTCATGCTACCTGACCACCTGTTTGGGATCTAGGGGCATGTGGTCAGAGCTAAAGCTATGTGTGCAAAGTTCCATTAGATTACTGGTACTGCCAGAAGAGTTGGAATGAACAGGTACGTCTAAAGGAATGGCAACAAAGGAGAATATATTTCCTACAGCTGTAAATTCTTACTCAGTATTGGAGTCAATTAAAATAACTTCTCTTTATTGAACTTTTGAAATAAATTGCCAGTCAACAAGGACAGCACTCAAATGCTGTTGTGCCAGACCCTGCAAAGACGGTTGGGGTCCTCAGCCACAGGACACAAGCAGAGGCTGGCATTCCTGCTCAGGTTCTCTTCTGCCAGAACTGGGACCAATTTTGTTAACATTTGCTATATTTATGGTAATTAATACTCATTGACATTAAAAAATATTCTTGCAAAAGCAGGAAAAATATCCTCATGATTCTGCTTAATTTCTAGACAAGGAACCTGTGAAACATGCAAGACTCTCATGGACATACGGATATTTTTGGAGTGTCCCAATAAAAATGAAGAAACAAGCAGCAATGCTTGTGCATTATTTTAATAAATTGCCTGATTCCCCATTCTCCATATTTCCGCTTCTCTTGTTTTCACTGTCCAACTTCTTTTTTTTTTTTTTTTTCTTTCACACAGCCTTCAAATAAATACATTTCCCTTTACTCAACAAAAGATTAACATTCCCACAGAACCAGCTCCATTGAGATTGGCTACTATAATTTGTTGGAAGGATTGATTTCATGTTCAAAACACTGGAACAACCATGTTTGTCAGTAAAATATTGAATGCAACTTTGAGTGGGACATGATATTAATTAATAATGTTTTTCAGTGCCACAGTTTTGGGTATGGTTACAAGATCCACACATTTTGCTGCAATAGGCTAATTTTGTTCCAAGTACTTGAATGCTGACAATCGTTTGTCAATTGTTAATTTTAAAATTTAATTAAAAAATAAATTTTATTATTACTTTTATTTCTGAAAAATATGATCTTCATGTATTTTATTAGATTTTTATTTTGTTAAACAGATTGTTTCATTCTCACAATGAACAGTTTTTAAAGGTGTCCTGAAAAATTCACCAACTATGAACAAAGACATCTAAGTAATTGTGAATCTCAAGAGTCCTAATGTATTAGAAATGAAAAAAAAAAAAAAAAAAAAAAAAAAACACCCC
>VXAV01000982.1:465875-479291 GCA_013399715.1 Alectura lathami
TCACCTTACATTCAGACCAATACGATACAAATATTCTGGTCTGGTAGCACTTTGTACCCATCTTGCGCTCATGTAAATGACTGTGTAGGGTTTAGGACAATAGGAAATCCAGCCCCGTGACTAAGTCCTAATGCTCATCTTTAGAATAGAAGCTGGAAGACAGACTGGGTGCCTGTCTTTCAAAATGATTAAATGCAGCATTCTGAACATAAGGTAGTATTTCTCCAGGGAATATTTCATTTTGGGTAAGAGAGCAGTAGTAAAGTAGTCATTTTTCCAAAGCTTTCCACAGCTGAAGGGAGAAAGTTCTGAGCAGCTTTGAGAACAACCATCTCAGAATCAAATTGCAACTAGAAATTAATAGGGTTTTTTGTTGACTGGTCCTACACACTGACATAATAAATAAATAAATAAATCTTCAGTATATTAAAAGAAAAAGGAAACTAAAGTAAAAGTTCGAAGGAAGGATTTTTAGAAGATATGAATGTGATACTTGGATTCAAAAGACCCAGTGGAAACTAGTAAGTTGAGTAAGTACCGTAGGAAAGCTCATGTGCTCCCAGCTGCACTTAAGTCAAATTTACACTCCCAAGTTGAGTCCTAAGAATTCTTTCCTTTAAAAATGGTAAAAATCAAGGCAACTTGAAAATCTTCTAGCTTAAATTTTGGTTTCTGATAAAGACAAATGTTTCATACTAACTCCAAATCGACATAAATAAGGCAGTATGGAAATCTTTCAACAGGCAAGCTATTCCTCTTCCTCTTTCTATTTTTTTTTTTTTCTTTTTTCCTTAGCAAAAGATATATAGAATCAAGTGGGAATCACTGCAAGTGAATTTTTGAGTTTCTAGCAACAGAAGCTGCTGTTTAGGACACTTATTTTCCCATGTCTTTAGCAACTAACATGGCTTCTGAGAAGGAAAGCACTTGTTTTGAGAAGTCATGTAATCAGAATTGGAGGGAAAATAGAAAATCCTTTCTGCAGTAACACTCTGGTTTTGAAACTTCTTGCCTTGCTTTAAGCTCATAAAAAGCCTTTCAAAGTTTTGCAAATAGAAAATAGTGTTGAAATGGTTGTTTTGAGTCTCAGTGTAGCTTATTGGTATGCTTTATTCTGACCAGAGATTTCATGCTGTATTTGGCAGAACAAAGGTGAACCTAGGTTATAAGTTTCCCAGGCCAGGTCCATAGGACATGAAGTCCTTATACCAGGATAGGAGTGTCTTGGATTTGATGAGACTGCATGTTTTGGCGTATTCAGCACGTGACATGGGAGCCAACAGATCAAGTATTTTTTCAGTGATGTAGACAAAAACTCAGCCAAGTATCGTCAGCATAGCAGGACCGCTGGGATTTTTGAGGTCCTGCTATCTTGAAAGATCCATGTGTGCACATAGTATGACTGGACAAGAGTGGTTAAAGATGTCCTAGGGAAATGCAAGGGAGTGTGGGGGCTGTACATAGAGAAGCGTCTCCCTTATCTTCATCATAACAATAGCAGATCTTCCTCAACCCCCTTGACATGTGCACTACTTTCCTCTACTTCTCTCCCCTCGATGCGCATTTTCCTCCTGAAGCGCATGGGCTGCTTCCGCTCTCCATCTTCCTGTTTCTTCTCTCTACCAGCACTGATTCACTTATGTACATGTCAATTTCTGAGGAGGAAAGAATTCAAGGAGGAAAAGATGGCAGAGAGAAAATCTAAGGACTTCACAGATATCTTGGCACAACCACAAGGTCAGTAGAGGGAAAGTTTCTCATCCCAGTATGCAACCAAATGGTGAAAGCGCTGCCAAGCCTATTGTACTTGCATCTGAAGCCAAGTCTACACATTTTTCTTTTGAGATGGTACAGACAAAAATCAAGTATTTGGGGGACTTTCATTTCTGTATAAAGCAATATCTGTACTTCCTTCCTTACAGACAGAGTCACTGAGCATTGCAATAGAAGAGAAAGATGATAAAGTATATATTGCTCATCCAGTCCCTTCTAGCCTTAGTATTTCCCTGGACTTTTTCCTTTGTGGAGGTCATAGCTGAGAGTGCAAAGCAATGGGATTATTATATTGATACACCGATTTTGAGAGGTAGTCATATAAAGACACTAACGGAAATCTTTTTACATCTCCCCCACCTTTATACACCAGCTGGAGATTCTCTGATCTCCTAAGCCACCCCTAATGCAATTTATAAACAGTATATTGCTAGAGAATCCTTACTTATAGTAGATTTACTTTTTAAAGACAAAGGAACAACTAACTTTCAAAGAAGAGTGATGAAAAGTGCTGCTGTCATGAAGGGTCGGTACCTATTTTCACTTCATGTTACATATTTCCACCATCAGCTTGACAATTTCGCAGCCATGAGTGCAAAAAATTCACATAGCTGCAATTTTCCAAAGGAACTGAGTGGCAAAGACCTTATCTTCTTCCAAACAATTAACCAGAAATACATTCCAATACATTTTTCTGTTTACTTGAATGAGAAGCTACAGTACACAATATAAACCTTGAGCATCCCTGATAAAGGTTGGAGGACTTGTCCTAGTCACAGTTGAAAAATAAGGTACAAAATGAAAAAGATATGACAAAAAAAAAAAAAAAACAACCTTGATTCTTTTTAGAAGCTGCAATTCTTTCTCATCACCTGTGAATCTTTCCACAAAGGCACTAGCAGCTCTCTTTATTCAGTGACAGTACCTACAGGACTTTGTTTCTAGTGGTTACTTGTTCTGCTCTGATGTAGATTAAATGTGATCAGTTGTAAACTATCCAGCAAGTGTAAAATATTTCACAGAAAGCAGGATTTCAAACATTTTTCAATGAGGATGCTTATGAGCTGTATAAAGGAAATTACTTCACCCCAACTTTAAAAATTAACGGTTCTAACGTTTGCTCTGTAACTTTTTTTTTTTTTTTTAAACAATTTCCAAACAACAGAAATTGAAATAGAAAACTAGACTGTGAAAAATAAAGAATATTGCCTTCACTAATAAGTATCTGTAAGTGGTACAATTACTAAGAATTTTCACATGCAGATCTGCTTCCAAACTCGTGAAATCCAAAAACCTGAGCTCTGAAACAGCGGGGTAGCTTGAATGTATGAACTTCATCTGTCTGAGAGAGATGTTGCACATCATATAGCTAAAGCTGTAATTTCAAACCATGGAGAGGAGCTGACACACAGTGAATTACTCATTACAGTGTCAAGGGAAACTGAGGACACTTGCTTAGACTCTCAATAGTGGTATGTAGACATGTTGAAAGCTCTGGAACATGGAAGTTAATGATACTATGGTCCTTTTAGGAGTCGTTGTTCAAAACGTGTACCCAAAGTAAAAGGGTTCAAGGGTATACTTTGAACCGGGAGTAGTAAGTCAGCAGATGACATTAGCACCATTTAAATTAGAAGATATTAAAATGAGTTTATCTGAAGTGAAGAAAAAATTAAGCTAATCATGTAAATCTCAAGTTATTTATGCATCAATGTCTGGGCAAAGGAATGCAGTAAAAGACAGCTTGCTAACAAAGACTTAACCACTGGGCTTGAAACAAAGCACCAAGGTCAGTAGGAGAAAGAGGAAAAAAACAGAGACATTCTCTTGTTTGGTGTGACATGATATCTGCAGTGGGCCAGGAATACTTGGCTGAAAAATCAAGAGCAAGCTCCTTTCAACAAGGTGCTAAAGGTTGAGTGACAGCTAACTGGCCTTGGAGAGAATTAAAAAAAAAATAAAGAGGATAATTATAGTAAGTATTATAACATTAAGTATAGTTTTCACACTCATAATATCCATTATAACCATTATCTTTGGATCAGTATCTAATTAATACTTCAGGACCAGGCCCTGTATGCTTGTAATAATACTTTTCATATCATTTTCATTTGAATTCTAAATGTTTTCCCTGTCTGGGTTCTCTGCCTTAATCCAAATTAACTTTGCTTTTATATAACGCCCTAGGCAGAATTTGAGACTTTCGGGGCACAGAGTCACATCCACTGATCCACAGCTAACGTGGAAAACGGCTAAAGGGACAGTGGCTTTGTTTTGAGGGGAAGGAGGGGATATGTTGGATTGCGTTAACTTTATGTCTAATTATCCTGCCAAGATTATATAGTGTCTGAACCTGACGTAAGGTAAACAGGGATGGGACTTTTGGTGTCAGCCAGCAGTTTCACCGAATTAGGCATGATGTGAAACTGTACTTTGAGAAGTGAAAAGTCACTTCTGGGCATCATAGAGAGCAGTGAAATGCCCTCCCAGCTTAAGAGAGAGGAATGAGGCTACAGGCCTGTCAGAAGAAAAGAATTTAAAGTGAGGTTGTGTCTGAGGGGAGGGCAAATTCAGTCAGTGTAGACGCAGAGTTTGATCCACAGCTCTCTGAAGTCAAATGTTTTAGTTTACGTCAACGGCCTTTGATTAGGCCCAGAGAGAGCTGTAAGATCCAAGGGCTGCCAGGCTTGGTTACAGTCATCAATACTATAAATCCCTGAGAGAGTTTCCTTACTAAACTCTAGGCCTTTTTGCTGCAGGACACTAACTGAGGGCATGATCCTGAGCAAACTTAGTCCCATCAGCTCCAAAGGTCGTAAATTCTTTCAGCCATCTTACAGAGTACATGCAGATCCCCTGCCTTGCTCTAGCTGCTTACTGCAAGCACTAAAATGGGCGAGAGAGTAGGAGACAGTTCCTGGCAAGAAGAAGCTATTCCCCTAGCTGGAACTGGGGCTTCCCCTGGGAGAGGGGTGGGTGCTGGAGGCTGGGCCCAAGGTGCTAACCCAGAGACTCAGCCAGCTGCAACAGGGCCCTTGGGCAGGGCTGCTGGAGCATGAGGCCTCCCCAGGAGAAGCCTTCAGGTGCTCAGGCAAGGCGTTTTGCACCACCAAGGCCACCAAATGGCCCACTGACTTCATAGCCTAAAATGGTTTTGTTTCATTTTCATAGTGTATTGCAAAAACAAAAACAAACAAACAAACAAACAAAAAAAACACTTTTAAGTCACTAAGCCTTTCTGAACAGGGACAATCTCAGATGGAAATATATTCTCCTAGAAAACTGATGCTAATAACTCTCCCTGCTGTAAGGTCCGATCATTATCTAGTTGTGTACTTGGGAAATCCTTATCTGCAGATTTACCTGGAAGCTCCCCCTCAAAGCTCGACTCATTAGTTTTTTTTTTTCCTCAAAGTAAATTTCAGAAGAAAATATCTGTAAGATGAACAGAAAATAAATCAACACTAACAGATAAACAGCAACTTGATTGTTTCTCTGCTTCTACAAAAAAAAAAAAAAAAAAAAAACACATAAAAGTTCAATTGTCCTCTCAGGACCCCTTGGAAGTCTTAACAAAAGTCCCTAAAAAGAAACTAAATGAAAGACCAGGGAGTTAGCAGCAGGGCAAATCTATCACAGACAAATCAGACAAAACCCTCTTTCCTTCCGACCGTATCTGGGCTTAATTCTGATCTCCTCACTCATGCTGAGTAATAATTCACACCATAACTAGCCCCACTGGAGTTGCTAAAAATCACATGGAGTAAGCCATAAGCCTCTTTAACAAATACTGATCTGATACATTAAGGCTAAAAATGGTAAGAGCTCATTCAAGTATTTTTGTAATTATGTGCCCTGAAAAAGGATTCTGTTCTTTGTTGTTGAGCAGTTTGTTGGTTTCCAAACAAAGACAGTTTGTGAGTCTTTGTTTTCCATCTTAATCCAGCTAGAAAATTTAATGTTTTGACTACCCTAGAAAATTCAATGAATATATAAAGATATATGAAATACTGGCACCTTTTTGACAGAGATATTAGAACAGTGAAACCTGAGGCCAAGTCTAGAGTACAAGCTTCTGTCTGGAAAGAACATTAGTCAGCAACATAATAGGACACAATCTCAGCTATTAACCCAGGCTGAGCACCTTATTCAGCCTACCCAGTGATTAGCCTGACGCAAAGTCCTCAGTTATTTACTGTGTCTTAGTGATGTTGTGTTGTGTCATCCACCCGTATGTATAGGACAGTAACAAAAGATGGAGATTTGCTGTGCCGCTGCAGAAGTGTATGCTGTAGATTTTATTTATATACACATAGAAATCTTTATACGTTGATTTCTTGTGTCTCTCAATGAGTTGCAAGAGAGCTTATCTATGTTTCTGAACACATGAGAGGCAGGGACTGGAAAGTACCAAAAGGACTATCAACAACCAAGTAAGTTTTCCTCTATTTCAGTCTAGCAAGGCCAGACACAAGCACAAGCAGAAGCACTCCAAGAGCTTATCAGTATCCTCAGGAAGGCTGTTCTGCTCTTGCTCAAAATACCGCATTCCTGTGAGCAGGTTCAGTGCAGCCGCAGAGCCTGAGGAAGTCCCCACAGTGCCAGCAGCGAGGATGCTCCATGAATGCATTGCACAACCTGCCCAGCCACCCTGCCAAACTCCTCCTCCAGCAAGAAGCCTGGCAACAAGGCACTCAACCAGTTGAACAAAAACTACAAGCTTTGCACCAGGCAAGCAATTTGCCAACAACCAGTTGCCCGCAGGCTGGATACTGTTACCTAGTTATTAATGAATGCTGCTGATTAACCTTTTGAAAGCACTTTGTCCACCACACCTACTGGTGGGAACCTGCAGTGGTAATGCTCAGGGGAGGCTGCTGACATAGGAGCAACATTAAGGGCAATGAATAAAAGCACCCCAGGAAGGCACACAAACTTTGAGAGTTGGATAAGAATCAAGGTAGTTCTGCCAGAAACCTTTGAAAAGGATGGTGGGGTGGGACAGGAAGGATAAGTTCCCTCAAGTACATAGTTCTAAAAAGTTATGGTACAGACTTCACAGCAACCTCTATCTCAGGATGATGTGCTGCCTTACAAATAAGTTAAATTTTATTCATAAAGCTTCCTATCATGCCCATGCACTAAATTTAGTGGGGACAGCAACACCACTCTGCCCCTACAGGTGTGTGCGCAAAAAATATATATACACACATACTTGTCTTCCTTGGTCATGTGACCTAAGCATTTTTGAGCTTACTTTTTTTTTGGTAAATATCAAATAAGCAAGAAGTCAAAGGCTTAATGAAAAGGTCATGAAATAACATGAATCTAGTACCAAGACCATTGAGAAAATATAAAATGCTCAAATACTATAGAAGTTTGCACCAAGATAATAGAATTGATGACTATAGCAAAAGCACAGGGATGTAAGCAAATATGAAGAAACTGCCTGATTTAATCATGGATAGATGTGATGGAGAAAAAAAATCTGAAAGAGAGGAGAGCATGGAAAGGACAAAGACAGAGAACAAATTGCACAAAAAACATATAATAAAGAAAAATCAAAATTCAATAGCTTAGTCTCATTTTATGACTGTTTATTTACGTTAAGACTGTTTATGCATACCTTTACTGAAGGTCTGCAAAACATTAAGTTTCTCTGTTTTCTCAATACAAGAAAATTGTTACTTTTTAAGCAAAAAACAATGAAAAAAAAATCTGCCTAAATCCTCTTTTAGCTTGAGATTTCACACAACAGTTGATCCAGTTTGACAGCTTTCTGCTGCTGACTGGGGAAGCAGCCTCACTACCCTGCTTTGTTCCCAGCCATGTGGTCTTACTTCTCTCCCCTTGTGCTGAAACTGGCACTTGTCTGACACCACAGTAAAAGTATTCCACTGAACTGAAAAAATAAAAAGATTCCCACAGAAATTTATTTGTTCTTAAGCAATATAAAAAAATGATGAGAGATGTGTGAGACTGCTTAAAAGTCCTATGAAACCTCACTCTTAAAATATCCCTGGAACTGCAGGAAAGACAGATGTTAGTGTTTTGTGCCTGTTCTGCTCACTCCTATTATCCATTTACTTTTATTAAATACACATTAAATACAGTGTCATTCTCCTCAAATTAATAAAAAATTATGTCAAGGGGTATGTTATAGCCCCCCATGCAAACTGCTAACAAAAGCAGAATGTGAGAACTAAAGCTGAGTCTCCCTCTGACGTTGTACTGAGCGCACATCAAGGCAGGCTATCAGCTATCATCTGGACTGAAGACCAAGAACAGGAAAAATTGTAAGCGACTTGCCATATTCTGCTTTCATTTATACTCTTGCAATGTGGTACCTTGACACAAACTGCTTCAGCTTCTTCTTACAGCAGGAATTTTAGTTGATATGTACAGATCAGTTAGGCTTTCCCCGTTTTCATAACACTAATACCATTATTTAAATACAGGATCTGTTTGTGAGGGGCAGATTTCCTTTTGAATGTTCTTGTAACTTGGTGAAAAATCTGTGCTTGTGCTATAAATCACAGACCACAAAAGGATGCCCGTTACTTGGCATAAAAGTACTACTGAAAACACAATTCAGTTTCCAATATTCAAACTGGATTCTTACAAAAGTAGTCTAATTTCTATCCATGGTACAAACAGTACATGACAGGATTCAGGCTATTGACAACAAACAGATTATTCAAATGTTGGCATGTGAGTTTTATTTACAGAAACAGAACAAAAGAGAGCATAATTTAAAGAGAACATTTAAATAAAAGCACTATACTACTTATGCAGTTAATACACTTATGTACATGTGTGCACAGTCAGAGCTTCCAGTGCTTTCAGGTTCCTGGCGTTACACACAGGAACACAGAGGGCCCCAAAAGCCTGCTGTGTATGCAGGGATGTTCTGGGTATCCAGGCTCCCCAGTACACCCTGGAGTCACCATGCAAGAGAGGACTCTCTCAAAATGGAGAAATATCCTCAGCTGCCATTGAGGGAATGTGTCTGTGTTTCATCAAACCCAGCATATACCTCAGAAATATCTAAGGGTATTTGATGAAAACATTTCCCTGATCATTTCCATTATTGTTCCTTTTTAAGAGACAGATGAAATTATTTAGATTGCTTCTTAAAAGAAACAAACACAGGAAATGAAACCGGGTGAAAATAATTTCCTAATTTTGAGGGTGCACTAAGGGTGGAGCAATCCTTTCTGAAGATAACTGAAAATGTAAACACACTGATTTCAATCAAGAGCACTTTTCATAAGAATATTTAGCTCACTAGTTGCTGCTGATGGCTCCCTGCTCCTTTCAGAGGTGTGTTACCCATTCTGGAATACACATACAAGTTCAAGTGTTGCATAATTACACAAAACAGGGCCTGTACAAGAATATCCTGTTTTGCTTCCTGTACACTCACTGGGGTGGCTCAGCTGAATCCTTGACAACATCTAGCTCCATGAAGAAAACATCAAGACTCCTTGCTGATAGCAGTTTTTTACCTAGAGCTTCTCAGCAGTTGGGCTGTTTAGCCCCAAAGTGCAAGCAGACAATCACCCTATTGTTTACTTTCTAGTCAGAAGGAGCATTACTGCTTTTCTTCACTGTCCACGGCCTCTGTAATCCTAGCAGTCATGTTCACTCAGCAGTAAGTCCAAATATGTGCTTCCCAAAGGAGTTTCAAATCCATGACATAGATTAGCATCACTGTGGTTCAATGCTATCTGTGACAGATTCCACAGTAATTAACATTTTAAACCATGGTCAATACAGAAATTATTTGATGAGGACTCATTCTATTCCCCAAATCATGAGAAATTAACAAATTTAAGGGGCATTATTATTATAAACTGAATGGACTGTGGAGGACAATACATCTTTCAAAAACCCTGTCAGCATTGCTTCATCTCATTACATATCACTATATCTTAAAAAAAGGAGCGATTCAATTGTGCGATAGTGAATCATGGAACTTCACAAACATTCAAGGAACACACATGCCACTACAAATTAACCATTAGCACTGCATGGTATTCATCCTTTCTGTCACACACTGTGGGAAGCACGCCTTATTAGCATGGAAGCACGGAGCAATAGTATCTCAGTGTACTTAACATTCGCTTACCTTGGAAAAAAAGAGCACACAATTGCAGTCTTGAACGAAGAACCCAACCCCCAAAATGCTGCAGCTCTANAGCAATAGTATCTCAGTGTACTTAACATTCGCTTACCTTGGAAAAAAAGAGCACACAATTGCAGTCTTGAACGAAGAACCCAACCCCCAAAATGCTGCAGCTCTATTCCTTTCCACATTTAATCCTAGGATTTAAAAATTACAAAATTGAATCCTAAAGCCTTTTCTTCCTTCTCTTCCAGTTTACTGTTTTTTAAAATGAAATGCAGTTTTGGCATTTTTAATCAGCCTTAATCATAAACAAGGCAGGCATCACAATTGCTGCTGTTTCAGGGCTCCCCCCTTACACACTTCTTTGGTTTTGAATTTCAATAGTGCCCACAACTGGGGGTCTTCCTGGATCACAGATGTCGAATTATAAGGTCTGTCCTATTTTTCTCATAGAGGCAAACCAGTTCCTTGTTCAGTTTCACAACAATCTGAATAGCTATTCTGAAATTGCCCATTTCTTATTAAATGAACTGAAATAAACAACTGAACTTAATGTTGTCATCTTGGTTATTAAGAACTATTTATCTTTGACTTCACAATTTCTTATAAATACCTGCTTTTTCTCCTCTACCTCTTAGCAATATGAAGCACCCTACACAAACCCTTAAAAATATCTACGTTTAGCATCAGTGTTCTTGTCTGAGGTCCTGTGCGGTCTATAAAACCTGGAGAAGGGGGCCCGCTTCCCATACCTATCCTACTTACATGCTGTTTTATTTAAGAATCAAGAGTATGTTTTACAACCACTTTGCCATGTTAAAAAAGGAGAAACATAAAAGTGACTTTCAGGGGGAGGGAAGACTTATGTTTTGTTTCACTAGCTTCTTTCAGAGTAAACTTGTAAAATAAGATATAAATTCCAAACAATTTTGTAAAAGCTAATGTAGCAGTAAACGACAGCCTCCCACTGACTTAAAAGCTGAACAAGTATTTTAAACCTGTTCTGCTTTAACAAACATTTTATACAAATACATATTTGATTTATTTTTTCCCACGAGTGTAACCCAGCATTATGGCATCACACCTCTCAGAAATTACTCTTACCCACTCTTAGTTCAAACAGTAACAAGTCTGCCAGCAGATAAGGTTAACATTGTGCAAGGTATTTGAACTATCAGAGCAGTTCAGATATATAACAATGCATTAGTAAAATAAGTCATGGCCTTTGGCACTCTCATTCATACTATTATTAACCATGCATTTCTCCATCTTGTTAAAGTTTCAATGGATGTAAAAAACAAACAAACATACAAACAAACAACGCTGTCCTAAAGGATATTGCAGTCATACTAGAGCCTACTTTCTTGCCGGGATTGATAACAGAGGAACCAGACCTAAAAGTGACCTTTGGCTTGTACACCCTCAAGACAAATTTGGTTTTGGGATAGATTACACTGACAACTCTTATCTGGTTTTGGGAGGGATCATTTCTTCAGAGATGTTGATTCCTTTGAGAAAAATGGCAGCAGTCATAACCTCCTCAGCTCTTACAAAAGAGATAATTCTGTTGAGGCTCAATCATATCAGCAAATCACTGAGTTTATTCATGAGTCTGAGACTACCTGTAGACTCAGGCATACCTATGTTCATTACACTTTGATTGTCATCACAATTCACTGTCAAATTATGAGACTAAAACCCCTACATTTAACATAGCTGAAACTTCTATCACCTTATCAAAGCGAGGAGCTGAAGTTTTTCTAGTTACCTAAATTTTCCTGTGACATTATTCACTTGTAAAGTTACCTGAACTTGTACAAAAGTCTCAGAACCTTACTTTGAATATGTTCATAAGTGACATATCTTTAAGCAAGTCTGTTTCCCAAACAGTATGGTTTATTAGCATTATAGAAGGATGAACTAAGCTTCCATTGTTCACGCTGTACCAGTTTACAGCAACATCTGCTGGATAACCTAGAGCTGTAGTAACAGAGACCCTGACATACTGAAGTGACAGAACAATATGAGACGTAGCTATGGGAAGGCAAGGGTTAGATAAGAGGATAAGAGAAGGCTTTCATATCAAAGACTTTGTTTCACAATGACACCTACAACCTTCGCTACTGCCTGTGCCATTGACTTCATGGCTTGTCCAGGTTGCCAGTTCATCTAGCAGGCTCCCTGGCTTATTGGAGGTTGTATCAGAAACAAAGTCAGATGGCATTTTTGTATGCCTTGGGGGAGAAGGTAGAACCATGTGCTAGAGAAAATGATAGAAAAACTGGAATGATTTATTCCACACTCGTTTAATGTTTTAGCTGGCATTAAGCTTAAGTGCTTCTTATAGGGTTAGTACCTCAATTCCGACAGCCAAGAATTACCTCCTCTTTAAAAGAATGTTTAAACCCCCCTATTCACATTACTTAGTCAATAACAAGAATATTTGCTTTGATAGCCTTGTTGACATACAATAGTTGAAGCAGTTTTATTATTTTTATTATGGCAGGAGTATCTTTAGGGCAAAGTCTCTGGGAAAAACACTATTAAATACTTAGCCTGGACAAAACCCTCTTGCAGAGGAATTTCCAATTGCTTTTCAGCTGCACTGTGGTTTATTGTTTGCTTTAAATCAGCCCTCAGTCTAAGCTACATACCATAGTGTCTGTTAAAAAATCATTATGGTACAATTAAAAACCAGTGTTAAAGGTGGAATTTCCCTCTCCCCTCCCTCTGTACAAATGCTGTATACTTCCTCTGTGCCTTTTATGATTATCTACACCAGCTTTGGTCAGGAGATACAGCTGTCATGAAACACTCAACAGATGGCAGTGGCTGGGTGATGCTTCATCCATTTTTGGATGCTCCACTGACATTTGAGCTCATGCCTTCTATAAATGCTGTCATGCCCCTGACTCCTTTTAGCCAACACAAGCCTACAATGTGCAATGACAATATTAATCTTTCCAAAGGAATAGAGATAAATTGAACTGCCCTTATGAAAAGCAATATAAAATACTTAAATTTAGTGTCCTTTAAAACTTTTAACCATTATAGATAGATATGGCTAGAAAATAGATAGACTGATAAATTGGTAGATGGATCTCCTTTCTTACTGCTGTTTCATCCTTAAGCTATTTTATTCTTATAAGGCTCTTCAGAGATTGATTTAGCTTACAAAGAGCAGCAATTTCTCTCCAGTTTTAGGAAACTGCTAGGAACTAGAGTGCTTTGAAAAGAAATTGATTAGCACAACTTCTTTAAAAAGAAAGGAAAACAGCTAAAAGATATCCAGTATCCTTGAGCTTTTCAGGTGGCAAAGGCTGCTTAGCGTTCTATCTTAAGTTTTTAAAGCTTACTCATATTGCATTTTTGATAGTCAGTTGGAAGCAGCAGCAACAGCTTGTAGAATAGAAGAAAAGATTGCTTTTTTGTCCCCTCCTCCTCCCCAAAAGCTTTGTAAAGGTACCATCGGATATAATTGTTTCCTATGGAGAAACTGACAATGCCTGTAT
>VXAV01000984.1:3013-15245 GCA_013399715.1 Alectura lathami
CGGGCCCCGGTGGGGGTGGGCTGCGTGCGGCGCCTGGGTGCGAGCAGCGGGCGCCTTGCGCGGCGTGTCGGGGGAACGCGGCGCCTCTGTGCCCTGTCTTGGGCTTCTTGGTGATAAGCCCGTGGCTTTGTCACTAGCATTTGTAATTGGAAAGGGATTGTGTTTTATCTAACCAGGAAGTTTGGAAGGGCTTCCTTCAGCAATACGTTTCTGGTAAAAATCAGTGATGGGTAAGGATGCGAAGTATCAAAACGGCTAGGACAAGAGTTATTGTCCAGATGTACAGCAGCTGTCCTGGGGTGAGCTCACTGGCTGGGTTAACCGTAAGATCCAGGGGTATGTGTTGGTGTGTGTACTTAAAGTCATAGCATCACAGAATACCCTGAGTTGGAATGGACCCACAAGGACCATCGAGTCCGACTCCTGGCGCCACACCGCACCACCCAAACCCCACATCTGAGTGCGGTGTGCAAACACTCCTTGAGCTCCGTCAGCTCTGGGCCGTGACCACCGCCCTGGGGAGCCTGTTCCATGCCCACCACCGCCTGGGGCAGAACCTGTTCCTAACCCCCACCCTGACCCTCCCCTGACATTGCAGCTCAGTGCCGGGCCGTGCCCTCGGGCCCTGTCGCTGTCCCCAGAGAGCAGAGCTCAGCGCCTGCCCCTCTGCTCCCCTGTGAGGGAGCTGTAGGCCGCCATGAGGCCTCCCCTCAGCCCCCTCTGCTCTGGGCCCAACAAACCCAGGGCCCTCAGCCACTGTTCCTGTGTCTTGTCCTCTAATGGTTAATGCCTTCGTACTTAATTGTTCCTTTTCCCTGCAGGTTATTACCTTGGTATGTGCTTTGCTGCACCTGAAAAACATCTTTGTTTTTTCTACCTGGCCTCAAAAGAATGGAAAACTTTCTTCTTCTTCGCCATTCTCTTTCCAGCAGTCACCAGCGCTCTGGCATATTACTGGTCACGGAAAGGTTGGAATAACCACCCGTTAGCCCGGACGCTTGCTGTTTTTGCACTCCCACAGTCAGGCTGGAGGGCAGTAGCTTCTTCCATCAATACAGAATTTAGGAGAATTGACAAATTTGCCACCGGTGCCCCGGGAGCAAGGGTGATTGTTACAGATACATGGGTAATCAAGGTGACTGCCTACTGTTTACATGTTGCCCAGCAGCAGGACATTCATTTGACGGTGACAGACTCCAGACAGCATGAACTCACACCGGACTCAAACTTGCCTGTGCAGTTCCTCACCATCCGTGTTGCCAGCGTTAATCCCTATGTGAAGGTGTTTGATATTCGGTAAAACAAAATACACTTCCCAATTCTGTTCCGTATGTGTGGTATTTGATGGTTCTGACGGAGTGGTTTTGTGGCAGATCTGAGGGCTGCTTGGGTCTTGCCTCTTTGCTTCCTGCCTGGTGTTCAGAGATGCTGCACGCACAGTTCTGCCACACAGTGCAGTGAAGAAAGGTTGTTTAGAAAGATTCAGGTACCTACAATTAATGCACAGTGGTTAAACAGAAAAAAAGGGGGACTGCCCTGTTTGGTCCTCTCAGGAAAAGGATTGTGCTGGATGCAGAAACAAGTAGCTGGAAAAACTTAGGAGAAACTTTAAGAATAGGAAAGAAAGGGAGAATCTTTGAATCTTTTGTCTCGATGGCAGTGAAGAAACTGGTTTGTCTAAAATTGGCTGTTCACCACATCTCTTTTTCCTCCTCCTCCTGTTCAAGGCTTCTAATTTTGTCACTGCTCAAAAGACTTCTCATGGAGCAACTGCAAGCCAACTGCCCTTAAAGCAAGGAAGTAATTCTCATTCATTTTTGATTTATGTGTTCTCATAGCAGTAAATCATAGTAAATGTGCAATGAACTGTTAGGCCTTGTTTTCCAAGGGCCCAAGCTGTATTTTTAGCACTTTCTGTGTAGCTGGGCAAAAGTACAAGTTCTGCAGAAACCTGTAACACTGATCAGAATGGTGCTAAAAGTCTTTGTTGTTATTGAGTAAGTAAAAGGACTTTGTGCTCCTGCAATGATGTATTCGAAAGGGTGTTTGAGCGTCTGTTGTAAATTGGTATGTCAGCAGCGTGGATTTACGAGGTAATTAAAAGCAGGCAGATTACTGGACCTTTAGGTGAACAAAGGGGTCCTGGCAAGCATGAAGAAGGCACAAAGATGATTGTATTAGACATCCAGGTGAACTTCTCAGACTGAGAGGTTAAGGTAAGCATGACAGAGTCCTAAGGAAAGGGGAGACTTCTATAGGCTATAGACCCGTAAGAGTAGTGGCCAAATAAATATTAAACAACTATTGAATTTCTTCTGTAAGGGCTTCAGTGTCAGTGATAAAACTACATCCCCAGGTGAGAAAAGCATGATCTCCCTGGCAGTTTACTTTAGGGAAAAGAAATACAAAACCCCAAATTTTGTGGCTAAATAGAACAGCACCCAGAAGAGTTTTTAGAAGTTCTTACAATAAGAAACTTCAAAAATAGTACATTGTCTAGAATGCAGTCATACAGTATTTAAGAAAAGTGCCATGGGAAAAAATTCCTTTTCTAAGAATCATTGTGTAAGATCGTCCTTTCTAAGATCACTGTGTATATCCGGAATCAGAAGTAGATAGAGTGGGATGTTTCTGGTAAAAAAAAAAAAAAAGCTTTTATGTAGGCAGGCCATGTTTCCCTGCTTGCTCAATGTGAGTTCATCCTCTGGCTACAAAGGTCTCTGTTATTTGCACAGACGGCATTGTCAGCAAACTGCATTATCCTTTAGCAGTTAAAACAATGGAGGCCACCAGGAACTAAAGCTGAACTAGCACTGCGTTGTCCTGTGCTGCAGGAACTGAGCTGGTGGCAGAGAGACCAAGGAATTTCAGGGCGATGTTCCCAGGGCTCCTTCATGAAAGCTGTTTAATGAGTGGAAACCCTGAGCTGGGGAGCTCAGAGCTGTTGTGTTTTGAAGGGTAACAACAGTAATGTGTCACTACAGGATCTGTACAACATCTCGTGTGCCGTGTGAGGTTTGTGGGACTCAGGGAAGCTTACTTTACTAGTGTGAAACAGCCTGTTGTTGCCTTACACGAGGGCACAAGTCACATTCAGCAGCTGTTTGAGGCCTTTGTGAAATTCCAGTTTTAATCTATAGTCGTATCACAGAATCATAGAAATCAGTACTGACATTCTTGTGATGCTTACATGTGCTGTATCAATATGTGATATGTGCCTCGTCATACAATAACTCTAATTTCTGTCCTCAGGAGTTAATGAGCTATAGTGAACTATAGATATTTTACTGGAATGGACTTGCACTCTGGTAGTATAAATAAATAGGTGGACAGAAACTGTGCATGCAGTATTTTCTAGTTAATGCATGATCTCTCTACCAGTATTAGTTCTATTCATGCTCATGACTTCCAAAGCCCCTTTATTTTTTATTTTATTATTATTATTTTTTTTTTTTTTGATGATGTTTTAGCTGATCTCTGGCGTATCTTCTTGGCAATCTGACACAGGTGTGAAGGCCTGGCTGAACATGAAGCCTAAACTTGCTTATATAAGCAGGTTGGGACACAGGCAGGAGGACAGCAGGTTCTAAATTGTATCAGAAAAATAAAATAAACAAACAACAAGAAGAAAAACAGCAAAACAATCAGAAGAAGAAAATAAAATACTTGCTGTTGTATTTATTCTGAGGAGTACGTACCAACCTTCATAGCTTTTCTGTGTATTCTCTTTTCTGGTGTTAACCTCTGCAATGAACCATCAAGGTATTTGAACGGATAAGCAAGGTAACATTTTATTCCATCTTTTCCTCTTCAGGCTGAACTCCACAGAGTATGGGGAGCTCCGAGAAAAGCTCCGTGCTCCCATCAGCAACGCAGCTAATGTTGTGATCCATCAAAGCCTTAGCGATTTGTTTCTAGAAACCTTTACGTCTCTGGTGGAAATTAACCAGACGTATTCTGTTCCAAGCACTCAGGTAAGACTTTGTATCCATGTGAGACTGTAATTATTATATTTTTCAATATAGCTGAGCCTGTGATTACTGTAATTGGTAACTGTTTGCTGAGGACTCACCTTCCATTTCAGTAACCAGGTAATAAATGTACATCCGGCTGCTGCTTCTGTTCCTTCTGCTTGCAATGAACTGTATGGTGAACATTGCATTTTTGAGACATGAGAAATAGTACAGTAGGAGAAAGTCCCCTGTAATAATTTCTGTAAAACTTTTACTTGCAGACATTTGGACATGGTGAGTTACATTGCCAGGATGTTTATGGGGAGCTAGAACAACAGCTGCCGTTCCTGCACTTTAGGCAGTTTGCTCCATTACAGCATGCTTTTCTAGACGGCCCAGTTTTGCTGGATCTTCTCCTATAACTAATGATTCTTAATTAGGGTTTACTTTATTTCTAAATAAGACCATGGAGTCCTTCCTTCAGTAATATTTCTGGGAAACTTGACTATTATGACATTTGTGCTGTAATCCTAAGTGTAACCAGAGCACTGTTCGGTGTAACAGAGGCAACTAATTGTACTAGGCCTGGTGGCCTTGGAGTGAGACTGTGGCAGATGCTCCATCTAATGGAGTAAGTACTTGATATCTTGGGCAGAAACATGCAACTTCTATCACGTCTTCACTGTGTGCTTCAGTGCAGATAACTTTCCAAAAGCCTTTTGACGAGCAGTAACAGAAGCCATTCCGTGAAGCTCACAGTTGTGTCATTTTTCCCCTTTAGGAGCTGGAGCCATGCATAGGGTGCATGCAGACTATCGCAAACATCAAGCTCATCAAGAACTGCCAAGAGCCCAGCGAAGGGGAATGCCAGCAATGCTACTGTCGTCCCATGTGGTGCCTCACCTGCATGGGCAAGTGGTTCGCTAGCCGACAGGATCAGCAGCACCCAGAGACCTGGCTGTCGAGCCGCGTGCCTTGTCCAACGTGCAGAGCCAAATTTTGCATTTTAGATGTCTGCATAATACGATGAATAATACTTGGGTATGTTTTAACTTTTGAAATTTGAATGTATTTCTTAGTGATTTTGGTCGAAAGGCCTGTTAGTGTTTCTTATACATTCTACAGGGGTGCAAACTTCAGAGCTTTCTTTTACAGCCTTGAAAACAGATGTAGATCTTTTCAATTCCTCTCAATTTTTAACTTTGTCTTTTGTTTTTATTCATCAGATGCCAGTTTCTGGAACTTCTTGCTTGAAACTTTTACTAATATTTTGTTTTCTGTGTCTTGGATGGAATTAGGTTATCCCATCCATGTTTCCAGTACACTTGTAATACTCTTAATGTAGGTATTTCTGATTCTTTCGTAAAGGGCTAACTGACAAAATTACTTTGGTTAGATTTCATATCAAAACTTTTGTTTTGCTTTAATCCATCTGTAATGTTCTTATTAATCTTTTCAAGTGTTCACCAAACAAGTATACCAGTTGTCTTCCTTCTTCTGGTCCCTTCCATTTATAAAGGGGATTGGTTTCTGTAGACTTAAGGAACTGAATTCTTAAAGACAGACAGTTCCCAGAGGGACCTTTATTCCATTAATCTGCCTCTAGTTTAGTTTTTGGTGGACATATTTATTTTAAACAACAGGCAGATTGAGAAGTGTACCCTGCTTACTTACACGGCTGATGCTCTGCAGTGTTAAATCTGTTGGTTTTCAGGAGCTACATTGCTTAGGGTTTCAGTTTTTCTAGGTGGTGTGTTTTTTTCTGCATTTGAAGGAGTGCGGCAAATTATCTGAACTGGCTGAATACTCTGAAATAAAGCTTAGCTATTTCAAAACCTCTAAGGTGTTTTTTTTTTTTTTTTTTTTTGGGGGGGGTGGNTCTGAAGGATAATCTTTTCCCTGAAAAAGATGCCAGGATCACAGAGGTATAAGTTGCTGTGCTAGACAACCCCAAGAATGACCATCATCATTTCCCTAATGAAAACATTTCAGGCTTGCACTTCAAACACTGATCATAAGCAGCAGACACCATTTTAACATTCGTAGGGTACTGCTGCACACTTCCTGATGCAGTCTGCATCACAATAATCTGTAAATTAAAATCAAAGCATTTTCCATAAATTTAAGAGAGACATTTTCCTGGACCTAAATGCAGTGCTTACTGTTTCATCTGCCCATCAGACCCTTCAATAAATGATTTCTTGTCACACTGCTTGGTGAAAAGCTTCAGGCTGCTGGAGAAGGTGTGTTTGAGTTCAATGCAAACTGATCTGTGCACTGCAGTGGCTGAGATGCAGGTATTTGTTTGCTCAGGTTGTTTGCCTTAGAGGGGCAGTAACTTGCAGCAGACAAGTGTTCCAAATGATGAGAAATGAGTATTTCAATGCTTTGGTCTAGGAGAATGAGAGCCCACAATCAGAAGGATCTTAACTGTAAATAAAAAGCATAGGTGACATGCCAGTGGCTAACTGAAAAAGTCTTGATTACCTTCAGAAGCAAGACTGTTGTGAGCAGGAATAGGTGGCAAGATGATAAAAATGGTAAAAGGACTGGAAGTACAACCACAAAAGGTTTTGGCAGTCTCAGCCTAGCTATAGGTTGCATGGTGAATGCACCAAACGGCCATTAGAGCCACACAGTCAGGACGTGGTTATGTACGGGGCTTTACGCTGTGTGTTGAAGAGGGACGAGGAACTGAGAACAAATTTGACAGCATCATCTGAGAACTGGCATACTGTGTGACATTGCTGGTCATTTTTTTTTTTCTTGTTTGTTTTTAAATATGCACTTAAAAGGCCAAACTTTTGAGTTTAAGAACACTTAATTGAGCATATCTCAGTTGTTTCATATACACGTTGTACAATTATCTGTACTGCCTATTAATAAGGGTATTTTTCCTGTTTTTCATTACCTATTGCTTTAGATCATAAAGAGTGAAGAATTTGACACCAAGACTGACTGATTCATCTTAAATGGCACGTCCCTCTTCATCTGAGTAGGATAAAACTGAGTTTCAGACAGATTTGTTAACAAGTCTGAAAATTAATCTAGCAGCTGATGAGTGAATTTAAACTATTTTCCAATACTTTTGTGGGAAGGTTATTTGGAAGCTTGAAGTGGTCTCTGCGGGACTTCTTTAACCTTTAGAAGAGTCCTACAGGGCCAGGTGGTGTCATCTGACACCTTCTCAGTATACAGTAGGCTTTATGAATAACCATGTACTTATGGTAAGTTTGCATAAAATGGCACAGGTATAAGGGATGTGGTCCTTGAAATAGTTGCAGAAGGGAAGGTAGAATTCTGGACTTTGTCGCTGACAGTTATTCAACTCAGACATCTCTTTTCCTGTTTGGGATAAAAATATTTCTTGTAAAAATGTATGAAGTTAAAATCATAAAGGCTTTGAGAACCTTTGATTATAGGCACATATAATTACGGGTATTTTTATACAAGAAAAACAGGTCACTTGCCAGTAGTATCCCATGTAGTAGAAGCTTTAAATTCTCAGTTGTTTGTGCAGTAGAGTTTTTCTTTAGAGAAATCTATCTTCTTTGAATTGATTGAATGAAAGTTTTCATTTCAGTGGAACTTTGCTTTCACCCATCTTACTTCTTTTGCCAGCATGACAATATAACAGAGTAATAGTCATAAACGTATAGTACTTTTGCATCTTTTAATGGCAGTGCTCTATCCACATAAGTGCCTATTAGAAAACTTAGTAATAATTACCAAAATAAAATCATGATTTACGTTAAGAATAGTGCCTGGCTTAAATTCCTTAAAGCAAGCTTTCTTTTTCTCAAATATAAATTCTTGTAGTAACCTGGCATGCTCCCAAAGTTTGTAAGCTTCTTAAAGGCAATATTACAGGACCAAGTTGTTAAAAATCCGTATGACATGTTCTTAGAGACAGTAGAAGGCAAGATCATGACAGATTTCTGAACATGGGTGTTGTGGTTTAACCCACCTCCCAACAGTCACTTGCTCGCCCCTCCCCCAGCCGGGGAAAAACCTGGGCCTGCCGGCAGCTGACACTAGCGGGATGGAGGAGGGAAGTGAGGGAAAAAAAAAGTGCTTGCTGATCGTCAAGATTGATTTGGTACATCATCTCCACCACAGCTAATTCTCTTAGATACTGGATACCTTTCTCCATGGTGGTCCACTTGCCTGTGGAGTACGCTATATCTCTTTGAAAGTATGTCTCTCCTTCACAGCTGACAAGGGACGTCTCCAGAGGGCAAAAATTTGATTCCCTTTTCCAATTGCTTTGTCAATGACTGCATCTCTAGCAAGGGATCCTAGCTGCCGGGCTTCCTTGCCTGTCAGCTCCATGGCACTGACCTCATTGTCCCAGCACCAAAACAGCCAGGTGACAAGGTGCTCTCCTGGATGTAGGCTACAGCCTTTTCGTATACCTCGCAGTTCAGTAAGGGTTAGGGGTCTGATAGTTGGTGTCTCTTTTATGATGTCTTCATCTTCCTCCTCCTCACTCTTCCTCTCCTCCTCCCCCCTTTATATTGCACCTCTTTGTGCCAATTATGGCACAATTTCCTCTCTTGCGCTTGATTTCTCTTGAGGGTGCTGAGTAATGTTGAATAAGGCTCGACAGGCATAGGCCAGGTCCCAGACAATTTGTGCATCCCCAGATCTGCCGGAGGCACAGTGCCCTTCTCCCAAACACCTGCCTAAACTGTCAGGATTCTGCAGGTGTTCAGGAGTAAAGCTCCACGGTACTGGGGGTGCCCACTGCTCTAGACTTTTTCCGCCACTTTCCCACACTCCCTGCCACTCATTGCTGTCCAGCTTTGGGGCAGATCTCCAACTACATAGGATAATGAAAAACACATATAGGAGACATGACAATATGAATATCAATATGAGCATGCTGTTTTGAGCAATCCAAACATCTACCAAATTCTCAAGAGAGAGAGAAAGAAAACTGTGAGGGGAGGAAAGCTTGAAGAAGGAGTTAAAGATTTCCTCTCCTGCTTCTCTCATAGACATGTTCCCTGGAGTGTGGTTTCCAAGGCTCAGGAAGTGCCATGCAGTACCCAAACACCTGATTAGTATCCATACCAGTGATTGCATGGTTGTAAAACAAGAAAACAATCCAAAAAAGAATACAACCTTCTTAAACAAGCTCCAATACATTTTAAGTACTACCTTTCGGAACACTAAAGAGTTAATTCCCAGGACAAACCGCTTAATGAGTGAAAGGCTAAGGTCCATCAGATTGGCAGGATGCCTACAATAACAAATTCCCTCCGGTCAGATCTGCTATTATCTTAACCCTTTGAGCCCCACGTTGAGCGCCAAAAAGACTGTTGTAGTTTAACCCACTTCCCAACAGCCGCTCGCTCGCCCCTCCCCAGGCTGGGGAAAAACACGGGCACCACGAGTTGGGTGGAGCAGGGAAGTGAGGGGAAAAAAAAAAAAAAAAATGAAATCAAGAGTTAAGATAACAACTAGTTCACTAAAACTAAAGTAGCTAAAGAACAATACAACAACTGGAGTACACGGACTTACAAAGAAGGCGAATTCACACCCACGCGCAAGCCCAAACCACCGAAAACTGGAATCTGCCCCGCTAGCCGCAACACTGCGGGTGTTTCGGAGAGCATCGGCTGTGGATTTCTGTATTCTTTATTTCCACGGGTTGTTTTTGTTTGTTTGTTTTCTGTAATTGTAGCATTCCAGATAATATGGGCAAAATACTGATTATTACTGAGCATAATTTGCTAACCCAAAAAAGGCATGCTTGCCAAGCAGGAATTATTTTGAATCCAGGCTATGAATACAGTTGTTTACCATGAGGCTTGCTAAAACTTGAAACAAGACATCCTGGTTACTATGGGATCGCTTCTGTTTGAGTATTTTTGTTGTGCAGAAGCTAGGTAGCTATGTACCATCCCAGTCGGCCCAAACCTACATAACTAGTGACTGACTGTCATTTCTTAGGAAATTTTGACTTTGAGATATTGAAGGATGTAATATACGAATATTCAAGCTGTGACATGCACTGTATCTTCCTCCAAAGATATACACAGGATTTGTTGTTTGTGTTGTTGTTTTTTTTTTTTTTTCTAACCAGATAGTTTACCTACTTTTAAAGTTATTTGCACAGCCTTTAGTTTAAAGGCGTAACGAATACATGTGGTTCATTTTTAAAACTCTCTAAAGAGATGAATAAAAACACAATTGATTTTATACAAGACTTCTGGTTTTCATTTTTAAGTTACATCTATTAGCTAGAACTTCATATAGATGGAAATCAGACTGGACGGTTTATCTGTATACAATTTTTCTAGCTCAGAATACGTCAATATAATGAGAGCAACACTTGGTAATTCGTTCTTCCATAAATTTCCCTGCTATAACCTGAATGCAGGACTACATAAAAGGCAAGAAAAAATCCATGCATCTCACAGGAAAACAAAGCAAGTAAAAAAGAATGACACAATCTCAGGAAATCAGCAGGAAAGATTATTAGAAAACTGTCATAGAATCATAGAATCATAGAACCATAGAATGGCTTGGGTTGAAAGGGACCTCAGAGATCATCTAGTTCCAGCCCCCCTGCCGTGGACAGGGCTGCCAGCCACTAGCTCACTAGATCAAACTGCCCAGGAACCCATCCAGCCTGGCCTTGAGCACATCCAGGGATGAGGCATCCACAGCTTCTCTGGGCAGCCTGTTCCAGTGCCTCACCACTCTCTCAGGGAAGAATTTCTTCCTGATGTCCAACCTAAACCTCCCCTCTTTCAGTTCTAGCCCATTCCCCCTTGTCCTACCATTATCCACCCATGCAAAAAGTCGGTCCCCCTCCTGCCTGTAAGCTCCTTTCAAGTATTGGAAGGTCGCAATGAGGTCGCCCGGGAGCCTTCTCTTTTCCAAGCTAAACAGTCCCAACTCCCTCAACCTTTCCTCATAGGAGAGGTGCTCCAGCCCTCTGATCATTTTGGTGGCCCTCCTCTGGACCCGCTCCAACAGCTCCACATCCCCTCTGTACTGGGGGCCCCAGGCCTGGACACAGCACTCCAGGTGAGGCCTTCCAAGGGCAGAGTAGAGGGGGACGATCACCTCCCTCTCCCTGCTGGCCACCCCTCTCTTGATGCAGCCCAGGATGCCATTGGCCTTCCTGGCTGCAAGAGCGCACTGCCGGCTCATGGCCAGCTTTTCGTCGATCACAACACCCAAGTCCTTCTCCGCAGGGCTGCTCTCAAGGAGTTCTTCTCCCAGTCTGTTCACACACCTGGGATTGCCCCGACCCAAGTGCAACACCTTGCACTTGGCCTTGTTGAACCTCATCAGGTTCTCGTGGGCCCACTTTTCCAGCCTGTCCAGGTCCCTCTGGATGGCATCCCTTCCTTCAGGGGTATCAACTGCACCACTCAGCTTGGTGTCATCAGCAAACTTGCTAGGGTGCACTCGATCCCACAGTCTAAGTCGTCAATAAAGATGTTGAAGAGCACCGGTCCCTAGACGGACCCCTGGGGGACACCGCTCGTGACCAGCCTCCACCTGGACGTAGAGCCATTGACTACAACCCTTTGGCTGCGACCTTCCAGCCAGTTCTTTATCCAGCTAACAGTCCACCCATCAAACCCACATCTCTCCAGTTTAGAGATAAGGACATGGCGCGAGACCGTGTCAAAGGCCTTGCACAAGTCCAGGTAGACGACATCCGTTGCCCTCCCTTGGTCCACCGATGCCGTCACTCCATCACAGAAGGCCACCAGATTGGTCAGGCACGACCTGCCCTTGGTGAAGCCGTGCTGGCTGTCTCGGATCATTCTCCTCATCTTGCATGTGCCTTAGCATCTCCTCCAGGAGGATCACTCCATGATCTTCCCAGGCACAGACGTGAGGCTCACCGGCCTGTAGTGTTCCCCGGGTCTTCCTTTCTCCCTTTCTTAAAAATGGGAGCGATGTTTCCCTTTTTCCAGTCACTGGGGACCTCGCCTTACAGCACGACTTTCTAACTGTCTATCCATATTTGTCTAGCATATAGCAGTGATGCTCCCTGGATAAAAATTTGCACTGCGGCAACGCTCAGATCTGCCAACAAAGGCAATAAAAGAACACTGTGTTCCATTAATGGTACCAATTTCGGGATGCTTCTCTGGAGCAGGCACTGCGAGGCCTATCAGCCCCCTCGGCTGAGCCGACTGAGCCCACAGAGCGCGGGAGGAGCGAAACTCGGACACAACCCCTGAGGGGAGCCGCGCACCACACGCACGCGCGCTGCCCGCCTCGGCGTCTCCTCGGGAGGCAGGGCC
>VXAV01000984.1:15387-30627 GCA_013399715.1 Alectura lathami
GGGGGGCCGGGCGGGATGCGCAGGTGGGAGCTCCTGCGGAGGGCCGGGGGGGCTGTGGTGGGGTGTTGTTCCCTCAGGGCGGGCGTGGAGCTTGTGGGGCTGCAGCGTGTGGGCGGAGCCGGCCGGTCGCGGAGCACCCGGGTCGCTTGCTGTGGGGTCCCCGGGCCTCGTCCCCCTGCCCCTTCTGCAGCGAGGGCTCCTTGCCGGGGTTGCGTTGAGTATCTCAGTGCTTGGCTCGAGGTGAAGTTTGTTGTAACCCGGGGAGAAGCGTGTGGGCTCGGCTCGGGTGGAACTGGGACCCGCTGGTCTGGAGCCTGAAGTGGGCGGGGGGTGCCGGGCTCTGCGGAGACATGGCGATGTGTTTCCAAAAGGCAGCGGGTCTGGCAGCGTTTATGGTCATAAATGGGTTCAGATAGTATGCCTTAGGTGTATCAGGAATACAACAAGCTCCCAAAGCGAGTCGGAGTAGAGGAAGAAGAGGAAGAAAACCCAGACTGTTAATCCAGGATTAAAACAACAAAAACCTTCCGTCTCTCACTTGTTGGCTTCAGGAGGTGCCAAGCCCTGGCAGTGGCAGGGCCGGTCACACACAGCCGTGTGGTAACCTTGTGCCCGCGGCACAGGCTGACATGCTGCTGCTGTTTGTACCCCAGCAGCCGAGTCTGGTGTCGGTAGGTGCTGTGGAGCAGTTTTATCTAGTAACCTCTCATCTGGGATATCAAAGCTGCCAGAACGGAGGAGGAAAGCAAGGAAATCTTGGATAACTTAATCCTGCAGCAGTCACTGGCTGTCCTTTCAGCATGTTGAGAGTGCCCCACGTTAGCTCCTCTTTCTGTGCTTACCTGTGAGGACTCCATGCAGTGTCTGGTGAAGAATTTTCTGTGTTTATGTGTTTTTTATTGTCTGTGTGAATGTTTGACCTACTTCTTAAATATGCTGTCTCCTGTGCTGAAGTGACAATTCTTTATGTTTCTCTTATGAGAGCTTCGTTGTGAATGGAATAGAATATAAATCAAACGAATGTACCCCTGACAGAGGGCTGTCTGTGAATGTTGGCGTGTGTCAGCACTTCCACAAACACTAATGAAGGTCCTCGGTTGTTTTTTTTTTTTTTCTCCCCTTTTCATTGCAAATTGAGAAAGGGTACTTTTGCTTTTTAAAAAATTAACAGTTTATTTTAAGATTCGGATGTCTCAACTGCAATAGTAAAAGACTTTTTTTCTCAGTAACGGCATTGTCTAACACATTTGCTAAGCTAATGTTGCCTGAATGAGTAACTTCACACAAATCGCATATCTCTGTGCCAAAATAATCAGCGTTTTGTAACTGTAAATGATGATGCTTACGTCTGGTTTTCATAGTCAGTGTTCAGTGACTCCCCATGACTTGATTCCCATTGAAAATTCTTGTTTCCTAGTTCTGTGCAACATCCACACTGTTGGCATCAGGAACAGAAGTGTCAAAGCTGGCATGATTCAGATTCTTTGGTGTTTGGTGAATACCGATATAGTCATTTAGACCACTGGCTGGAGAGGTAAGGAATATCTGTGAAGTTGGTTTAAATGTTGACCTCAGGTCATTTCATTTATTGTGTTCTTTGATGGAATTGCAGTAGAGAGAAGCATTTGCACTAAGTTGGGAAATGTTTGAAGAGATTGTCAGGTCTATGTTCTCACATAGACTCTCTTCATGACTGTTTTCTTTTCCCACAAAGTAAAACCAGTTATACCACTGCAGAAAGTGACTTAAGCTGAAATGTTTTAATTTGTTTGAATTTGAACTGAAGTGGAGTAGAAGTACTCTCATTGTGTTAGAGTTGTGGAGGAAGCTGTGTTTGTCCTCTGACGTTTCTGTTGCGTAAATACATCACGAGCAACAGAAGTTT
Source organism: Alectura lathami (assembly GCA_013399715.1). NCBI lineage: Eukaryota > Metazoa > Chordata > Aves > Galliformes > Megapodiidae > Alectura > Alectura lathami. Next base: position 17,273 of record VXAV01000984.1, read on the forward strand.
GTATAGAGTTCTTGTTTTCCAGATCTATGACACCAGGAGATTATAAGCCTCTTTCTAATTGCCCTGACTGGGAAGGTGGGATTGAAGAAGGCAAAGCAATGAGGACATCAACAAAAAAAATGACAAAGTAGGTATAGAATAATTATCAAATTACTGTTGTGTGGTTTTAGCAATAACCATCTGATGATCTTCAGCTGCTTGACATGTGTTAATGAAGATTTGAAACAGAACCACGCTGTTTCATATCAAGCCTGAGGGAAACCTAGAGGATAGAGCAGCACTGAGAAGTCTTACCTACAAAGCTGTTTGTGTGGTCATTTCACATTCTTTCTTTTTGAGGTTGAATTGCATATTCATTACAACTTTCCATAAAGCGAAATAGTGATAGTGAAAGAGAAAATCAAAACCAACACTCTAAGCTTATAGAGAGAAACAGCTATGGGATCATTCGAGCTTTTTTGTTACCTATCTTTGTTTGACTGAATTGAAGCTTTTTGAAACTCCTGATGTATATTAGGAGCTTGTTACATGTGTAGGCAAATTACCACATACAATTTGACTTCCCTGTTGTGGGACTAGTCATAAACTTCTAGTAAAGCAGCTCTAGCACTGGCAGCCTCATGTATATGCTTACTTACTACAAACCTGAGTAAATGCTTTAGTTTACAAAGCCCAGTCTGTTACATTGGTTTGGTTGGCACAGCTTTCAGCTCTGTAAGCTAGTGAACTGTTCTGTCTACTGCTTGAGTACATGCCATTCTGAAGTATATTATTAAGTGACTTCTTGTGAAGCTATTAAGATGCTTTTCAACCTCACTCTACTTTTATTTTTAAGTTCTGTTTCAAATGATTCTGCTACACCATCTGAAAGGGAAACGGATGAAGTGGTTCTGAGGAGAAGACAGAAACAGATCAATTTTGGAAAGAACACACTTGCCTATGACAGATATATTAAAGAAGTTCCAAAGTAAGTTGCACTGTTTTGCACAGTTCTAAATAAACTTTTTTTTTCCCTGACGTGTCTGTAGGTCAGCACGCAGCTTTAGTTTGCTTAAAGTGATTCGAGCAATACTTGAAGAAAGCTCAAAGCAATTGTTTTCTTCAAAGAGAAGCCGGAATTTTTTTTAGTAGTAGTTGTTTAATTAGAGAAAGCTTAGTTAAATGTTGTGTTTGTGTATTGCTGTTGCTATAGTAGCAACATGCTTGAAATTCTGTATTAAGTAGCCTCCTGTGACCCTTTCTGGTGACTGTTGCTAGGCCAATATGAAATGAATTGATTACAGGAAATGACAGCTTTGAGGAGTGAATGAAGCCATGCATTTAAGTATTACTTTAGAGCAACCGATCTTTATGATTAGTTAGTAACAAACTGAAACCAGAACTTGGTTTTCTTGTGTTCTGTCATTCCACTTCAAACTTCAAAGTCTATGAATTTTGGAACTTAAATGAAGACTTCATATCCAGTCCCCTCTGTTTACTGCAGGCCTATCAGGATTCAGAAACTATTCTGCAGTAACATGTGGATGTGCGCCTGTGTATTTGGTTTTGAGGACTGGTTTCTAGGGATGTGTTTGTTTTGTTTTTAAATATTACTTGCTGCTCACAGTTGCTGAACTTTCTCTGGATTCTGCCTCTAAGAGTCCATTGTGAATATTGCCTGGCGGTGCAATGGATGCTACAAGCTTCCTATTGAGCAAAATTTGGAAGATTAGACTAGGTGACTAAAAATCAACAACAGATGTTGTAAATGATCACAGATACTCCTCAATATCATGATCACATCTTCCATAAATTTTTTTTTTCAAAGAACTTTGGATTGCCTTGTGAATGGTGACTTGTCTCACTGTCATCAGCAGTAGGACTGCAGGCGATGTATGGTGACATCTGGCACTTGCATGGCTGTGCTGTGATCAGTTAGATTACATGTGGAGAATAGTAGTGAGAACAATATTCAGGAGAAAAAAAAAAAGCATGGATGCACTTTTTTTTTTAAATCTGGATGGCATTTTAACAGGGCTTAGAAGGGGTCTGTTTGTCTTACAAAATGATCGCTAAACTGTTAAGGCTAATTGATCTGTGAAGCTGGTGTGGAAAACGGCTTGAGACTAAGTTCCTGTGTATGATTTAAAGCATGGTGATGATATGCTCTTTTTTCCCCAAGCATAAAGCCAACTCCAGTGTGGCAGGATTATAAACAGTATTATTTTGTATTGGAGATATGGTTTGAGTGAGCTTTCCAGCAGTCTTTGGTGGTAGGGATCTCGGTTTGAGGTACCACCGGAGACATACTGCCACTAGTCACTGGGTGATCCCAGACAGCATTGTTACAGCGTCTGCCCAGTGTAAATTCAGTGGGATGGCAAACCATTTGCATATCACCCAGAGCATGCGGGTGCTTTCCTTTCCATGCTCCCAAAGGACAAATGCTCTTTAGAAGTCAAGTAATCCTGCTTGTGATAATATGTGGACAGTGGTGGAAGAAAAGTTTAGTGAGGATACTTGTGGGTGACCCATGCCAGCAGCCGAGTACCCACATGGCTCCTTGCTCACTTCTTTCCCAGGGGAGTGGACAGGGAATAGGAAGAGCAAAAGTTAGAAATTGAGAAAAGTGAAATTTAATCAATCTCTGAGCAGTGCCCACTTTGGAAGATGCCTCCCCTTCTTACTTTGCCTCAGTTCTTACAGCCAAGCATGATAGTATATAATGCGGCATATTGCTTTGGGAAATTTGAGGCAGCTGTCCCAGTTGTCTTCTGCTCCAAGCTTCTTGCCTGCAGTCAACTTCCTGGCTGCAGGAGGGAGCTGGGCAAAGTGCAGTTCAGATGTTAATCCAAAACACAATGCAGTACGGGCTCCTATGAAGAAAGCTAACTCCTCCTAGCCAGATTCAATGCGATAGTGAATGCAAAGAAATTGAGTCAGNNGAAATTGAGTCAGACTAAAGTTTTGAAAGTAAGGAACCAGAGAGTATGGTACCGTTGCGGTACGTTTCTTTTAAGAGTTTCATGTTTGTCTGCAGCCAGCAGGATCTGCATTGGCACCTTGCTGGACTGGATTAACCTCTGGTGTAAATCTGTATTTTGTTGTCAGTTGTTGTGTGATCTGTTGTCAACAATGTTTTAGAATATACTTATTTCAGTGTAAGTGTTTAAAAATAGGAGAACTATTTACTAGATTACTGATGCTGATGGACAGGGTTTTTTGTCTTGAAATGTAAATGTTACTGTGTATTTACAGGAACCAACGAATACCAGGTGTCCACCCTAGAACACCCAACAAATTTAAGAAATACAGCCGACGGTCTTGGGACCAGCAGATCAGGCTCTGGAAGATAGCACTGCATGCATGGGATCCTCCTGCTGAAGAAACCTGGGATCTGCAGCCAGTGTATGTATTGGTGAATCAGTCAGCACACCTCCTCCTTCACAGGAGGGCTCTTACGTCTTTCAGAGCATTCCTAACTGAGATCAAAACGAAAAATGAGTCTCAGGTTCAGAGATGGGGGAATCTACCTGAAAACCTTGTTTCCCTTTTGAATTCTATTAGTCTTCAAGACAGTCTGTTTATTTAGTCTAAATGTATCTCCAATAAGACACTTAGCGGAAGAAAGTCTTTAGTCTGTCTGCAGTAGTACACTGTCGTCCCCTGCATGTTTACACTGGTCAGCTCAAAGTAAAATTATTTTTCTAGAAAGGGATAGGTATAAGCAGAAATGTGGTCACGACTCTTCCTTGACCTTGATAATCTCTTCATCTTTCCTTTTTGTGACGTCACTAGAACCATTCTCCTGTGATAGTGATAAATAAGAGAATGCAAGAATTCTGCGATGATTAGAGAGATTTCTGTGCTCCTTGCAGGGGAGTGGTCACTGTATTCAAGATGGAAATTTTTTAATCTTCTCCTAGCTCTGAATTTCTGTATTAGAGCTGGCTTCATTCACTCTGACCACCTAAAACTGTACAAGTTTTGGAGTAGTAAATTGGGAGGAGAGTGAATGTACTTCTCTTAGCACTATAACTGCAGTGTGCAAATGGTTTTTAGCTGTGCTGATCAGCCTGCAGTGGAAGCTGCAGATGTTTGCACCATTTGGGTATCAGATGAGCTATTAACCACTGCAGCTTAACCGTTTTCTTCCTGGAGCAGTGAACTAGTTGGGTAGTATTTTAAATCCAATTTTCCCCCCCACCCCTCCATTTTTAGTGGTACAGAACCCTCAGGTAGTTCCCAAGGATGGCTCTACAAAGATTATGATGATTCTGGCTCTACTGTGTTTGATGAAAAGCAGAAGAGAATTGAGTGTGAAGACCAATGCAGCCAGACAGACTATGCATCTGAGAGGTACGAAAGAAAACTTCTGTGATTAAATTACTACAATAATTAAATGCACATTACAATCAATTTTTTGTAGAAAATGCCTAAAAAGGGGAGCAGTTAATGCTGAGACTGAGTCTGGCGTTGACATTGCTGAATGTAGTCCATCTCTGGTACAGAGCATTGAACACACACACACACAAAAAAAAAAAAACCTGCCAGCATGATTAATAGCAGAAGCAAGCAGTATTCTTTCTGGTTCACTGTTAACGGTGTTGTGCCTGTCAGCAGAACAGCAGGGAGGGTAAAAGTAAAGCACCTCATGCACTGACCTGTCTACTGAGATACTCTGAGGCTTATATCTGCTGAAAATGGTTCTGCTTCAAAGCTCAGTAGAGTTCCTTCTGTGACCGGGACTAGATTCAGTTTTCAGAATACACTGGAGTGGTTACCAAATTTGAGTAATTTTTCTCAGTGTTCCTCTGTTATGGCTGAAGAATCATACTCCAAAGAAAAAAAATCTTCCCATGTGTTACTACTTTGCAAAACTCTGGTAAGGATTTAAATGCAGGTTAAAAAAAAAAAAATCCTCTGTGTGTAAAATCCACATCTTATTTTTGTAGTCCATGTTCTCCTGATTCTTCTCCAGTATGGAAACGCAGAAAACGAAACAATCCTGACCCCTCTGTGGTATCAAAGGGCAAAAACCATTATGTGCATATGTACCACGCACTGGAGAGGTAAGAAATGATTTGGCATCTGGGGGTCCATTGGTAATGCAAACTGACTTGGAACGTGACGGGAGTTTATCCCTCCATTTGCTCATAGCTTTACATATATTTAAACATACATGCAATTTAAAAAGGACAGGAAGTCATGCCAGAATAATTATGTTGTATAATTGCATATATTTCAGTGTTTTATTGCAAAGCTGAAGAAACTTTAATGTTGGAAGATACAGCATTTGTTATTTTGAGACAGGTGGTTATTTTGCGTATATAATCAGATGACATTAATGTCTTGCTCTTGATTTCTCATTGAACATGGTTTCTGCTTCAGTGGCTGTAATTCTGAAGTTGTTACGGTTCTGTAACAGTTACTTCCCTACCTCTTGTATGCACCTGGTTTCAGTCCTTTTCATTTTCTTTCCAGTCTTACTGAATCAAGACATCAGGAAGCTCTTTCAAAATGCTCAGAATGGGAAACCTTGGATGAAGACGAAGTAATGGCAGTACAACATGGTATAGAAATACCAAGGTAAATACCATAATAATGATCTCCCTGTAAATAGCTTGTGCCATTACAGTGTCGTTGATTTTTTTTAATCTTTGCTTTTCCTTTGCTGTTTAATACTGCTTTTTTTTTCTCCTTTCCGCTACATGCGATATGTTTGGTTATTTCTGTTCTTTGAATTTACCTGGCTTTTCCCAGTCTGATTTTCCCATCTACTACTTTCTTCTGCTTCCAGCATTAAGTAATGCTGCAAGATGCTGAGCCCTTTTCCCCTGCCATCTTACGGAAAGCAATGGCATTTTGCAGCATTGGTCCCCATGGTTGTTCCTGCCTCTCACTTGCTTAGCCTAGGAGCTGAAAACTTCTCTCTCCTCACAGGTGAAGCACTTTTGCAGCTGACAGTAATGACAGTTATATTTTTATATGCAGTGACCAGATTCCAGCCAGCTGTTCTTCAGGATGGAGCAATCAGAAACAGAAAAATGCCAGCATCTTTCTGCATGACAGCAAAACTTGCAGAGATTCGGACTGCAGGCTGGAGAGGTATAAAATGCAGCCTATCAGTTGGGCTTGTTCATATACTAAGTTAGAGGCATGTTTGTGTTATTGCTATATTCCAGTCCAAGCTTTTACAATGAACATGAATTTTTTTATTATTGTTTTTAGAGGTGTGTTAGTTGACGTTTGTATGTTGTGTGGTTTAAAAAAAAAATCTATCCTTATTGTTCTCTTGTTACAAACTATTAGTGTAAAAAAATTGTAGCTGAATTTAGTATTAAAAGGTTATTGTAATAAAGTCACTTAGTCATTCTGAATTGACCTAGGGATACTGAAGGAAAATGTGGATTTTTATTTGTAGGCTTAAACTTTGTAGCAGTTTATTGGAAGGACATCGGTCAGAATACCCTGAAAGGGGATGGGGAAGTACTGAAGACAGAACAGTGAGGAAAAAAATTTAAATACTAAGGTGAGTTCATGTTGACAACTTATTTTACCTACTCAGTAGCCAGTATTGTTCAACAGAAGCCAACTGTTCAGTTCAAGGAGATCAATTTATTTTATTAGTAGTAGTATTCCATTCTATCCTCCTGTATTTAATGCAGTGCCTTCAGAGGTCTTATACTTAACAGTTAGTAAATAGAAATATTTATCTGATCAGTCAGAAAACATAATGCTTTTTATCTTACCACACGAATACAAAGTGCCAGTTTTTCCTGAAAATTATTTCAGTAGTAGCTTTTGTATCTTAATATTTTGTGATGAAGTCACAGCTTTGTATTTGCAGCAATAGATTTCACTGAAAGTTTTCTTCTGAACTGTAGACTTCTTTGATGCATTAATAGGATGGATTGTATCTCAAGTCAGAGTTCTATAAACAATATTTTATGTAATTTGATTCTTTGATCTACACTTAATGCAGACTCTGAAATACAGATTAGGATATAAATGTCTTTAATAGTCATATTGACTGAAATATTTTGCATAATAAAACTCACTAAGAGTCTGGCACAAAACCAGTCTTACATTACTTAGGGCTTGCATCTCATTAGTAATATGAGGCAAAGGCAGGTGGAGCTCCAACAAAAAGGCTTTTCTCATAGCATTTTCTATTGGCTCAGTTGATTTCAAGTTAAATTTTTTAAATGTGACGAAGACTTAATGTGTTAATTTCTCTAAATAATTAATGTAATATTTGTAAATATTTAGTCTCTCTGTATATAGAAGCATCAAACAAGAACTTTCTCCTGTGACAGAAAATGATTTGAAGAATAGGATATAGTCTGGTATCGGCAGATCAAACCTTGGAAGACTGGTGCAGTCTCCTAAGTTCTGCACTGAAAGAGGAAGAGATTTACAGTCAGCGTTTGTGCAGTCAACACAGTTGAAACGTGCAGGTGAAAAAAGCATGCATCAATAATTGAAGTTAGGAGAGCCTTCCTGGTCTTCTGGGGGTAGTCAGATGTCTGATGTTCATCTCCTCAGCAGTTGTCCTGGATCTACACAAAGCTGTAATGATCATACGTACTCAGTGGGTTTGTAGTCTCTCATTCTAACTGAAAATCTGCCTTCGTAACACACGAAATACAGAAAGTGAATTAAATAACTTCTCTCTGGAGCAACACCTGGATTGCCTGGGCTGCAAAGATCAGTATTTAGAAAGAGGCAATACCTTTAACAATGGTTTTCAGGTGTGATGAGCTCTAAATGGCAGGAACTTTCTGACTCATCTGTGGAAAGCAAATGCTTCTTGAATACCAGCTTGTGTAGAACCCTACAATACCCACTGTTTTGATAAAAGAAAACTCTGCTTGGAGTTCTAGTCTCAGGGAAATTAATTGTAGCTGTTTGGAGCTCAGTTATGTCTATCATTTTAAATGTACCTGGTTGTTTTTTAAAGGGAAAAAAAAAAATCAGGACACATGGTATGGCAGGAATGTGTTAATTAGAATTAAAAGAAAAATATATTTTGTGAAATATTAGCAGTATTTAGGTGAAGATGATGTAAGGGTTTGGGAAAGAGAGAGACTCCAACTATTTCATCTTCTTATTGGCAAACACTTCAGTTAGATACGTAGGACTCTGTTTTTACCAGCCATGTTCTCAGTGTTTATACTGTCTGTAATGCTTCTTCAGTATGGACAGTATGGCTTTAAGTTCCCTATGTGCAGTGCTTTGTTCTATTTGTTATTACTGGTAACACCGCTGCTTAAGAGTAAATATTTTGTTAATGACTGGATATATTGTATTTATAAAATGCTGTTATCTGTCTCTTTGTTTAGGTTTCTCCAGATCTTTAAGGATAGACTGTCTCTGCAAGCTCTGCCTCAAGTGTAAAACCTCCAGTTTCATTAAGCTTTTGCTGAGATGATGGCGGATGTTCTTTAAAGTTTTTGTGAGAATATTTCTGCCTTTCCTGCGTTGACAGATGACATGTGCATCATAGTGTAAAGGCTGCTTCAGCTGATGGGTCTTGCTGTTGCCATTTGGAGGTCATGCTGCTTAAGGTGAACTAATGTTTTGCTGTCCAGCAAACTGGTCCAGCATTGAGTCAGAGTGAAGACTGCCACCTGTTAAACCAAGGAGTTGAACCTTGTGTCATCTATTGGACCAGAACTGTATATCCAGCCTGGAGAACTGCTCCAAAGGAATGTAGATATTCCAGCTTTTCTTCAGCTGCTAAAAGCAGACTGCTTTTAGCTTTTCCTGATCATCTTTTTGGCTTATTTCCATTCTCTGAGAAATAGATATTAAACTAGCATCTGCCAAAGTGAGAGGAGAAAGAGGGAGATTACCAGGATCAGCTCCCTCACTTTGAGGGGATGTGACTGTCTGAACAGCTGTGCGGTCTGAATACCTGGATTTCACTTCTTTGAATGTTGCAGTGTGACCTGAAGAGCCAATCTCTTACTGAAAGTGTAAGATAATGAGGTCAGTGGCCGCTCTTGCTACAGGAAATGAAGGAGAGCAGCAATAGTTGCAGGTTTGGAGCTGCTCTGGGCACAGGGTGGCCTGGCTGAACTCTGTAGCGTTGACCTTCCCTTGTTTTACTTTCCTAGCACTGTGCTCAAAGCGTCAAAGCGAGGGCTGTGACTCCAGTGGAGTTTAGATGAGAACTAAACATCACTTAAAAGAATTTTTTTAATAGACTTTGACTTATGTAGCCTGTAGTGGTATACAAATGTTTGTTAGAGCTGGTGATCATCTCTTTGTGGTGGTTCAGCCCTGCCATTGCCAGTTTGGCTCCTTATAATCCCACCGCAGAAACTGCAGCCTTGGGTTGACACATGGCAGGCTTGTGGGACTGGCAGTGTACCTAGGGGCAGAGGCCCATTGTTCTGCTGAAGCACAAGTAAGCTGCTTCCAGTCCCTTCCAAAACATTATTTCCAGTTGTTGCTTAAATCTCTTTCAAGGGAGTTTTGTACAATTTCTGTGCTTGTTGGGAATTTTCAGATATACTTCTGATTTATCCAATGCATCAAGAAAACTTGACTGTATACAGCATTTCTGCACTGGGCTGGAGCATTAGCAAGGCTCCAGCATTACCACGGCCTGCCACGTGTATAGAAATCTGCTGCAGTGGTTATTTATAGCAAGTTTGATAGTTCCCAACAAACAGACTGAGTATGTAGGGGAATGTGTGACAGAGGTATGGTAGGATTGGTTGCAGCTACTACTCAGTAGTAATGTCCTTTTGGCTGCCTGTGGTCTGCTTGCCCAAACGCAGGAAGTGGGTGAGGCCTCTGGTGCCTAAAAGTCAAATTAGTTCACCTCCCACCATTGTGGGATGGAGGGAAACTGCCTGCAGGTTGGTGAGGTTTGTCCTAGGCATTTCCTGCAGGTCTTGGGGCTCATCTGTCTGTGTTTATGCGTAGGGCTCGATGGGGTCCCAGTCACGTACCACATAGCTGGGAGTCTGTATACAGGGGAACAAATCTGTACAGTGTCTTTTTAAGAAATAATATTTAGAGCATTGTTGTTCCAGTGTGCATGCTTCCATGTGTTTTATGATGGCTGTAAATATAAGAATGGTTTATAGCTTTGGCATACTGTCCTTATGCAGAAGAATTAAAGTCTTTAACCTTCAGAAATGCCTGTTAGTCTGCTTTCAGTTCAGTTGTCACTGCTTCATTAAGGAAGGAATATGCGAGTTCGGTTGTCCTTTGGTTTGCTTCAGGCTGTGTTTTTTGGGGGCAAGGGCTAGTTCTTGCTGAAGGGGGGGGGGGGGGAATATTTCTCAGAAGGGAGTTGGCAGTACATTTTAGGTTATGTCCAACCCCTCTGTTTGTGTTTTGACATCTTGTCAGGAGCTCGCATTGAGTGCATTGTACCCTAGTGGAAGGGAGCAGCTGAGGCCCCAGGACCCACTCTGCCATGAGGAAGGCGTCCTTGTGGAGCGGACGGAGCTGGCAGCTGGGAGTGACTGGCTGTCATGAAATGCTTAAGCTCAACTGTCAGAGCCCTTCAGCTTTTGTCTGCAATGGAGGGGGTCTGCAGCAGACTTACGGATGCAAATCCATAGGATTTGTAATTTGTCTGCTCTTAAGAGAATTTCTGTTTCTTGGCTGAGGATTCGTAGACTAGAAACAGAATAACCAGTTGTGGTGGTTGTATTTTGGGCAGACTTATTCCCTAACCCAGGTTCCATGCAGCTGGACAAGCTACGCGAGCAGGATGAGTGAAATGATACTGAGCAGGTGAGGTCTGAGGTCTGCTAAAGTCATCTCATGCAGTGCTGCCACTGGATGTAGAGCCATTATAATGCCTTTTAATTAGTAACCTCATCAGTCTAAACAGAGCAGCTAAAACTTGAATGCAGTCCATCCATGTCCTTGTTTATCTATCCAAGGCTATTTGACTAGAGGGTTTGTAACTCAGGTAAGCAAAACTTAAATCTAGCATTCCACCCCCAGTTTATATTTAATAACTTTCCATTAATTTTACCCATTTTCTTTAAACCCAGTTTGCTTAATTCTGTGCTCAGTCTGTAATTATGCCAAAATAAATCTTGAACTTTACAACTTTACCAATCAGGCTTAAATTTCTTCCACGAAGTGACACGCATCTTCTACTGGCATGCTTCCAATGGGAGAATCAACTTACAGATAATGTGTTATCTGTGTTTGCAGAAAGTCCTTCACTTGTAGTTCTGAAGTGCCACTGGTTATGTTCTTTGCCTCTGTTTTTTAAACAGCTTTTTTGCTGCTTTAAGGTCACAGTGACGAGGATGTCTCCTTCCTAAAATTCCCACTGGATAGAGAAAGTGCTTTTCTTAAGGATTTTCTTTGCTGACAAGGACAGAAATGATGAAAGGCAGCTGTAATCCTTAAGCTGCAGTACGCAGACAGTTCTCCTTGGTAAGGTGAATTTAACCTGTCCGTGGTGCTATGCTAACAGTGCTGTGTGGCTTCTAGGCTGGAGCTGTTTGCTGGCTGGCCAGCATGAATGAACTCAGGTAAACATGCCATTAAGTCATCTCACCTCAAAGCAAGGCTGAAGGATATGCGGTTGGTTTGTATGTGTTTTGAACCCTTGCTGAACTTCAAGCATGTCCTCGGTCCAGGATCACAGCTCTGTTATCTATAGCACTCTCCTTTCCCACATGCTGCTAGCATAGCAGAAACATTCCTGTGCTAGCAGCTACCTACATGGACACTGCACAGATGTGCGAGTTTGTGTAAGTACATTAAGGCAAAGGGAAAGAACTTTCAAGATGTATACATCACGTAAATAGTAGTGCTTCCAAATCTTAGTGTTCCACTGAGCACAGAGCCAGCCTGACATCGCACAAAGATGGGCATCTTGGAGACATCCTACAGCAGAGACCTTGCAGGGAATAAAAGTGCAGGACCAGCACACCAGACCTGAGGTGATGTAAAGTGAACTCAGTAGTTAGAGATGATGTAAGGGAGAACTGGCTCCAGTGAGGAGCACCAGGTATGTAGATGCTCCACCCAAAAAGCGTTATTAAACAGCTCAAAGAACGCTTCTAAATACAGTCTTAGCAGGAGCCTGTGAGGTGTATATACATACAGTGAGAATGCAGATGAATTCTCTAGAAGTAGAGAAATTGATTTGGATGCATTCACAAATTAATAAATAAATAAATTGCAAAACCATGGAGAAGTCAAGCAAAATAATGCAAAAACTCAAAGCAAGCTACCTGCTGAGATTTCAAACTGCTTAATTTCTAAAAGAGATTGCAAATTATTGGCTGAAGATTCTTGGTCTGGCCTGGTGCATCTCCCAAGGCAGGATGGCAGTGAGCACCCTGTCATTTCTGAAGCTCTTAGTTTTGCTGGGAATTTTGGGCCGGTGGATGGATGAATACAGACATTGTCTGGCACAGCTTTGTGAAAAAATTTGGCCAAGTGCTTAAACAGTGCTTGTACCTTTCAGGGAAATAGTGAGAATTTCTCCCAAGACTTATATATATATCAAGACAACACACAACAAGCTTTGTGAGGAGGATCTTCACCACATCAGAGCAATCCTGAGCTCTGCTGTTCAGGTGCCTTCTCTTGGCCTTCAAGACCAGCTATGTAACACTGCAGTGACCTCTGGCAGAATAAATTCCAGCACTTTTTACTGTGCTGGTCTGGGACACTCGTATCTGACCTCTTCCCTTTTCTAGATGTTAAGAACTGAATGTTCCCTTAACGTCTAGTTAAGATGTGGTTGGAAGAAACTGCATTCTTCGAATTAATGCAATGTTGTGTCACTTTCTACAGCAAGAGAGAGCTGCTTTGGCCATAGTTGGTAACAGTTCTTAAAAAGCCTGTAATTCTCAAGAACTTGAGAATAAGTTTATAACTAGAGGCCTGGGATGGCTGAGTATTACCTGAAATTATCTAAACATCCCCTTCTCTTTGCTACCTTGTCACTTTTTGAATTGCCAAGGCCACAAAAAAAGGCTGCCCAGTCTGTGTGCATCTTTCTGCAAAGTGTGCCACCAACCTTAAGCCCCTTGGGGCTGCAAAGGTACTTTTATTGAAGAGATGCTTGTGTTCCACCGCAGATTATTTCTAAATTGTTGTTAAATGTCAATATATACCAGATCTCACTATGCTGTGAGAACCCCATGTGTCTGAAAATAGAATAACCTGAAAATTCTTGAAAGCAGTGACCTCATGGCTAATCAGTACTGAGATGAGTTATTAAATAAAATACAAATTTATATTGCAACTCCTTACTGTAGAGTTGGGGTTGGCTGACGAAACACCGCTGTCCTTTTTTGATTGAAGAGCCATGCTGCTGTCTGCAGTCCTTGGTCTTTAAACCACAGGAATCTCTGGTTTTCCTTTTTTTTTTT
>VXAV01000984.1:31712-73401 GCA_013399715.1 Alectura lathami
TCATGGAGTCCAGCTGCTCCAGCACCTGGGGGCTGACTGAAAGCTAAGGCGTGGTGCTGAGGGCACTGGCCAAAAATGCCTCTCAATGCTGGCAGGCCTGGGGCATCAGCCCCTCTCCAGGAAGCCTGTCCTAGTGTCTGACCTCCCTCAGGGCACAGAAATGTTCCCAGCCTGACCCTCCCCTGGCACAGCTCTGTGCAAATAAAAATGCAAGCCTGAGAAGTGATCTGCTTTTATATTTCTGGAAAGATATGTCTGAGAATGCTGCAGATGATCCTGAGAAGCTGTTTCTAAATACATGAGCACTCAGCCTCCCAAGAGCAGTCACCATTTATGCTGCTGCCCTTTGCCATCTTTACCATTTCCTCGGCTAACAGTTAGCACAGAACATGCTAGTCAAAAGGTCAAATGCGATATCAAAAGTAAATTAGGTGAGGATAAGGGTCTAGAGAACAGCAGCTAAACCTTGAGTATTTCTGGCACTAGCCCTGTCATGGAGGAGACTGGTAGACACAGCAGTAAACTCTCCCATGTCCTTATAATTGCCTCCACGCACAGCAGATGTACGGAACGAGTAAAGGAACACGTGGCACGCTGTTGAGGAAAAAGCTCAGAGGGTGAGACAAATTGCGTGCTTCTGCGACAGTCAGCAATGCTCTGTTCTCTTACATGGGAGAGCAGTGATCAGGCGTGGCCTGCTTTTCCAGTTAGAGATCAAGTAAGTACATGCTAGAAGTCATTTTTAGGCTGAGCAGGTACTTGCAAAGCGGTCTGCACCATTTGATACAGGTTTTTTATTTTTTCTGAGTTGGTAATTGGGGTTCACCTAGAAAAGACATCTGGTCTGAGTTTAATAAAATCGTCCAAATAGTGCAAGTCCATTTCTGAGCTGGGAGCAAGGCGGGATTTGGAGCTGGTTTTAGTGAAGATGGATCTAATTCCATGATTTCAAGGGAATTCTCTGAGCAGAAGCTTGATAACTCTCTAGAATGTTTCCAGATCTAATGAAAAATCCCATCTGAAGCATGCAGTTTTGAGTTTGTACTTGAGGAAGATAAATCATCTGCAAGACATAAACTGTTCTGGAAGACTTAATTAATAATCTGAGTGTAGGCAGCTGTTGTTGGCTGGGAAGGGAGATAAACTTATTCCCCTGCAGCAGTCTCAGTCTGCTTGCGATGCTGATGGGCTACAATAAAATTGTTTAATACTGTTTGCAAATCTTTTTACTAGCTAAAAATTCTGTGCTTCTTGAAATTAGCTGAATGATATAATGATGTGTTCTAACATTTTCTCTTACAGCTAATGAGTCTGCATTAGTGACAGAATAAATATTTGTTAACTCCTTTAGTGGGGTGAAAATACGTGAGTAAACGAGTAAAGATGATATCTGACATGCCAATTTCTGATGTTATTCAACAACTAAAGTTATTGAAGTGCAGGCTAGGTTCCTCCTACAGTGGTATGTTTCTACAGGTATCTGTGTAAACTTTTTCAGAAAAACAAAACAATAACAAAGCACCAATAAACGTAACAAAAAAACAACAGACGACCTCAAAGCGGAGCCATCAATTAATTAGTTTTACTGTGCTGACGCTTTAATAGCACCGTACAAGATCTTCACAACCGTTGTGAGAACTATTAACGAAAATATCAAATAACTATCAAGCTGTGAATGGAGGAGGTGGTGGGGAATGGGCAAAATACAATAAAACAATTTTTTCTTTTTTTTGTCCTTCAGTTTTACAACACCAGAAGGCCCTGGCCCCGTTTCCCGCTGTTCAGACTGGGCAACTGCGGTGGAAGAAGATGAAATGAGGACCAATGTTAACAGAGAAATCGCAAGGTACCCGTGGGTGTTTCAGATGAAGTGGGGAAAGGAGGGGAAATGGCAGATTTCTTGTAGAACCTGTATTGACTTCTGTTTTTAACTTCACTTGTAGTGCAATCAGACCAGCCAGAGGTAGCAAGTTCTGGTTTTTAGGCCAGCTTAAGTCCTGCGGGAGTGACATAGCACACAAGATGTATATCGCTAAATCTCTCCCTTTTGGAAGAAGCCTCTCCTGTGTCTCTAGACTGAACTTCTTTGAGTGTCCTTTCGTTGCTTACTGTTTTTTCATATCATTGAGTATAACAAGGTTTTCAGACAAAGGACTTAGGAAAAGAAAGCCCTTGGATTTTATTTTATTTTAGGGAAAAAAGGAAGCATCCATTCCCTAGTGGAAAGGCATTTCCAGCCTATGGGTTGACTTCTTCAAGGGTACTGCTTAACTGAGAAGTAGAATTAACTGCGAGTGGTGACAGTGCAGCCACCTGTGTTCTCTTGTGTATATTCTTAATACTGGTTTGAACTCTTACAGATACAGAAGAAAACTCCTGATAAATGAGTTTTCAAGAGAAAGGAAGTCCTCTTCTGGAAGGTAGGCTACTCGCTTATCTGAGGAAAATGCTCACAGTAGGTTTGAGTTCTCAAATGTGTTGTGTTGCTTCTGAAAACCCTCAGTTTGAAGTAGTTCATCTGAAGTCTCCCGTAACATTTTAATTCAGCATCTCAAGCATTCATCTGAAAATCTTTAAGTTTTTTAATCTTCTAGATGTGGTTTTGTTCTATGAGTATCACTTGGTTTTTACTACTCCCAAATTTATAGTGTTTTTTTTCTTAGTTCTGATTCAAAGGAGTCCACCGCAACAGTAGAACTTGAGATGGATGAAGTGGTTTTGATGAGAAGACAAAAACAGATAAACTACGGAAAAAACACAATTGCGTACGATAGATACATTAAAGAAGTTCCTAGGTAAGGTGCTTGAGCTTCTGGAAAACTGAACATTCAAATGTAGATCACTCCTGTCTTCCTAAGCACGTGAACGTGCTGAACTTGGCACATGAGGCACATTGAAGTAGAAGGCATTTACAAATCAAGACTTTTTTTTTAACCAGAGAGGTGAAGCTAACAATGGAATGTGTCTTGGATTTTTATTTATTTTACAACTACTCTGTACACGAGGAATTTCCCTTCAAACTTTCTCATGCTGCAGAAATGAAAGTGTAAGCTCTCCTGTTTAGACTCTGTCAGCTGGAAGAAATGAAACTGCTTTTTGCAGTCAGTTTTCTCATTCGCAGAGTAAAAGGCAAAATGGGCTATGGTTGCTCTTAAGTTTGGAATATATGCTATATAGCGAAATTACGTGATTAAGTTCTCAGATCTAAGATGGCCTTTTTTTCCACTTGACCCAAACACAGAACTACTGTGTTCATATGTAGATGCCAACCTTCACCTGAGTGCTGGAATTGTGCGGTGCTCTCGTTTCTGAAATAAATGCTGGGTTGTAATGAGCCTGTCTAGCAGGCAGTCTATCTTAACTTTTACAACTGTATGAAATGTGAAAAGCATTAATACATTTTTTCATGTCTAATATCTGAACAGATGCCATCGTATACCAGGGGTTCATCCCAGAACTCCAAATAAATTTAAGAAGTATAGCCGTAGGTCATGGGACCAACAAATAAAGCTATGGAAAGTTGCACTGCATTCCTGGGATCCACCTGCTGAAGAAGGATGCGATCTGCAAGAAATGTATGTATAGAATGTTCAAGATAAATATATACATACTAAAAAAAAAAAAAAAGGCAGCATAGCCATTTATGAGACAAGTCAGTGCTTACTGAATGTTTGCATTTGTTACTTGTCCACCTCACCTGCTGATCTAAGAACAGCGATATATTTTCTTGAGCAGAGGGGAGGAAAGAATTTATGGAATCACAGAATCATTTGGGTTGCAAGGGACCTTTAAAGGCCATACAGTCCAACTCTTCTGCAGTGCACAGGGACACCTACAGCTGGGTCAGGTTGCTCAGAGCCCTGCCCAGCCTGACCTTGAAGGTCTCCAGGGACAGGGCATCCACCGCCTCTCTGGGCAACCTGTGCCAGTGCTTCACCACCAAGGAAAAGCTTTTTTCTTATATCAAGTCTACCAAGGAGTACTTGCAAAGTCATCTCCAGATACCGTTCAATTTAAAGCATTGTTACAGGTGTTCACATTTGGAGCTACTGTGATGTTTTGCTCTAGAAGGTGTAGAATAATGCAGAATAATCTCTACAGAAAGCAATAAAACTGATTGGGAAATATCCAAAATAAAACTGTGAGGCTACAGAATGAAGGGACGCAGAAGTCATGTAATTCCTCTGAAAAAGTTCTGTGGTGACAGACTCCCTGTTCCCTGAACAATGATGATTTTAAGTTCTGTATGGAGGAATGGGATCTAAGAGCAAGGGCTTGCTTTAGCTTTCTTCTACTTGTAATCACCGTGAAGGGAGCTGGTTGAATTTCGTTCTGAATCCTGCTGTATGTGTTGGTGTGGAAATGCTCGGGTATCTTCAGGCACTGGGGTCCAGTTCTGTGTGTAGTATATGTATAGGCTGTTAAATCTTCTTTGGAAAACAAATCAAGGAAAATCTTGTCTGAGGGGAAAAAACAATTCCTCTCTCTTTCCATAGCAGTTGTCCTGTGTGTTAGGAGTTTCTGTCTTTAACAGCATTCAATCTCAAGGCTTTAATTTAGTCTTTGGCCATTTTTACGTTAAGCTGCTATCCTGCTTTATCTCAGTAGTTTGTCTCTGCTGGCCCTGTGACTTCTGGAGGTCTCTGCTCTTGTGCTGTCATCACTTTCGCAGCTGCACCCATGAACTAGTACAACTCCTATTGAAAAACACAGCTTGTTCCAAGGTGTATATATGCTTTTCAATTGTTTTACAGTGCTCCCGTTGACCTTGGTGAGATGGAGACGGAATCCGTGGGAGGCACTTCTTCAGAATCTCAAGTGAGCTGTCAAGAGAATTATGTAAGAGTGCCTCTCATTTGCATAAATATTTGTTAACAATCTGTGCGTTACTTGGAATTGTAACCAGAGTAGCCTGAAGGCACGGGAGATTCCATGATCTGTGCTTAGGGACTGAGCAGTTTTTAAACCCAGACACTTTCCCAGCTATAACCAGCGTCTCTGTAATCTGAGTTGAGAGAGTTAGAACATCAGTGACCGTCTCAGGTGACGGATGTCTGATTTTTCATAGCCTGGAGAAGAAAGTTATCTGTTCAAAGCATGTCACCTGTGAGTTGTGATGCACAGAGGAAAGACTACTTCAGATTGTAGCATCTAATGTTAAAATGGGATGCAATTGGTACAGGTTTGTTTGACACTGTTGGACTTTCTGAAGGCTCTTTTTATACCCAGAAAGCACTTAGCACAGCTGAGGAGATGCTTTTCTTACTTTCTCTTTTGATGATTATAAGCCTGTACAATGTTTCGGTGTATGCATGCTGATCCTTAAACCACATACATGAAATCTTAGGAAGGGGTTGGATGGGCGGGAGCCTTTGTTTAAATCTCATCAGTCCTGAGACTAGCCTTAGGTTTCTGTATGTCCTTGCCAAGTGTTTATAAGGCTCGGTTAGAGAGTGGTCCGAATGGGCTGCAGAAGTGAAATAAATTGTTGCATAAGTAAACCTCTGCTTAACTGCTGTTTGCTAATTGCCTTTGTGTTCCAGGATACCTGTTCCGGCACTCCCACCAAAGTTAGACACATTGACTCTCAAGCAGAAGGTGAATTTGACTTGGAAGCGTGTTTGAGCGAGCCACTTAGAGATTTCAATACTGTGAGTTAAATAGTCCTGTGCAAGTTGTTTTAGAGGAAGTTTCTTTTAAATTTGAGAGGTTAGATTGATGCATAAATTGGGTGTTTTCTTCCTGTCAGTACTAAGAAAACTTAAAGACTGTTCTCTAAGCTGTGGTTGGTCTACATATTGTCAGGACCAAACTTCTGTAAAAATAGAATTAAGTTGTGTGACTTCTTTTTAACTTTTAATTTATGTGTATTGGATGTTTTTTTTTTTACAAAACCTTTCATCAGCAAAAACAGCCGAAGGCAATGCTATCCTCAAGTAATTACAAATAGTTCAGCAAGATCTTACCATTTCATTTTTCCCCCATTGTCCTTAATTTCAGCGTTCCACCTGCAGATCAAGAGCAGAGTAGGGAAACATTTGTCAGCAGGTGTATGTCATTTTGCTTTTCCATCTGTCTCTGCTACAAAGATCTGTCTGGAAGTAACGCAGGTGCTGGCTGAAGCACGCTGCTGGTTACTACTAACTCTGTTGCAGTTACTTAAGTTTTAACTGCCTTACCTTTTAAAAACCAAGAAACAAAAAATCAACAAACTGCATTCTTTTTATTTGAAAAAACATTTCTGAAACAACTGAAAATGAAGTGCTCAGTAAATTGGATGTCAGTATGGAAAAGCCTAGGTAGCAATAATACTGCTTTAAAAAGCAGTAGCCTGACTTTGAAACTTGTAAATAGTAATGAGTTATTTGTTAATAGTCAAGGAAACAAAATGTCCAGGGAAAATACTTGATTCTTTTTAACTTGCTGATTTTAAATGTAAAACTTGTAAATGATAACACTGTACAGACTTTCTGCTGAAAGCAGTTAATGTTTCTATTGCTTTTGTATGGGATGTTGCTGGAAAATAAATGGATGTTCATTTATTATGACTCTTCAACTTCGTTTCCTACTGGTGGTGTTCTGTGGATAACAAAATGTAGAGAAAATACTGAAATACTGAGACTGTTAGCAACAATAGGCTAGGAGATTATATGCTTTTTAGCACTGTCTTCTGTCTTGGGGGGACACCTAGAAACTGCTTGTGTGCAGGCCACCGTGCTGAATTTGAGACTTAGTTGTAATGGGTTTTGCAGCCTCCTTCAAAGCAGGTGAGATTAGTGGGTGGCCTTTAGCTGGTTGCCAGGTTCTGTTCTCTAGGATTACTGCTGGAAAAGTTAGGGGGATGCTTCAGACTCTGTACAGGACATTGCCTGATTTGGTCTCTAAACTGGAATTTCTGGTTGGTGGTGTTGCAGCACTGTCGGGCTCAGTGGAGACACACAAACATCAGCTCTCAAGTGAGTACCTGATTTGTCAGGTACCCTGAAAATCCTGTAGCTTTCATCTTGGTCTGATGGGGAGATGCACAAGGAGCAATGGTGTGGGGATAAAGTTGTCTTAAGGTCAAGCCGAGCTCTTCCATGCCTAATTCAGATCATAGAACTGTCTGAGTTGGAAGGGACCTTTAAAGGCCACCCAGTCCAGCTCCCCTGCAGTGCACAGGGACACCTACAGCTGGGTCAGGTTGCTCAGAGCCCTGTCCAGCCTGACCTTGAAGGTCTCCAGGGATGGGGCATCCACCACCTCTCTGGGCAACCTGTGCCAGTGCTTCACCACCCTTATTGTAAAACACTTTTTCCTTATATCCAGTCTAAATCTCCCCTCTCTCAGTTTGACACCATTTCCCCTAGTCCTATCACAACAGACCCTGCTAAAGAGTCTGTCCCCTTCTTTCTTGTAGCCCCCCTTGAGATACTGAAAGGCTGCTATCAGGTCTCCCTGGAGCCTTCTCTTCTCCAGGCTGAACAGTCCCAACTCTCTCAGCCTGTCCTCACAGGGGAGGTGCTCCATCCCTTGGATCATTTCTGTGGCCCTCCTCTGGACATGCTCCAGCAGCTCCATGTCCCTCCTGCTCTGAGCACTCTCCATCTGGACGCAGCACTCCAGGTGGGGTCTCACCAGCGCAGAGCAGAGGGGCAGGATCACCTCCCTTGCCCTGCTGGCCACGCTTCTTTGGATGCAGCCCAGGATGCGGTTGGCTTTCTGGGCTCCGAGGGCACACTGCTGGCTCATGTCCAGCTGTTATCCACCAGCACCCCCAAGTCCCTTTTGGCAGGACTCTGCTCAATCCTTGTATCCCCCAGCTTGTATTGATAGCGGGGGTTGCCGTGACCCAGGTAAGGCTTCTATGCGCTAGCTGCAAGGCAAAGGCCTTTAAACCAGAGACTTCCTGGGCAGCGCTATTCTGAGTGTCAGGTTTTTAAACTTGGGTGATCGACCTGTCAGACAATTTTATATGAAGCTAGTTGGGAGCACAATTTCAAATCATGACTACTTCTCTAGATATTCTGTTTTTTTAACAGGGTTAGCACATCTGATTTGCAGCAGCCACTTCACGTAGTTCTGCCTCTGTGCCACTCACCGGCTGGTGGCACTATTTTCACAAAAGTTTTTTGAGAATGTATTACTTCTGAATGTTTTGAAGGGTAGCATTGAGTGACATAAAGCCAACAACAAAACTATTTGTGTCTTAAATAAGCAATCAATACTTTACATGCTTCAGCATCAGTCAAGAATGAAGGATTACTGTTAAATGAGGTGGTGTTTCTACCGATTGTGAAGCAGTAAAGCAGGATTTCTGTAGAGAAACACGTGTTGCATGCCTGGCATTCAGTGCTTTGTGTGATTTAGCACTGACAGGTCTCCGAGCACCACACAGCTGCTCACTCACTCCCCCCCAGCGTGACAGGGGAGAGAATCAGAAGGGTGAAAGTGAGAAAACTCGTGGGTTGAGCTAAAGACTGTTTAGTAAGTAAAGCAAAAAGCATGTGCTAAAAGATCTAGGCGTGGGAGAATGTGGGCAAAACATCACAAAGAGACCTAGTACCTGTGCCGAGTGGGAAGATACCGGGCAAACACCTTAGGTGCAGGCGTGTGCTGCTCAGCATGCGTCCTCACCCAGGCACTGGGTGTGTGTTGGTGAACCATTCCAGCCTAGAGGATTTTAGCAGCAGGACCACGTTCAGCGGCTGTTTGTGAAACAGGCTCAGATTTTGAACTTGTTCTGAAACAGCTGGGTCTTGTCTTTAATCCTATGAGTTACTCCACTTTGCTTCATGTACTTAGAGAACTGAGTATTCATGGATTGCATCTAGGGAGGTGCTATGTTTTCTGAGTTGGGATGTTTTATCCAAGGTGCTGAACTGGAAAACTTTTCTGCAATTGAATGCAGCCCTCTGGTGGTTAAATGTGGGATAACGTAATTCGTTCAGGTTAGTGTCTGCCTACTCTTACCGAAGAATAACATCCGGATGTTTAATTGTGCATAGCTGCATGCAATGGAGTTTGCTTCAGATGGAGAACTGGCAAGTGTTTCTGTCAAACATTAGTCTTAATAGGTCGCAGTCCTTCAAAAATAAAAATGAGCAGGGTGTTACGTAGGCGGCAAAACCTGTCAGCCCTGCTTTTTATAGGTCTGGGCCTTCTGTTTTGTGTTCCTCTTACTCCCTTCTCAGCACGCGCCTTGTGTCCTCCTTCAGCATCCCCCATACTGTGGCAGGCAGGCTGACAGAGGTCTGAGCTGCGGCTGATTTAAAGGTCCATCTGTTTTGATGGGGTAGCTGGTAACGTGTGCTGCTAGGATGGCAAGGAGGATGTGTACGAGCTGAGCTGCCCCAGCCCTTCCTCCTCTTGTGCATTCCTTCATTGCTTTGCTGTTGCCACAAAAAGTGTAAAGGCAAGTATGTACCCTTATGTTAAATTCAGACAAACATGGAAAGCTAGTTCCAAAATTAGAGCGGTAAGGACAGATGTTCTGAAAAAGACTTGCCAACGCAATGATTTAAGCCTCTTTAAGGAAGCCAAGCTAAAACCAGCTTTGTTCCATGAATCCATTTTTGAGTTGAAATACCCATCCAAAGCACACTTTGTTCACGTGTGTGTTTACTGAAGTTATTTTCAGGATTATCTGCTTTGTTGTGTTGCTGAGATGCACATAGGGTCCCTGGTGTGAAGGCAAGGTTTCTGTAATTACGTTTGAAGGTAGATCCATGTGGAAGTCTCCTGGGGGATCAAGTTTTTTTTTTGTTTTTAATCAAAACAATTGGTAGAAGAGCCCTTTTGAGAGAAATTTGGATTTAGTGGAAGTTCTTACTCTCTTTCTATATGGTGTCTCAAAGTCTGAGAAGTTCAGTTAACAGCTATTTGGGAATTCTTTTCTGAGTGCTTCCTGACAGATAGGGATAATTCTGTCAAAATACTGCACGAGCAGCAGAGAGACGGAAGTTTCTTTGGGAATAGTCAAAATCCACTAGTTTCACAGAACCCAGTGTGGTTAGGAAGTAGTGTATGTAAGTCAGGAGAGAAGGCAGCATCACAGGGCAGAATTTATTCAGTACGTGTAAATTTGCAGCACCCAGGCAGTGCCCAAATATAAAATGCGCGAGGAATCAAGCATCTCTCACCTCTGCTGCCACAGTGGTTTTGGGCTGCCCGTGCTGGCTTCTTTGAGCTTGCCACTTACCTCCCTGTAAACACAACAGGAGAACTTGTCCAAAAAGTGCTGATCTGTAAGTACACTTGAGAAATAACTTTAAGTGGGACGCTACAACTTCCTTCATGGGTTAAACTGGGGTTCAGCTGTCGGGGCTGGGAGCTTTCTTTCTATTCAAGTTTCCATTGAGAAGGTTCCTGGGAGGTACTGAACAGGCTCTAATTATTGGTAAAAACAACGTTCCCTTTTGTGCTCCGTTAGAAAGGGCTATTCCATTTCTTCAGAAAAATGCCTTGTTTTCAGAAATATGAGTGCAATATGGAGATGAAGATTTGTGTCTGTTCTTTCAAACAGCTTTCATGTGCTAGAATCAAAGTAACTGTGCAATACTGCAGAGGGCAGTAAAAGTGCATGTTTAATTACACGCACACAAAAGAAATCTCAGAGTTGCTTTACATTTGTTGTAAATGCCAGGAATCTAATTATACTTACTGATTCTGACCTTAGGAGCAACCCATAGTTCCAGTGAAATCCCTTCAAGTCTGTCATCTTTCACTGTTCCTTCCATTTCCAGTTTCACTTGATCTTAAGCCCATTATTAGAGGGAATGGAGGATAATAGTAACTAAACAGCAGCCAGAGAGAAAATAGCCTGGGAGGCTGGAGGGGGGAATCCCCCTAACAGATAGCGCTAGCCTGCTTGCACTTCCAATCCTAGTGCTATACAGGGGAAATATCTGAAAATGCTGATTTAAATTGCTTTATGAAGACGTTTTTTCTTCCACAAAAAATAAAAGAAACATTTTTTTATTTTCATTTTTTTTGTGAGAGTTTGAGATTCCCCAAGGAAAACTCATTTTGGGATTTTGTCCACAGTCAGTTGCTTGATGGATTTGCTCAGACCGTGTTTGTCTCGTATCAACCAAATCGCCGGTGCTCTAAAAGCATTGCCACATGGATTACAACTGCTGCGCTGTGGTGGGAGAGCTGGGTGTAAAATCAGGGCCGGGAATTAGCAGCAGCTTCAAGGAGCACGGTGGTAAGGTTATCACATACAACGCACAGAGGGAAGAATGCAGGAAAATAGTCCAAGTGCCAGCCTGATCTACAGGCTGCTCATAGCCTGAGTAGTTGGACGCTGTACGCAAGGCCACGGCAAAGCTACAACTAATAAATGTGTGAGGAGTAAGATGATGTTCTGGCGGTCCCCTGCCCTTGAGCAGGGGGAGCATTCCTTATCTGGAAGGAAAAAGGAGGAGGAAGGACTTGAAGCTGGCCAGGCTTCT
This sequence comes from Alectura lathami, assembly GCA_013399715.1. Classification (NCBI taxonomy): domain Eukaryota; kingdom Metazoa; phylum Chordata; class Aves; order Galliformes; family Megapodiidae; genus Alectura; species Alectura lathami. Next base: position 43,148 of record VXAV01000984.1, read on the forward strand.
CTGGAAGCAGATTCAAGCCTCAATACGCAATGAGAATTTCTGGAACAATATACTTGAAAGAGAATGCCAGTAAGAAAACACACAGCACTGACTAAGCAGCAGTGGGCTGGTGATGGTGAACACATCTGGTACCAAGCCCACCAAAATATCAATTTACCAGAATAATTAATCACAATTTTTCTCTGACATTTGACCGTAACACCCATTCCCTTCATTTTCTCTGTTTACACAGAACCATTCAAACAAACTCAGGTAGCAGTAACAATCTTTATGCTAGACCAAGTGTGGCGTGAACTGTAAAGGGTGGTTGTGAGGCTTTACATGGCGTTTAATCTATGTTTTGTGGCCTTCTGGTCATGCTTCAGATTAAATCTAAAACACATTCTGTTTCAGATTTTCATCCTGATAGTAAATATATATATTGTATTGGGATGAATGTTTATATATACATATACATATATATATATATATAAAATAAAGTGTGTGTACGTATCTGTGTATGCTGAAATGTTAACATGGTGCTTCCAGTGTTAGTGAGTGACATTATTTTTCTGATAATAATCATGCTGTAAATTAAGCAAGGCCTACGGTGATTTTTATTGTTGGGGACTGAAGAAAGGATGGCTGGGTGGAATTAGGGGTTCTGCAAACCTTAAGCTGGGCTGGTGGAATAGATGCGTTCAAGCAGGTGGCGAGCACTTCAGCCAGCTCTTCAGAAAGTGTAGAACTGGGCAGGGACAGACTTCTCGTGGTGTGGGAAATTTCTTTATATCGAACTTCTGCTTGTGATGGGAACAGTGAGGATGTCAGCCTGGGAAACTTGGATTCAGACCCGCTGCTTGATGTGGAGCAGGCAGTTAAAGCGAGGACTGCCACGTCCCTGCAGATCCTAAAGTATTCTTCAGTGAGGGTCCAGGCTCTCCTCATGGTCAGAAAGCACACCCAAAGAGCCTTCATGTAAAATTGTCAGCAAAGTCCATGTTTTTACCTCAGTTAATTTATTAGTTGGAGATAATGCTAAGATATTCCCTCCAGAAACTCACGGACAAACGTAATGTGAACTTTGAAGCCATGGTTCTTCAAGCTGAAGTGGAGCTGGGCAGCACGGAGTAAGGGGTTCCCTGTTTGCTCCCAGCACCGATCTGTTTCCCTGGGGTAGAATTTAGGCCCTTTGCTGGAATTCAGCATAAAGATTTTTCCACGTTAGTTCAGTACTGTCAAATTCGGTTATAAAAATGTATTAAAACTCACTGTGCGTTCCTAAGAACGCAGAGAGCTGGAAATGTGATGGCCTTCATAGAAGAGTGCAGTTTTCTTGCTTTTGTAGCCTCTCTTGGCTTGGTTTTGATGCGTTCCTAAGGAACAAACAAATGGATTTTGCAAAGATGCGTTCTGCAAACTGAGGAGAAAACACAGCCTTGCTGGTAGAGCATGTCTGACTCTCAGCAGCAAAATAGGGCCCCCTTTGAGCTCTGACTGCTGTAAATCGACTAATGGCATATTAAAGCTGAGAAGAGTGTTTTGCTTTCAGACCTGTTGCTGAGTTCTAACTTTTCACGAGGACATAGATGAAAAAGGGATGATCCCTTTAAGAGCCTGATAGGTTGAGCCTGGCAATGCATATCTCACGCACCAGGCAAAAACATGCTAGCAACTGCTGGGAAAATGACAACTGCAGTGTCTGATCGCCTGTCAAATCAATGAAGCTTTTCTCTCCTTTTGGTGAGAATTTTTTTGCAGGGGTTGGTGAGCTGAGAAAATAAGATTCCTGACCTAATGGTCACCCCTATTGGTATCTCATTGTGGAAAATACTCTCTGCTGCAGTCCATTCAAGTGATTGGCAATGACAGCTTGGATGGATATTGTCACTTGACAGGGCTTTGCACTCCTTCTGTTTTAAAAATGATGCGAAAGATCCCTTCCCCAGTGTGCGGTGCCACAAGTTGAGTTTATGAATGGGTGGATGAATGCATGCTTCTCCCCTGTCATCTGCAACAACAACAAAAAATATTCCAATCTCATCCCTGAAATGATATGCTAAGTGAATTCACACACATGCGTTTAACACTCAAATGGTGCCTGAAGGCAAGCTGAGCAAGTCCTTCCAAGCACCACGGCTGCATTTGTTTGTAGTCATTAGGAATTTCATGGAAAATGTGCAACTGCCCACTTGATATGGAAAATCTCCATGAAAAATGTGAAATTCCAGCATTTCCAGCAAGGTTTTGCTGACAGCTCATGCATGGAGAATAGCCTGAAAGACATGCATGCAATTAAGGGGTCCGTATAGCTGAGCTGGGGAGAACAACACAGGCAGTGGGGGATGTGGCCTTTTGCTAGGGCCAGCTGGTGTCTGCTCCTGGACTCTCTGAGGGCACCAGACCATTGAGAGAAGTGGGGCGGAAGGGGGGGGAAAAAAGAAAACAGAAGCTTCAGAGAAAATGAACCAAGTCTATCGGAGTAAATCCTGAGGCTCCTAGGTAACACTTTCCCTCCCCACGCCTCCCCCTTTGTAGATGCTGTGAGATGCAGCTCAGAGTGTGGCGCAGACCTGATAGCAGTGGTGCAAAGATCAAGGCTGCAGAGATGCTGGGGAGCTTTGCCAGGGAGCCAGGTGCGAGGCTATGAAGATGGGTTGGGAGGGAGGTGGTTTAAACGTTGCTCTGTAATCGTGCCAGGCATATCACACCAGCGCCTGTTAGAGATGCTGGTGGCTGAGGAGATGCCTCTGCTCCATGTCTGGGGTTCTTTGCGATGTTTCTGTATGGTTTAGCCCTACCAGGAAGGGCTCAACTATTGTGTTTATTTTAGAAGAGTGACTTCTGCATGTGAGCTTGAAAAACACGCAGGTGTGTTATTGAATACGGAGGATAAAACCAAAAAGAACTGCAAAACCTCTCCTGCCCCGCTCCCTCCTCCTCATTTCCATTGCAGTAAGACAGCGTAGCGCTGCAGGTAGCTGGTCTCCTGCTTTGCTATGTATAAAGTGACCACACTTACCTGAGAAACGGCAGCCCGCTGACACCAGCACTCCTGTACGTATGCCCTTACTGATTTAACCAGCGTTAGCAGGAAGGAGTTGAACGCTGGAGTGCTGAACTGGGTCGAGTGGTGGATCTATCATGCGCAGTGTCAAGGAGCGCACAGGCATGTAGAGGAATTGGGAAGGGATAATTCCCTGACTGAGCTTCCTCATTTGGGGGCCACCGTATGGTTTTCTCCCCAGACAGATAGGGCTCATTCTTACTTTTTGCTCGCAGTGTTTAGGGACTATGTCTTGTATGCGAGGAATGTGTGGGAGAGAAGGTGGGGACAAGAAAGGGGGAAAATGGAGCATCGGTTGGTGTTGTGTGTGAATGCAGAACAGAGGTCCGCTGTGCAGACAGGAGATGACTTCAGCAAAGGCTGAATGTGGAAACATGATTTCTGGGCTGCTTATGATGCATATTTAATAAAGGTCAATAAAGCCATGCAGCCCTGAAATGTAGCAAAATCATCTAAGATAGTTGCCCTCTCACAGCTGCACCATCAAAGGAATTACATTTGAATGTTTTGTTTGGACTCTTCCCCCTTCCCCCTCCTTTCCCAAATCCGTGAGCACTCCCACGCACACGGAATGTATAAACCACGCAGCAAGAGCACAAGGGTTCTGTCGCGTGAGCTTTGCAATTGCAATGAAAGAAGGTAAGGAGCTTTCACCGTACTCCAGGTCACTTTCATTGCAATCCCAACAAAACTGTTTACTCATTGACTTAACCAACTTCTTCCAGAAAGGCCTGGGCGTCCTGTGAAGCAGCGGTGCTTTGTTTGTAGAGGTCTGTTTGCTTTACAAGGCTGCCGGCAGCACAGGGAAGATGGAAGCAAAGGGGACCCTTTGTAAGACCCTGTTGGCTACGACTGCAGTTCAGCATTTATCCCTGTTCTACTTCTTTCAGAGTCGTTTGCCTCCACCCCATCTGTGTTACAGCTGCGTTGCTGTTAGAGTTCTTTTAAAAAGGGTATCTTGTGTGGCCTGAGAATGACAACGAGTGGCGTGGGAAAGCAGAGCGCAGAAGAGGAGAGCACTTTGCATCGTTAGGACAGAAATTACACGACATATCAGGCATTGCTAGTAAAAAAAGAGTTGCATGCAATATGTGGCAGCTATTTAAGGACAAGATGCTGGCTGCTGGAGAGGTCCTTGGGGAAGAGAGCAAACCCAGGCTTACAGCCCCGTCTCCTTTGGCAGCAGTTCCTCAATTAATGTGTTTGCCTTATGTTGCAGCTAGTTTGCAGGTGATAGAACGTGGCGTGTCTGCTAGGTTGGGATATTGCCCAGCAGGAAGTGCCATGCGTGCCTTTACGGATGTCACATCCCACGCATCTTGGAAGGTGAGCATTTTTGTGATCACTGTGGCCACGCAGGGCGGTTGTTAACCGTAGAATTGGCTCACGTTGTAGGTATTGTCCAGGATTGGAGTGTGTTCCCATGCAAAACCCTTTGCTGAGAGTAAGGTGGTGGTTTATGTGAGTCAGCTGGGCCGTTATCAGGGTTTGGCTGTGGATTAGTGCTTTTTATCAGCTGAGTGTTTCATATTGATACACAACTCGGTGCTAGTTTGCATTTTTCTCCCCTTGCCTGCGGAAGACAAGTCAGCTTCAAAAGCCAACATTCGTTATTCCTAAAGAAAAACACAGCTCCCCAGTCCTATAATGTTAATATTGCTTAAATACCTGATTTCTCCTCTCCCAGGGGGAAGAAGTAGCATTTTACCAAGCAGGGCCAAACAGTGCCAACAAACGTGTCTTCCCTTCATTGTTTACACACGCCTGCCTGGAAAAGCTCCACACAAGGTTAGGCTGAAGGAAAGGTTCTTTCACTCTGTAGACGAAAATAATTGTTCTCAGATAAAGTCTCCTACATCCTGGGACAGAGCCTAGATTCTCCTGTGAAAAAGGCGGCTTTGCTGCTGCTCCAATGGCAACAGCCACCAACAGATCCGTCCAGAACCAGCCGCGCCAGCCAAGCCCTCCTGCCTTGCTTGGTGGGCAGAGTGTGGGTGAAATGATAAGGAGTGCATGGCAAATTGGAAATAAAAGTGATGCATTGTTCTCTACTTCAGAGGCCTCACTTTCTGCATATGTGCCCTTCGCGCCATCGTCTTTTCAGGGGAAAAATATTCTCATTCCCTTATAATGCTGGAGGTCACTCGACCATGGTGAATGTTCTTGAATCTTAAGATTTATGATCACAATCCTGTTATCTGCAGTGTCAGGATGATTATCCCAGCAGTCCTATGGGATCAACCTAAAAATTGTTGGACAAGAAAATTATTTGTCAGGAATTACAGCAAGAAGATGATTTGTTCTGAATTTGAAACAGACATAGTTACTTGCAGCTGCTCTGGCTGTCCCCCCCCCTTTTTCCCATGCTGTCCAAACAAGATGAGATGCAGGTTCTTGTTCCTTCTCTCAGCGTTTGTGGGCTGTTTATATTCTCACTTGTTTTCTTTCTTTCACAGCTGTGAATGTGCAATAGCTACAGCATATGTTAAGTATGACTGAAGTTTATCTTCTGTGTCCAACGATTCACTTTCTTGTATTTGGGTGGGTGTATTTAATGCAGCAAACACAAAACACAGAGAGGTCTGTTATGTGTGGAAATCTGAAGAAAAGTGTCTCTTCACCTTCAGAAACTTACTGCTGCCCGAGCTCTAATCTCTTTAACAAAGCAAAAGACGAGCCCAGCAACAACTATCCTACCAGTTTCAGTATAATTTCTCCTGTCAACTTTCTGCAACAGGTTAAAACAAACAGAAACTGGCCTTCAGTGCAGTGAAGTATGATAAATTGCAAAGTTGCTCTGGCAACTGAAGGAACATCTGTATACTTTTAAAAATAATTTCATTAAAAAATTTCTTCCCTAAGCACCCTCTCCCCTCAGTTGTGTCCTGACGTCTTACTTAGAAAACAGTTTCAGCATTGCATAAATTTGAACAGGAAGCTAGTTCCGTGCACTTTGGTGGCTGAAAGATACATAAAAACACTTTACAGATCACTTGTTTGATACAAGATCTGTTGCAGCAAATGGAATCCTCTCTCTGACTGTAGATGGCTCCCAGATTAGGTATTTGGGAAGGCCACAAGACACAGCCTGTGAGAGATAAGTGACTCAAGTTTTATTGCATCAGGTTTTCTGCCTCCATCTCATTTCTCATCTACGGCCACGTGTTCATTGTGCTGGGCTGCAGCTGTGGGCTTGCTGAACATGGTTTTTGAGCACAGAGCCTTCACTGGGCACTCAGCTGGCCTGTCTGGGTGGCCAGATGTGAATTCTTGCATCAACAATGAAATTTTGATTGTCTGTAGCATCCTCCATGAACAGCTAGGGGCAAGATTAGGGTGTCTGTGAGGCTTCTCCCAGCAGTTACCAAAAGACTTTCTGTAAGTTCTGCGAGGTCTACGGGAACTCGTTCCTTCATCCTTTGCAGTTGTACTGTCAAAGAAATGCGGCAGAGCAGACGTTGCACAATCACTTAGGACCACTTTGTGATTAAGGTCACGGCAACTTGAAAGTTGATGACATAAGTCGAACCCAACAGAATTTATAATCTGTTAGTTGCTCGTGCATTCTTACACTTCATTGATACTCGTAATCTGTCTCCAATTTATACCCACAGCTGTTTTGTGGAGTGGGATGGAAGAAGTGAGTCAGATTCAAGAGCTGAAACAAGTTTTAGTTAACGCCGAGCGTCACGTAACACAGGAGGAGACCTCAAGTCCTCAATGCCCTTGCCCCCAGTAGGAGCATCTTCACCTGTCATTTTCCTGACAGGTATTGCCAGGCCTCTTCCTTGTCCCGGATGCATCACTGGGTTTCTGCAACCTCCCTAGGGCATCATTTCCAGTGTGTTCATACCTTTACTGTGAAAGAAGTCTTCCTAAAGGTGCTTTACTTCCTTGCAGTAGGTTAAACCGATTCTCATCCAGCCTACTGTTAGCGTGGAACACGGGTTATCCTGCTGGAAAACATGGGAAGCGCCTTATCCTTTGGGAGCAGTACTGAGACCACCAACCCATCTAACACCCACCAAGCAGATGGCATTGCACATAAGTCTGCAGCCTGTTTATTAGTCCATTTCTAGTGCTTTGCCCCTTGGAATCTCTTCTTTCCAGAGGTATGATTTAAGTTCTTACAAGTGTAGCAGTTCGAGAGTATTGTTTGCAATGCTGCCATGATTTAACATCCTTCTGTGATGCACCAGCTCCTCCCGGGTTCAAGTCATCTTCACAGCAAAGGAACTGACACCACAGGTGAGGAATCTGTGGAAAATAACAGCGATTGGCATCTTTGGGAGCCTGTGAGGGGACAAACCTCAGCTGAGGTCATTGCTGAGTTAAAAAATCAAGCGAAAAAACAAAAACTAGAAGTGGCCCTATAGGGCAGAGTTACAGAGAAGCACTCACAAGAGGAAGATGCAGCTCTCCTAGGCACTTGCTCTTCTGAGGCAAAGGGGACAAAAGGTGACAAATTATTGTTTCATGCATCCTGCTCCAAAATATTTGCTGTAGCACAGCAATAGGGTTGTTTCACACCTGACAAAATGGTGGCAAGGAAAGAACTAGGAAAAAAAAAAAAAAAAAAAAGGATTTGGACACAAAAAACCACTTTGTTTTAAGGAAATAAAGAAAAAAAATTATTTTGATTGAGTTCAAAACTCAATTTGCCTGCCATTGCATCCTGTAAAAGGAAGAATCATAGAATCATAGAATGGCTTGGGTTGGAAGGGACCTCAGAGATCATCTAGTTCCAACCCACCTGCTGTGGACAGGGCTGCCAGCCACTAGCTCACTGGATCAAACGGCCCAGGAACCCATCCAGCCTAAGAAGTCACTGTGTGTATGAATGTTCACCATCTCTTTATTATACTTAAATCTTTATAGATTTATTTTGTAAATAAAGTGTGTCAGATTTAGAGAAGCAGATATAATTGATGTAGCTCATTAAAGTTTATGAGACAAGATTCCTTTACTGCAGTGAAGCTTGTTGCACTGACAAACCTCCTGCACTGAGCTCCTAAGCCAAGGGCCAGGCCGGTTTCTGTTGCTCTCAACAAGTAGCACCTTATTCCATGATATCTGGAGGCTTAATTCTGACCAAAGTCGTTGGTCCTTCGTGCAGGATAGGACAACTTCCCCTATCCTGGCCACATGAGAAAGTGTTACATGATGCCCAAACCAACCACGTGTCTGGAGGAACTGCATCTGGCCTCCGTTGCTCCAGCTTGTATGAGAAGTTTTCAAGCCTTAAAAATGTGATGGAGATTTGCTTGGAGATTGGTGCCACTTTGTTAATGACGAGTGATTTGGGGGCTGTTGTGCTAAGATCCTGACACTTGCAAAGGGGCAATACATAACAGATGGATGAAGTTGTGTACCACCGCTGCCAGAAAGGAGGACCCTCTTTTCTCCTGCACTCTCCCCTCTCCTTTTGTCTCCAGCCAGCCACATGGCCCTGCTACTTACTTTGTGCTATCTCTTATAGTTGTCAGACCCCTGTGTAAGCCAAACCAGGCTAGATCTGTCAGTTGATCTAGCTCAGTGAAGGTCACAAAAAGAGCCAGAGCCAGCTCAAGAACAGGAAGGGACTAAGAAGCTTAGAGAGTGCACAGGGGATGCACTGAAGATCTTCAGATAGGGTGGAGCTGTGCCTGAAGGCAGAAGTTCTTACAGCAAGAGCCAATTTAACAGCTTGTCACAGTGAGGGAAAAGCTTGCTTTTCTTCCTTCTGCTTCCAGCTGTGCTTTCCCTTCCTCTCCCTTGGGCCAGCTCTGGCACATGTTGAATCAACTTGCTAAGCAGGCAGAAAACCACACAGGGAATAAAAGAGAGTTTGCATCTCTGAGGGATCTGAATCAGCAAAGGGACAGTGCGTGAGGGGTGCTGAGAACGGGGGAGGTCGTACCCTTGGTCGCCTACAGGCGCTGGGTGTGCATCTCGCCACTGCACACACAGCCTGTCCTTCTGCTCCGGTTTGTTATCCTGGTGTCAGATAGGACTGCGCTTGCTTTCCCTGTCCAGCTCTGGAATGGGAAGGAAGGCTGCGGTATGAAAGGCTGCCCAGTCATTTTTTTATGGGGGTAACAGTGAACGTAAGGATGAGTGAAACCAGCGGGGATGCATCGTCACTTCCTCTCATCAATGTTGTAAGGAACTGGTTAAGAACATGAAAATAGCACGTAGCCAGTATCCTGCTTCTGTTGGATGCTGGAAAGAAGGTGAGAACAGAAGAACATTCTGAGTACATTTCTCTGGTACACTCTCCTAGCTCCCAGCTATCTGTGGCTTAAAAGCTTCCTGAATTAGAGATTCTGCCTTTGTGTTTCATGGCACTTGGCATACTTTCCTCGTGCAAATCTATTTAATCATGTCTTTGAATCCATGAAAACTTTGGCATGATAATTTGAAATCCCTGGATGAAAAGAACCACAGTAATATAAAAACATCCAACAGAAAACACCAGGATTTCTCCAGTATGATGAAAATTTCCTGTAAACAGAAGTTTCATATTTTTTTCCTAAATATAATATATATCTCTTGAAAACAGCCAAAAAAGGTAAAAATATTCAATTACTGGTAAAAAGTACATATTTTGCAAATCCATCCCTCCTTTTTTCTCTTCCTCAAACACTGAGAGCCTTGTTGTACTTACACCACCCCTCTGCATGATAAAGTCTTTTGCCCACATTAACACTGATTTTATTTCTCTTCCTCCCTCGAATACTCACAATGGTGCAAATGTAGGGCTTACAACACCGTGGTGCAGTGCTGTTCAGAACCTGTCTCACTGATGTGGCTCGGAAGTGCCAGGCCCAGCCAGCAGCCACCTACACTCAGACTCCCAGCGCTTACCAACGCAGGGGAAAGCCAACTGATATTATCAACATCAGGAAATGTTTTCCAAACTTCCCTAGGCTAGACGGGGCCCCTGGAGTCAAGACATCTTGGTGGGGCCTGCTCAGCAGGCAGCTGGCTGCCAAGGAAATTTCACTTTCCCTCTTGCACTTTCTGATGGAAAATGTTCTGTGTTACTTTATGGAATTACACTGTAGTGGTTGGCACCATTTTGCAGACACTCAGGTCTCCTAATTTCCTACTTGCATTGTCTTCTGGATGACTGAACACCCATGGAACTATCTCCCCACTCAAATGACAGACAGCCTCAACATTAGACCATGTTGCTCAGGACCCTTGCTCAGGGTTTAGTTTTGATTTTTCCACCATCTCTCCAGTCCTGTGGTTAACCACTGTCCCCATGAAGTACTTTTAGTTAAAATCCTTTGGAGTTCATGGATGCAGCCTGGATCTGTTGACTCACATCCTTCCACTATGCACTTGTCTGGTTTCACGTTCCCTATAATCCTCATGAGACACTGACAACAGGTGAAGTGGTCCTCTTCTGTGTGCTGGTTTGGGCACCACAGTATCTAAAGGACATAAAACAATTTGAGAGCATCCAAAGGAGGGTTATGAAGATGCTGAAGGATCTGGAGGGCAGGACATGTGAGGAGTGGCTGAGGTCCCTTGGTTTGTTGGGCCCAGAGCAGAGGAGGCTGAGGGGAGGCCTCATGGCGGCCTACAGCTCCCTCCCAGGGCAGCGCAGGGGCAGGCGCTGAGCTCTGCTCTCTGGGGACAGCGACAGGGCCCGAGGGCACGGCACGGAGCTGTGTCAGGGGAGGGTCAGGCTGGGGGTTAGGGAAAGGTTCTGCCCCAGGGGGTGGGGTGCGTGGAACAGGCTCCCCAGGGCAGTGGGCACGGCCCCGAGCTGCCAGAGCTCCAGGAGCGTTTGGACACCGCTCTCGGACAGGGTCTGGGTCTGGGTGGTGCTGTGTGGGGACAGGAGCTGGACTTGATGACCCCTGTGGTTCCCTTCCAAACGGAGATATTCTATGACATTCTCTGATTTTCAACCACTGAAAAGAGAACAGCACTGTCAAGTAGAAATGCTCCAGTCCCATCTCTTCTTTCACTCCTTTTAGGATGGTTTTGATTAAACAGTGACATAGTTTGGGATTTTGGAGTGGCATTCTTTTTCCTTTTTTTTTTTGATTCCCACAGATACTATTCTTTTTCAGGTGAGCTATTCTCTACCCAGCTTCCTATTTAGCCCCATTACCATGGTGTGGAAATACAGTGATGACTTTATTACTGTCTGCAAGGACACTGGCCATGAAGCAAAAACTTGGAGCAGAGCTCCTGGGCTGGGCAAGAATTGCCAGACCTCAGCAGGGCACACCAGTGCAAGAGTCGTGCTTATGGCAGCCGCATGCATTTTGAAGTTTCCTGACCATTATTCTTGCTTCCAGAGCTCTGCTGAACAGCAGAGCTTGAGGCCAGGACCCAGGGCACTGGCAGATCAGCCCTTGCTGGGGTGCCTTGAGAAGCATCCGTTCCCTGTTTGCTACCCATAGTGCAGAAGGTTGTTGCACATCCAGCAGCACCGTGCTGACTTTCCAATGCACCTCCTCCAAAACCCAAATCATCCAAAAGACCTGATGAATCCTCTCTAAAGCCTTAGATTAGAGACAGGTTGCTGCTCTTCTGCAGGAAAGGAAAGTCCTGCACCAGAGACAGTGGGGTTGGAGGGGAATGCATTCGTTTCAAGTCGTAACTCGGTTCCTGCAGGCGAGTGAGAAGCAGAGCTCTGCTGAGTGAGAACTCTGTCGTGTGATTTGCATTGCTCTTTTCCATATGTTCAGCAAAACCAGAGCAAACCTGTCCATGGGCGCTCCTCACTTCGGTTTAGTTTCTCACCAGATTAAAGTGAACCGATAGGAGTCTGGTTTTAATACACTGCAGGAACGTCCATTCCTCCGCTTTGCCCCGGGGTTTGTGTTAGTTTAATGAATTGGTTTCAGTTAACATCGAGTTGAATTGGTGCAACTCTTTCATGTAGATGAGGCCTGAGGCTACTAGATAAACCAGAGATGAGGTGAGAGAACCTTTAAGTTCTCCACAGCTCATCAGAAACCCATAAGAATGAACTGAGGTCTATTTTTGTCTTACCTTTTAAAAGAAACCATAAAATGGCTGGAACAACTCTCAGCAGGAAGATACGGCCAGGGAGCGGTGGAGAGGAATGCCAGGAGGTTGTGAATGCAACTTCTGGAGCTTGTACCTGGGAGTACCTCACCCTGAAGCCAGTGAGCTGCACATGTGCAGCACATGGATGGGAGAAGGGAGGAAGTAGGGGGAAGGCTGTAGGGCTAAATCCCCAGCCCATTTAAAGTCAGTGGCAGAGCTCCACTAAGATTGGCCCTTGGCCCTGGATTCATTTGTTCCAAGAGCTGGCTTGTGCAACTGTTAATCTGTGCTGATGAGCAATAATTGCTACAGGAAGGGAAATCTGAAGCGGAGGCAGCAGCACAAAAGCTGTGGAATCCACCCTGACCCTGCCTGGGCTCAGCGCTTTGCTCCACGGCTTCGCTGGGTGCATTGCTGGAGGGGAGCATCCTCCTTGTGCCAATGCCACATCAAAGTGCAACGTGTGGTGTGAGATCCCATCAGACAACAACAGTGGGAGCTGCCGGTGAAATGAGCAGCAATCCTGCAGCTGGACAAAGGCTCACCCTCTTTTTGGAGATGTCTGGAGAAATACAAACTCCCTCAGTCACACAGAGGTGTTTTAGAAACTTTTACTATACAGAGAACATGGATGTGATGGCCACACGCGGGCTTTACATGCCAGCGCTTCCCCAAGGAGGTGGTTATAATCAGGCCCAATTACAGATGGGGAAACTGCAGCACAGAAGAGAAATGACTTGCCCAGTGTGACCAAGGAGGTTAGAGGCATAATGGGGACTATTTCCCTTGCTTCAGTTCTGCCTTATTCTTCATAAGACGAAACTGACCTGCTTCGGGCAATAAGTATTTAACTAATACTGATGCTTTATTTAATACTGCAATATAAATCATACAGTGTTTTACCTTGCACCACAGACACTATTTTCCCTGCAAAGTGTAAACAGCGTAGGGTGGCTGGAGCACTGTTTTTTTTTTTCCCTCACAATTAATGTTGCAATGAGGCATTTGCAATGATTCTTCCTAATACATCTGTTTTCAGGAATACAATAACCTGGGAAGCATTTCAGATAACATTTAAAGATAGTTGAAGGAACTGAAGATGAAACATCGGTTGTGCTCACCCTGTTAAATAATATCAGGATATAAGGGTTTTTTTTAGAATTCTTTTGAGCTCTAGCCAGTATTGCAAAAGAAACCCTTCTTAAAAAAAAACAAAATCAAGCAAGGCTGGTTATGAACACTCTGGGGCGGTTAATACTGTCTCATTTTGCCACTCTCAGTGGTCTATATCCTTAATTTAAAGGAGACACAAATCTCATGTTTGTAAATGAGCAAATATCTCCTGTGGTTGTGTTACGCTGATCATCCTCAGTGCCTCCTCTGCTGTTCTGGAGCACCTGATGCATGCAGCTGCTAGGGAGTGATCCACAGGACAAAGTCAGCCTGGCTCTTCGGGCTGCAACTCAACATCCGTGCCCAGGCACGGCAGTGTCCGTGCCACTGCACTGTCTGTGGGCCCACAGACAGGAGATGTAGTCTCACACAGCCTGACGAGCTGCTCTCCTTCCAAACTCTTGGGCAAGCCCTGTGTTAATTATTCCCATCAACAAATAATGCATCATTCAGCATTAAGACGTGGCTTGAAAGACAAGCATTTTGCTCTTCAGGGAATATTTTCCCAGTTTTATTGGCAATTAGCAGTAAGTAGTTTTGCCATCAGAGTCAAAACACTCAAAACCTGATGTCCCCGTTGATTGACATAAGGCCGTGCTTCCTTTCCTGTTATATCTCCTGAGCTCATCAGTGTCCAAGAAACTGTTGAATCCATCAGTCTTCTGGCTGACCTATCCAAACTGCAAACACTTTTTTCCCCTTTGTCTTGCGTAACATGAATTAAAACTGAAATGGAATACAATTAAGGCATTTGAAAAACTTATGCCAAAGACCAGTGGTGGCAGAAACATCCCTCCCTCTGCTCAGTCCAGAGATCTTTGTGACTTGAATTTAACAGTAATTTGCCTTTTTGCAGCACCTCCTCCCTATGATCCACAATGCCCGGTAAAGGTGCTTATTTCAGAGCTGATTCTTCCTTTCTGATTGAAAAGCAGAACTGGTAACAGTGGTGGCTACCTCAACAGCAGCTTACCAAGGTACACACTAAACCCCTTGGCATCTCTAAATGAAAATAAGGCATCTTCCTCTTGGGCCCCATGAAATCCCACAGCCTGTGTTACTCAGAGGTTGAAGCTGGGGACTTTTGGTAGCCCCAGGTCTCTGAGAAGCAGTGGAAGCCTTAAACGCAAGGTCTTCCTTCTCCTGCCCTGGCATTTCACACCTGTAGGAATAAATTACACCCTTATTTTCCACCTCAAATTTCTTCCCTTTCCCATAATAACATTTATATTATATAAATTTAATGGGGAAAAGCAGAGGGAGCTGCGAACAAAGACCCCAAAATTCAGTGTTAATTCAGGTTATTTCTTTGTTTTGGGGCATTGAATTCAATAGTCTAGTCTAGAAGAAGTGTAAGTGAGATTCCCAGGTGGTTTCTCCTGTGGAGCAGAGCTGTTAAGAGACAGAAGCCCTATAAAGTTATTTTTCAGTACCTATACCTTGCTTCTCAGCAGGCTTTGGGCATGGCACTGGGGCAGTCCAACATTTGTCAGAGAGAACAACTTCTCTGGCACTGGGTCTCTGCCTTCTCCCCAGCATACAGACACATCTCGTTCATCCCTGATGACCGTTTCCAATCCTGTCACCCAAAATTACTGCCTGTGTGAATTCCCAAGGGAGGGAATAGCAGCTGGGCTGCCGTGACCGTGGTCACTTAGTGGCAATCAGTGCTGTTTCTCCTGAAGGAGCTTGTGAGATTGTCCCATACCCCTTTAACTCTCCCAGATAGCTGGGTTTCCCTGTTGATGACCTCGTCCCTTCCTCCCTCCACTCCAGCCAATCTTCACATCTGGAAGTGGACTGGGATGATTACCAGAACCCAAAGGCTCCAAGCCAGACAAGTAAGCAGGCTGTCCCTTGCTGGCTTCCCATTTTCTTTGAAAAAATATCCCCTCTCATCTTTGCTGCAAACACGCAATTACTTCAGTCTCTAATGGGATTCCTCGTCCAGCCTTTCTTTCCAAACTGGAACGAAAACTTCAGCATTACTTCAGTTTGCACCAGAAATCTTAGAAAGCAACAAGTATACTGGACAGAACATCTGCAGTTGTTTTTTCAAAGTGTTTTCAGATTTCATGTTCCTCAGACCAACCACCCTTGTTCTCTCTCAGTCTCATTTCAGGCACTGAAACATAACAAATATATAACAAAATAAAAAATACAGTTGAACACTAACTCATTATTAAATCTACGGCCTTCTGGTTCTCTCAGAAGAGATCTGATGACGAAGGCAGATGTATGCACCACCCAGACTGGCAGTTAATGCTATACAACTCTACAGAAGCATATGTGGGTTTTGAAAGGTACGTTTTTACTTCCATATTACTTAAAATCTTTAAAGTAATTCTTTCTCTTGTCATTTTATTGTGGATTTTATAAGCAGAGTAAGTATCTGACAGACCAAGAGATTAAGAGGAACACTGAGTGTGGGTTCAACACCTCACCTAAGAGTGACAGGGCTCAGTCCAGCCCGGAGGATGGAAGTGGCCGGTGGCCACTTCGAACAGCCTCATCTCTGAAGATCTGCAGCAGGGGTCACACATCACCTCACTCAATGGGGTCCTAATTCTGACATTTTTGCCTGCTTCCAATAAACCTTAGTGGTTTCAGTAAAGTTTGTGAGCAAAAACCCCAGCTGCTAAAGGCTAGTTCTGCTCTTAGGGCCAGCTACCGACGAAGACTGCCTGGGAACAGGGAAACTGAGTTAGATCCCACTGCCACAACAACATAGCATTGCGTGGGATATCTTCTGCGTACTAATGCGGGGAGAACTGCCGTGTAACCCTTCAGACACCACGCTTGGTGTTTCTTTGCTTGAAGCCAAGAAGTTCAATGGGCTCTGCCTTCCAAAATCATTCTTGACATTGAGGGCCTGGCCCCAATTCATTCTTTGGGATGCAGGTGGAGATCCTGGCTGCCCATATTCAGCTTAGCGCCAAGGCTCCTCAGCTTGTCAGTGATGCTTAGAGCTGTTTTCAGGAAAAGCTGGATGTTCCCATCCCAGAGCAGTCCCATGGTGGGAATAAGATTGGCTCGTGATCTCTGCTGCAGGCTTGATCTGGGACAGGAGCTGGGCAGGCTGGGGAGGAGTAGATAGGGTTGTGGCTTGGGTGAGTTCCTTGGACCAGAGTATTGCCTCTGGTGGGGTGAGGAAGGAAGATTTCCTTTTCTTCCTGCATGAATGTAGCAACAGTAAGAATGAAGCCAGAGGTGCACTTAGCTTCCAATTGTCCTCCGACATGTTGTTTCCCTCTTTGTGCACTGCCTTCAAACCTTAGCTAATTCTTCAAAGGGTCACCTGCCACTCTTCGCAGACAAATATTTCAGTGGACAAAATTACCTTCGGCCAAGAGACTGCTCTGTAATTGTTGGAAAATGCAAAGCAAAATGTTGGAACCTATAGCTCCAGTGGTATCTTGCTTTGCATTGAAGTTTGAGTGTTTATGCAGCTTTTATTCCTCTGCACACTTTATGTTTCCTTACTTAGTTACAGCTAAGGGACACAATCAATGCCATGTCCAACCCTGTGCAAAGGAGTGGAGCTAAGGTTACAATGCACCTCTGGATAGACGAATATCCTCTTTCACACAGTAAATACAAGATGCATTAGGGTGCTAGTCCATCTCTGCCATTTAGTAACACAATTACAAAATATTTTTCTCTAGTTTTCCACTCATCCTAGACTAGTTTTCTGGCATCAGTCATTCCCTGTGGTCTTCTAACCTCCCTGTTCCCACTGGGAACAGAACACATGGGAGAGACCAAATCTTCCCTGATGTTTTCCAGTGTTTCTGAGTCAGGGTTAATCAAACTAATGGGAGAATCCAAGAATGTGTCCCTGGTAAGTCCTAGGAGGTGGAAATGTTTGTTTCCTTAGTGACATCTGTGTGGCTCAGTAAAACAGGAGCAGAAGGAAAGTTGCACAGCCTGGTTGCATATAGACTATATGGCACCATGGTCCTCTCTGCGCACACCTGGTGGCCTTGTAGAGCTAATACATTCTACTTCGATGTTCAAAGTGTCCGAAGCAATATATATATATATTTATTTATATCCCTCCACATCCTCATGTGGACTGACGTATCGGTTATTTTCCATGTTGTGACTTTAAGTTCTTTAGGTTTTGGGGCTTATTAGTTTTTTTCCATCACATGTAACATTTTTGTTAGCACCACAGAATGACCCAGAGCATGGAAACTGCTTGTCTCGGGTATTATGGCATTTTTGCGGTCAGCTGGTGTTGAGGGAAAGGTTTGATGGGGTGGATTTTTTCAGGGCTGTTGAATATCTCCAGCTGCTCTAGAAATTGCTGGGGAATGGCAGTTCTGAGGACTGGGTCTCAAGAAATTATGGTAAAGCATTCTGCTGCGCAAGGGAAGAAGAAGGGAGGGGATGGGAAAAGTGAGATAAGGTTTGTCATTTAAACCTAAACACAGAATAGCCTCACCTTATATCTTTAAATCTGCATCAATTATAATGCCTTGTTCACTTGCAAATTTCACTTTAAGATAAAGGATCATGCCTGGTTTGTTTGCCATTCCTACCGCCAAAGACAAGCTTCACTTACTCCCCTTTTATTTTCAATGACTAAGACTGAAAGAGCTAAATTACATTTCCTCCCCGCTGTGGAAACCTGATGAACCAGTGTGAACCTGCACCTGAGAACCCCCGGGAACGCGAGGATTTGGCCACACAGATCGGACAGTTGGATGCTTAATTGCGTTCTGGGCACAAAGCCTGCCTGAATATGCGTCTTTTATTAAACGTGTGGGAGGCCAGCACAAAAATTAGACCCCATTAAGGTGCCAGAAGGAGGAAAGTGGTGCAAAGGTTTTGCAGCGCCTGCCTGTGCTGCGCTGGAGAGTATCAAGCTCCTTGTGCCAGGAGCTCTCTGAAAAGCATACCCTGTGTGTCAGCCTGGAATTCATGAGCCAGATGTAAAGGTTTGCTCCGGGTGCTGGTAGAGGGCTATGGTAATTTATGGCGCTGGCAGTAGGGCTGGTGCCAGGAGCACAGCAAAAAACGAGGGCTGGGGGAAAGAGGATGTGAGGGCAGCAGCAGGGTGGCTGCTATGTGTGGGGGCACGACTTTAGGCAGGTACCAACCAGACATGGGGGTGAAACAAGATTTTGGTCCAAGTTGGGAAATGGTGAAGAACAAGGAGAAACTGGTGTGATGGGATGAGTGCAGGAAAGGAGTATTCTTGTTGGATAAAAGGGTTGTGATTTTTCTGTTTGTTTCAAGATTAAAACAGAGGCGAGACACTCACTGCATGCAGGTCTGTGTTTGAACTTCCCCAGGCTTTGCAAAGTGGGTGATTCTTTGCTGTTCCATGCATCTTTGCATGAATTGCTGCGGATGATGAAATCTGGGTTGTTTGGGCCTTCCATGCAGAGGGACTCAGATCCCTTGTAAGAAAAGTGGCCCCTTAACCTCCCCTGCCCCTTCTTGGTTATTGCACTGTGGTGCTGGCACACCGTGTGGATCAGGCGTGAAACAGCGAGCTATAAACACAGCATTTTAGGATTTTGAGTCTCAAGGCCTTTTCAGTGCTATTTTGCAGTTCCATTTTGCAGTTGGCAGACCAGCTGGAGCACAATGAGCAGGCAGAGTGAGTGTCCAACATATCTCATGGTGTTCACTTGGGATTTGCAACTCAGGTCTGTCCTCGGACTCTAAATCAGAACGTGAGTGAAATGCATTGAATGATCCCATTAATATAAATAGGACTGAAGTTTAAAGCGGGGCTGTGTGAAAGGACTTTTGATACACTGGCTACTGTCGCCTGTGAGTCAGCAGGTGGCACGCCAGAACAATCGGACACCACCAAACCTTCGCTGCTTCCCGCTTGCAGTCCCAGACCTGAGCCTGGAGAGGAATGAGCATGAAACCCGCCTGTTCAGAACACATGGGAACGCACAATGAGCACTTGCCAATTAGGGCCGTGGCTATTGTCTGCTAAAGGTCAAGCGCTGGCCTCGCTGAAATCTTTCAACGCTGGCTCCGGCGAGATGGGAATTTAATATATTTTATACAGCTGAAAACTCGCCCGGCCCCGCACAGGGCACTGCCAGCCTCTCCCCTTCCCCACATCCCCCAGGCCGTCCATTTCTGCTGGGAAGCCTCGAGCAGGGAGGAACCCAATGTTCTGGGGTTTGAACCTGCTACCACCTCCCTGTGGGTATGGTGGAAGCACTGAGTTGTTGGCAGAGAGGTAGAGGAGGAGGTGGTTTGGCACCTTGGGGAAGGGAAGGGTGTTTGGGACTCAGTTTGTTTCACCATCTCCCAAGAGATTTTCTTTCTGACTCTGGTGGTACATGTTTTTACAGCTTACTACTTCTAGTATCTGTCACTTGAAAAGAATAGATGGTTAAGATAGAGGGAAAAAAAAAAAAAAAAAAAGGGCAANAAAAAATACGTGCAAGCAGCAACACGTAACCAGCAAAAAGAAAACTTTCCCATGAAATACCCTGGTGATACAGATGTTGCTGGGTGCCTAACAAAAAACTTGAGACCTTCTGGCTAGCTCCTGCATCCAGAGGCTGCATATGACAGCACTCGGGCCTCCTCAGCTCTGATGCCAAATGATCCATCAGTCTAAAAGCTGTGCCAAGACGCTGCACCTTCCAGCAGCTGCAGCTGGCAGGGATCCCTTCCCAGACTCAGAACCAGCAATGAGAAGTCCACGCTTGTCTGTAGCTTTGATGCTCTGATTACTGCCGCATGGCAGGGCTTGGTGGTGATGCAAGGGTTTGGGCTTTCACAAAGGCAGGCACCCGGGGTGAATCCTCTCCTGTAGCACCCAGGATAAGAGTCACTGATGTTGCCCCTGTTACCTCTCCATTTGGGGCCAACCTGTATTAAAGAGGATGGGGACTGTTCTTCCCACAGTGGCTGTGGCTGCAGTGTCTGTAAGGGCTGTGGGTTCCTACAGTGTGTCTGTGCGGGTGCACATTCAAGCTCCTGCACAAGGGCTGACCTTTGTTTCCACCAGTGGCACAGTTAGGGTGAGATAGGAGTGGCCCTTGAGAGATCTCAACCCCCCCCTCCATTGCTTTCACAGCCAGAGGCAGGCACTGGGCATCACCCACCTACTTGGGCAGCCCCAGATGTGACTTTGTGAGATGTCTTCTCGTGGGCATTGGATGGAGCCGAGGCATTGCCGAGGTTACTGCTTAATCCCAGGGCTTCAATGTGCTAATCCTCCAGTCTGAACTACCTGCATCCTGCGTGTGTGTGTGGTCTTGAAAACTTACCAGTCTACTTGAAAAAAAAAAAAAAAAAAAAAAAATATAATATTTTCNATAATATTTGCCCACTTGTTGCCGTGGTGATGAAGGAGTGTGGGACAAAAGAAAGATATTCCAGTTGCCCCGGGCCTGTGAACAACAGAATCAGAGAGAGTTAGTGAGAATGTGCTGTTAGCTGTAACCAGAGAAGGCAGCAGTCAGCCACCACTGCTCGGTTGCACAGTATTCTTAACCCCCTCTTTTATGCCTCGCCGTAGCAAAATGACATCGCCTAAAAGCCGGGTGACAAAGAACACTGACAGCTGGACTTCCCTTGTGCGAGGCTAGACTTGGCCCATAAATTAAGCAAACTGAAAATCTAGCCTCGCTCCCTCAAGGTATTCGTTTTCTCAACTTCATCGATAACCTGGCGTGAGCAGATCTGAAGCGAAACGTTATCTCGGTGCTGCCAGGACTCGCAGGCAGGCTGCAAGGGGAAGGCGGCACTGCTGACTCCCAGAGATAACAGGTGGAATGCAGCAGGCACTGTTCCTGACTGCTCTGACCTCGGGGTAAAGCTCCCCGGTGCTGCCGGACCCCTAGCTGTCCCCTGCAGCTTCATGCCTGCCTGGAGAAATGGGTGCAAACGGAATTTGAGGCATTTCACAACTTCCAGGATCTGACATCGTTGGAAAAAATGCACACAAAACCCCATCCCTATGCATGCACGTTGATAACGAGGCATGGTGCTGCTTCCCTGGTACAAAGTGCAGGCTCAGAAATTAATTGTAATTGTTGCTTCTCACTCAGTGCAAGCACAACATTTGGCATGAAAAAGCCTGTGTCTTCTGTAAATCCCTCTTCAATTATGAGTTTAATTTAAACCATGGCTGCTCCTAGCTAACTTAAAAAGGAAAATAGAAGCACCCGAATCAATCATAGTAGATTGGCCCTGTTTATGCTACATACACATTTTAAAATTTGCTGCTATGCGGTCAAAAATGTGAACACACTACCCAGTCTGTAAGGTTTCAAGATGCTATTAGATCCATATGGGGAATTATTTTCCCTGTCTCATCCTATATTTTTCTGTTTGCAAGAACCCAGAAGATGATGCAACCTTCAGCTCAAGCCCAAGCTCACATCCATACGGACGCCTAGGCACAGTGATTTTAGAGGCAGCATTACAGCTCTTACTAGGTAGAGCAGATTTTGGGATGAATCCAAAGGGCAGTGGGTTAAAAAGTGTTCAAATTAAACGTAGTTCATGTTGTTCTGAAAAAAAGATTGTCAACGTAAAGATGACAGGATCTGGCTTATAGTAGTCAGAGATGGAAAAGTACTTATCAGATAAGGCTCTGCAAGGACAGAATATAGTCCCTCCCACCAGAGGACCAGCTCTCATCTTTCATTGTTCTTTCTTCCATTAACGTGATCTTTTATCTCAGTTCCTGTTAGAAATAACTGTAAGCAGTGATGATGTTCTAGGCCACTGACCAGATGTACACGTAAGGGAGATCCCTGCCACTAACATCTGAAGAAAAGACACGTACAAGAGTAATGCTTATGAATAACAACAATATTTTCCAGAAAAGGAGGCACAGCATGTTCATTTCCTGCAGGATCCTGCTGCCATGTCTGAAGCAAATCAGGCTGCTGGCAGCATGGTTCACAACAGCCCTTCAGAATCACGGCCCAAGCATCTACAGCCATGCCAACGTTTTATTTTAACAAGCGTTCAGCTGACCTATATTAACTAAGAAACTTGAGTAACAGACATTTCAGAAGTGGACTCTACAACAGCTGAATCCTGAAGGTCCATGCAGGAGATAATGCTGGGTAACGCCTGGAGCATTGCTCGTGCCGTGGACAGACTGCATCCTGAGATGGAAGCGCCCTGGAAGTGCTTCCTAAAAAAGATCAGGCAGAGCCCAGGCTGATAGTGTTCAGCTACATCACAACTTGCTATTAACTAAAATTAACATACTATGAACTAAAATTAGTTCATAAAGTCTTCCACTCATCTGATCTCTAAATAAACGAACATAGGCAATATTCCTCATGGAGGAAGGAACATCACAAAAAAAAAGCCCAGTTTTACTTTTAGCTTTTATAGCTTAGTAATTTTGAAGAGCATGAGGTATGTAAGGGCAGCATGCGTAGGTCAGGCCAGAGACTTCAATAGTATGTATTTTGCATCCATTACTTATAGGTTTTGCTAAAGCATTATTTAGCCCCATTCACAATCCTGAGTATTTAAAAGTTGAATGTGAAGCCTAACCTTGGAAAAATCATGCAGAGACGTAGATCTGTTTCAGATGTACTCCTAAGTACTGCTAGAGAGCTTTTATGAATAACAGACCGTGGCTCTTCCTATTGTTTTATTTTTGTCCTGTTTTAGAGACTTAAGAGTGATGTCATAACAGAGGAAAACTTGTCATGGACACACATTAAAAGCCAAACGCAAAGAGAAGACCTTTGATAACAGATATTTGGATGTATAGATGGGTAATCCAATAAGGGGGGAAAACGCTGAATTAAAGACATTTTTAGAGTTACATGCATGTCCCAGAAACTCTACCTCTGTTCAGAGAGGCACAGGCTGAACTGCAATCGAATTACTATGTCCAGCTCTGCAATTTCAATCATTCACCCAATTTATAGGGGTCTTTTTGTCTTGAATTAGGCAAAATGTGAGCCCAACAGGAAATTAAGCAACCAAGAAAAATTAGGAAATTCACTCAAGTGGCTTAGGCAGTGGTATGCCACCGCTATCTTCAAACTAAAACTCCAAAAAAAGAGGTTGAGCTGCAGTCAGATTTATTTTCAAAGTGGCTAATGTGCTTTTAATTTGTGCGAGGTTGGTAACTGGGAAAAAAGCAGGCAGAGCCTTACATTGCTGTTGTGAGGTTTGCTTTTCATTTTTTTCACATAAGGCCTTAACATACATATAAATGCACATACATATATATATATAATTAGTTTTAAAATGCACCACTTGTAAAAATAATTAGAACAGCTATCTTAATTACAGAGTTTGAAGTACTTGTTTTAAATGAAATACCTGCTGCCTTCAGAACATTAAAAATGAACTGAAAGAGAAAACATACACTCTAAAATTGCACTTCTTCTTCCTACCTGATGATTGCCCTCTTGGAGGGGAGGGAAATTCTTTCAGCTGTTTACAGTGACCTCTCTGCATTTCAGATCTGCATATCTATATGTGGAATATTTTATTTTATTTTATTTTTTGACAAGCAAAAGTCTTCCGTTTAAAGAAAATACATTCCCTCCCCTCCAAGATCCTAAAGCAATTTCTTGCATGAAGATAACTGCTATTAGTGATTTATCTAATCAAAGTACCTAGGAACTCTAGTGATGGTTATGCCGGGCACTGTACAACACAGGTTAAATACACCGTACTTGCCTGAGGAATTCCCAAAAAAAAAAAAAAAAGCATGAGACAAGAGGAGAGGAGCAGGCATCCAGCAGAGTCCAGGGAAGACTCAGTGCGTGATGGCCAGCCTGGTTGGCAGTGTCTGCAGCACACCATCTGCAGGCTTTGCCAGGGTTCTGTACATCTCAGAGCAAAGTCGGTGACTGAGAGGAGGTAAGTCTGTAACCTCACGGTTAGAGGGAGTACATCTCCAAAGCCTGAAGACCGGCACAGGAGAAAGCCATGAGGTTCTGGTGGCCCTCACAGTGTTATAGGTATATTGCAGTTTGAGATCACATACACGTTTTGAATTGTGACCGTAAATATGCTCACTACCAATTTCAGCTAAATCATGAGGTGCTTCATTACTTCAGGAAGAAACCAGGCAGCCCCTGTGGTTCCCAGGTTTGGGGCAGGAAGGTCTCAGCTCGTTCTTCCTGAATTCATTATCTGTATTGGAGTCTTCTGCTCAGTCCTTTCTGAAAGTAAGGCTTTGCCTTCAACACACCGGCAATAATGCCAGTATTAAAATAATAGCTATAATCAAACCTCCTGTCCTTAGCCAATAGTATCAGAGATGAGGGAGAAATTAGTGCTCCTCCATTTTCCTCTTCCCAACGCATGGCTGCCAGTGCATGCCATCCTTGTCTGTCCGTGCATATCTGTGCTCATGGCAATACATTAAAAACCAGTTGGACAACTTCATCTGAATTTGCTAAAGGCTTAGAGGCCTCAAACAGGATTAAGGTTGTACACAATTTATGGAAGTAGCCAGCTGAACAGAAGACACCCTACAAGTGTTCCCACTGAAGACAAAACCCACTTAATCGCCTCCCACAGTATTAGACACAGAGAACACAGGAAAAAAAAGCTTGTGGGGCTTTACACCAGTCCCAGCTGCAGGAAAAGATTCAGTCGGGACTTGCATCTTAGCCAGTCAGCCCTGAAACAGATCCAAAAGGCACCAGGTTTCATGACAACAGACCCATTTATTAGCTCAGATATCTCCTCCCTTCTTCAGAGGCATCCTAGACAGCTCGCAGCTTGAAACACCAAAGAGTTTAAGTGGGTGCCTTGAAGTGATGAGGAAACCCCTCTTTCTACAAGACTGATGGATGCATCTTGCTCCCTTGCACAGGGTTTGTTGGGGTCAGGATGAGATTTCCCTCCCAGTCAGAGCAGCAGGGACATGCACGTTCATTTGTCATTTTTTTATCCTCTTCCTCTACGGCCAGCGGCCTGGCTGACCTCTGGAATCATTCGGGCCATCGTAAAAGCCTCAGGCAAAGGTGATCACTCTTGTTTTCTGCTTGTGAAACACAGGTCCGTTTCTTGAGAATCAAAATGCTGCAGTTTAATTGAAACCTCTGGGTTTAATATATGGGTCTGCTTGCTAAATGTAGAGGTCTGAGGTGAGCAGAGGTCACAGAAGGTGATGGTACAGGGCACTTCATTGTGTCTGCGGGGCCTGAGGGGCAAAATCTGCCTTTGCTTTGGTAAAAGATGGAGGTGGAACAGGCTGCAAAGTGCTCTGAATGCAAAGACAGACAACACGTGATTGATGCAAGAAAAACAAAGGCAGCAGAGAGTTGGAAGGAGAAGGCTGGTGTGGCCAAAGGACTTGGGTAGGCAGGCACTGCAGAAGCATTCTGAATGGATATGAATGATAAGGTTGTATTAGTCAAGTTAAAAAAAAAAAAAAAAGGGAGAGAAAATCAAAAGTTCTGTCTGAGTCACCATGAGCTCAGTCTGTCAGCTGTGTATTTGGGATGGGATTTCTGAGAGACAAGCTACAATTTTAGTTTGAGCAGTGGAGGCAGGTCTGCGAGCACGAGTAGAAAAAGTGTTGCATTGTCATCTGCAAGGGAAATTGTCTAGAAATATAGGACGTAAAAGAAAACCCATCATATTGGAAATCACTAGAGTATGCAAGAGCTTTGCACAGCCTGCCTCGACAGAAACTGTGGGTATTTGAGAACTCTAGCAGCCCTCATAGGGTTATAGCCCACCAGGGTGCAGTTGACTGACGAACCTTAGCTGTCCCTGGCTTTGCTTGAGGAGGGACAAGTTGGGGAAAAGTTCTGGGCTGAGAAATGGCTCAGTCTGGAGTTCAGTAAGACATTTTGTACAGCAAGCAAGGGTAGGGAAGGTCTAGGAAGGAAGTGTCGTCTATTGGTGTTTTGCAAAAAGAACAAAGCGCTTGGAAATTTATGTAGGAGGGACTAGAAACTTGAGTAGGCAGAAGACGCTTTGGCTGAACTCTTAGCAATTTAGAGTTCTCATGAGTGGGACTGTTCCTAGGGGACTGCAGTGAAAAGCAGAACAATGCTGCATTGGCTCAGTACTTGGAGCTTGATTTGCCCTTTTTGAAATCCTATGGCTAATTCAGACCCTGGAAAATGGAGCATATCCTGGCCAGATGGCTCAGTTTAAGAAGAAGCAGGCAACTGTGTAGCTGGAATAGCAGGTAATGGAGGTGAAAGGCTGGGTTGTAGAGAAAGTCAGCTGTGTGCAGGGGGCACGGGATGGAGTCACCCTTCCATGAAATCCAATAAAACCTGATCTGGTCATGATTAACTCAACATTTTCAAAATCCTTTTAAGAGTTCACAAAGAACATAATGTCTAGCCAACTTGTAGCGGTATATGAGACCCTTGATTCCAATATCCCAGGATGTCGGCTCTCTGTTTGTTTCAGATTTTGATGCTGAACACTCCTTTGCTTCCCAGTTCCAGATTATTTATTTAGTATTCTTACTGCTTTATCTCACTTATAACAGGCCCTTGAACATAAGTAAGGAAAAGTTCCTTGCACAGAAAACTGATCTGTTTGAGCAGCCTGAGCAAGGTTAACATAAAACCACCAACTGATATATATAATTGGTGGCAGAACTTCCTCTTGTGCCCAGAATCTGTGCGCTCGGCTGTGAAACTGATAAACAGAGAGAATGGAGAAGTGCAAAAAGCATTTTTGATGAAAATCAGCCATGCTCAAACACCCTCTTCAAACATTCAGGACAATACCTTACACTGTCTCATGTACCTGATCTACCCTCTGTCCGGTGTTTTTCTTTACCCCTTTCTGGGGGAATTTCATTGGCTGAGAAACGGAATCCACATTGCCTGCTTGCTCCTGAGGGCAACCGCAAAGTGACCCTGATGGAAACAGGCTCAGCTGAGGATTTTATTGGATCTGGAATGTTTCTGAGAGGCCTTCACAAATGTCTTCTGAAACAGAGGCCCCTTTTCCATTATACATAGTTTATGTAGAATCAGATGAAGGACTAACATTGATTGCTCCAGGAAGAGAAATATAATTTGGGGTAAATCACCCTGAGGCTTGTTATCAATATCCCAGCTCAGCTGTGTTGCTTCTATAACCCTTTACAAGAGGACCACTGTGCATAGCGAGGATACAAACTTTTGGCCTAGCAATGCTATGCTAAGCAAAAATTGACTGGTGTACAAAGTATCCTTCAACCAATTGGAAAGAGAGTGTTGGAAGTGCTGTGGACTGTCAGAACTTTTTTTGTACTTTGTTTCTTTAAAGTAATGCTGAGATCAAATAGTTGCTGGGGTCCTTATCTACAACTAGTAACAAAATTAAAAAAAAAAAAAAAAAAAGAAGTGAGCTCTAGAGTCTCCTCCATTTCCATTCTTGATCTTAGGTGGTAATTTGCCTAGACTGGCAACAGCTTACTACCACACACGCACAGTGTTAAGGTCTAGTTGCTGTTTTTGCATGAGAGGCAAAGTCAACGTGCCACAGGTGCCTATCCACCATATTCTGACTGAGGAAGGAAAAACATTCTCTTTATTTCCTGAATAACTGGACCTAGGAGCTAGGTGTCTTGAGATGGGATTTAAGAGGAACTGCTAATTCTTTAGGTATATGCTGTTCCTATTTGTATACGCAGGTCACGATGGACCAAACTCAACCTGTTATCTGTATGTGTACTGAAGACTTGCATATGCTTACTCTCCTATTTCAGGTGCGTAATCCTAGAATCATAGAATGGCCAGGGTTGAAAAGGACCCTAAAAATCATCTAGTTCCAACCCCCAACTAATGCAACCCCCAGAATGATATCTCAGAGCAATCATGCCTTGCATCTGTTCCCCTAGGTAGAAGCTTTCTCCCAAGGGCCATTTCTGACTGTCTTGTTGCACCCTTGCTTTATTGTGTAGACATTTTTGTGTGACTACCTCTTCAGGTGTTTTGTTTTGTCTTGCTTTGTTTTTAAATTTAGAAACCTGTCTACATTCAGGTCTCACTGTCTTGTTGAAAACAGATGGCCCTTCCTGGAGACACACAGTTGAGTGAACAGCCACTGACCACTTTAGCACGTGGTAGCATGATTGTAATGAGATGTTTTAAAGTGCTAGACAATTACTATCGAAACTTGTCATGAGGGAAATTTAGATCTTTGTTTACCAGGATCTGAATTATAACCTGGATCCTTGCCAGAGCTTTACTCTTGGGTATAAAAGAAGACTACCGTTGAATACAACATTGATTAAAGCTGCCACCTGCCCTGTCTCAGATAAGATCTTTCACCCCTGCTTCTTATGCCAGCCCCCTAGTTACTGCTGACCCTTGTAGTTGTATGTGAATTGCCCGTGAGGCAAGTTTTGGGACTGAACCAACTGATCAGAGGAAATACCACCTCTGTAACATCACCAGTTTAGGGCTCAGCTTCTCACTTGTCTTAGGACTACAGAGGTGAAAGCAGCTCCACCCCAAAAGAACAGAGTATTGGCCATTGTCACAATGTAAAAAAAGCTGGTAAAGCCGGAGAGAAGAATAGAAGAAGGTGATAAAAGAAATCAGGGGAGAAATAACACGGGAGCATTACAGGAGAGGTGAAAGAAGACTGAGGTGTTATCTAGTGCATAACGTAATTTAATTACTGTGAGGTTTTTATCTTGGTTGGAAGGATCCAGCTGACTGCTGGGGGAATGCGGCTGTTGCCCCTTTCACATGCCTCCCCCACGGCCACATGGATGGCTGTAAGTAAACTGCAGAGATCAAGCAGCAGTTTGGTTTCAGAAGCATGAAGTTCCCTCTGGTTTTACATTACTTACAGCAGAAATACTGCAGGAGGCTGGGGGAAAGTATGGTGAC
The DNA here is from genome assembly GCA_013399715.1 of Alectura lathami. Lineage (NCBI taxonomy): Eukaryota > Metazoa > Chordata > Aves > Galliformes > Megapodiidae > Alectura > Alectura lathami. The sequence continues at coordinate 72,173 of VXAV01000984.1, forward strand.
TTAACCAAGAGCCACTATGAAAATGGTTAAATTTGTAGGTAAGGGAAAACCAATTTTACATCAAAATCTCAACTCAGCTGTTAAACTCCAGTGGAATACTTAGACATTTTAGTTGTGAAAGATAAAACTATGTTATGACTTCATTTCTAAAAAACTAAATTGTTAACTGTAAGTTTAGATAAGGATTTAGCAATGAAATGCTAGAAGGATAATTTGTTTTCCAAGGGGAATTCTGTGTACAAAACTGATTACAGAATGGAGCCAAATCCCTGCCAAAGACACGGATAGGATCATGAAAGCAGATGAACTACAATTTCCCATGTACTAGAATTCACAAGGCCAGAAGCAAAATGAGCAAAACCAGAAAGTATTTCAAGAGTCAGGACCGAATTATGGGAGAAAGCTGTGCACCTTTCTCTGTGAACCTTTAATCTCTTGAAAGATCTTTCTAAAGAGAGGTAGATGTTGATCTTCCAGAGAACATACACTAATTTAAATATTCACTGTGCAATTTGTGAAAGGCATCTTGGAAAACTATCTGAAGAGATTTCAGCCTCAGGTTTATTAAAACAAAATTAATTTTGCAAACATTTTCAAGAAAACAGGAACTGTAGGGGCTGTAAAAAAAAAAAATGAAGCGACAGTGATGAAAAACAAGCAATGCTGTTGAAAGTAAAATTAATTTTAAGATATTGGTTAAAATGTGAAAGCCTGGAAGATTACCAAGTTGAAACAAGGATGCCCCAGGAACCGAGTCTTAATTTGGACTCTACATTGCTAAAGTCGGGTACCTACTGCAGCATGGTCTTGCAGTTCATCAAAATCTTACAGGATAATGAGGTAAATTGAACTGAAAAAAAAAAAAAAAATGTGTTGAAGGAAAGGTGCAAAAGTGAAGCATAACCCGCAAAAATTAAAGGGCAGCTTGCAGGAGGTTGAAATAACAGATGTTTGTTGAAGAGCCTGTTAACAGTCACTATTAAGAAAAAAATACCTGCAACCCAGTGATGCTAGGCCTGCAGGCAACAGTAAGTCAGGGTTTGGTTTCTCATAAAGGTAGGGATTATGCATCCACATAAAGCAGCCTCTGCCCCGACAAGTGTGCAGCGTAACTGTTGTCCAAACACATCCCACTTCCTTACTGCGACTGACTCATAACTGCTTTTGAAAAACTCCCATAGGAATATTTCTTGCAGAATAACAAGCAGGATTTTTTTTTTTTTTTTTTT
>VXAV01000984.1:100653-125014 GCA_013399715.1 Alectura lathami
TGTTCCATGTGTTTTAATAATCTTGAAATGTATGTTTCAGGGAAAGTTCTTCTCTTTTTAAGAGGCATGAGGTCTTGATTTTCCTTTAAATTTATTTTTAAAGCATCCATTCCAAAAGCAATAGTTGGAAGATGGGCATGCGTGAGTCCTTGAGGCTGTCAGGAGAATGACCTGATTGAAGAGCTTGCCCTTATTCTACAGAAGGTGTCCTTCACACGGAACTTAGCAGACTTCCCTATTGCTTTGTAAACGCTGCTTATCTTTTTTCCAGTATAACCATAAAAAAAAAAAAAAGGCTCTTCTTTCAGGAAGCTGCAGGTAGATCTTCTAGTGGTTGGCAACCCTGTCCATGGCAGGGGGTTGGAACTAGGTGATCTTTGAGGTCTCTTCCAACCCAAGCCATTCTGTGATTCTGTGATTAACACAGGAGAGAATGACTGCAGGAAGGCAGTGTGTGTGTAGCCAGTCCAGGAGAGCTGATAAACTGGTTCAGCACCCTGTTACAGTAAATCTAGTGGGATGTCTGCCATGTTCTCTGCAGATGAAAAGGGTCCTAACTGCAGTAAACAGCTTACAGCTTTGTAGGTTCTCCTCAAGTTTGGACTTCCAGATGTATTAAAATACCCTAGCAGATAATGCTTCCAAGTGTTTTTGGTTTCAGTTATAGAAAGCCAGGTACATAAGGGAGATTGTTCATCTGTTCTCCCCTTAATCACCTCCTTACTTCACTGCCTCAAGCTTTTACTGGAAGTGGTGTGCCTTCTCCCTTCTCTGCAGTCAGTTCTGATGTGACACATCAGAAAAGTAGGGCTTTTTGGTTTCAGTCTCCAAAGAATTGGCACTTTTTGTAATTTAACAGGATTCTGTATAAACGATTACTTCAGAGAAAAAATTGTAGCTGTACATGCTTATCTTGCAGAACCGAGCACCAGTTTCCCTAGAAGCTGCTCAGAAATAGCTCCAAGGATGGAGCTGCTGGCTGTTAAGAACACTGCAGCCTTCCCTGTAGTACAGATGGCCTATGTGTATGTAGTCCAATTTTCAAGTCCTTTTAAAAAGTATTCAACTGCGAAAGATGCAGTAGAGTGGTCTCTTATTTGATGGACAAGGCTTTTTAAGGTGGCTAGAGTGCAGGAAATAAAATAGACATTTGTGAAAAGGGCTCTGTGAAAGGTGCATTTGGCTAAAAATCTTTGTGAAAACTCAATAGCAATCTAAAGACTGCCACATGGGATTGTCCTCAAGGTTCTGTTGCTTCTGAGTATCAGAGATCTGTGTGTGTAGCTGTGTGCGTAGTCTCTTAAACACCCCTAATAATGAAGTCATTCTGACTGTCCTTCTCCATGTGGTTTGAGATGCATGACCTTAGAGAATTTTCAACATGGTATTCAGTTCCAGAAATGTGTTTTCCTTAGCTGCAGTCTGACAGGTGAATAGATTGGTGGTGTTTTTGATTTGGGGAAAACTGAAGAGGGAGTCTGAATAACCTTATATTTAAGTCTTCAAGTCCTTGTCCTTAAAAGATGCATGAAACACAACTATTGCTGTTATCTCCATGTGCTTTTGTGTTCTGTATGTTATCCTAGTAACTGTTTAAAGTAAATTATTGATACTAGCTTTATAAATATGTGTACTGCATAACTGGCAGCTGCAATTATGAAAGGCAAGCTAGTGAGAGTGATGGCTCTTGCTCTCAAGTTTCAGACTTAAATCTGAGAAGGCCTAACTAGCTGCAGATCTGATGGGGTTTCAGACTTCTGCTGTTTAAAGTACTTTTAAACAGGAAGCTACAAATGCATCTGTAGGAGCAAGAATAAAAGTTGTGCAAATGGTTTCTCCTATGCAGATCTTGATAAGAAATAAGGTTAAGAATCTGCTGTGTGTCCTTTCAACAGCTCTTCCATTCCATTCCCTACCTCCAAACAAAACCATCAAGGGAATATTACCATGGCTTAGTATTAGTATATGTGTGTCATTTGAGGAATTCAAGGACTCAAGTGCATCACCAGAGCTCAATGTCTTTCTCTACAGCAAGAAGGAAAAGCTTTGGAACCTAAGGATGTTTGTTTAAAAAAACTGTATCTGGAAAGGAAGTCTGTGTACAATACCATCTTCTTTGGCTGTACACAAAAAACAAGGTTTATGTGAAGTGTGTTGTCTGTTTAAAGCAATCTTCCTCCCCATCCTGAGTTGTTGATGGAGGGGAGTAAAGAATGATCCTTGGGATCTGATGGGGGCTGTAAGCCATTTTATTTATAAGTATTTTTTTTTTACAGCTTGCTATTCAGCATTCTTTGTGCTTGAAAATATTTAGGGTCTTTAAGAACAATTCTGTAGTGATATCTTTCTACATGAATTTAAGAAAATGCAGAACATCCTGCATATAAGGCTGTATTATTGTGCAGGTGCTACTGATGAAACTTAAATTCTGAAGGCCTTTACAAACAAACGTTGTTTCAAGCATGGCTTTTGCGTTGTCTAACTATCACCAATAAAGTGTATGATTTCAAAAACTCAATACTCAAAAGAGTTCGGGATGGGAAAGATTTTTTTTAATGGTTTTAATGGTTTAAGAAATAAGAAAGCATTTAGCTATGGTGATTTTAAGAACACTTAACATCCAAAACAAGCTTTACTAGCATATAAAGTTTCCTAGTGGGGACCCTTAAGAGTTTTTATATTTAACTTAGATAAAGGTATTTCTCCTTCATTTATGGCAAAGTATTTTGCTATTTAGCCTTACGATTGAGTGTGGAAACCCACTTACCAGGCTGTAACTTGATGAAGTTTTCATTTCAGTGGAGATTCAGAGGTTTTTTTCATTGAAGGCAAATTATCATTCCTAATTTTGCAGTTTATTCACATGGACTGATGCTTTAACTCTCAAAACAGTTTGCTTAGTAATATATCAGAAAATATTACAAATAGTTAAACTTCAGAGGTTTTGTTTAGGAAGATCTGCTGTTCAGGAATTTCTTCAAGATACTCAGCAAAAGCCTCCTTTTAAGGAAGTTGTTAGGGGCACATAGAGGGGAAACTGAAAGCAGCATGCATTTTCCTTGAGGTGTGTTCTGATTCTTTCACACAGTTAAAACTGTTTTTCTGATTGATTTCAGTACTCATCTGAGAAGCTGAACAAAAGTGGCAGCTTGTTCCCTTTCGAAATCAACGGTAAGTTCTTCACAAGCCTTAGCTGTGTTCTACTGAGGTAATTGGTATAGCAAGCAGCCTTTCTATTGTAAATAAGGTGAGGGGGATGGAGCATGCTGTTGTAGAGCCTGCTGGTTTAAGCTGGTCTCTGAACAATACTGGGAATAGCTGGTTGTTAGTTTTGTACTTGTGATCTGCTTTGCATAGTAAAAGCCCTTGTAACACTTTTTTGTTCAATTTCTGCTGTGGTGTACAGAAGCCCAGCAATGCTGTTCTTCATGCTAAACATCTCTTCAGGCTCCTCTGCAAGCAGAAAACTCTCACCTCTTTACACACCTTCTTGCATGCTTTGCCACACAGATTATCCAGCCCGATGCAAAGCATAAGGAGATGTCCAGTGCCCTGGCGGAAGAGTGTTATCTTCCCTCACGCACTCAGCACCCCCTTGGTCCTACTAAGAGTAAATTTAATCTGGCAAAAATAGAAATGCTGCTGATATGTAACCTCTGTGCTGCTTTAATAGGGGTTGGATTGCAAACTGTGTGTGTTCTGTTGTCTTTAAGCTTGGACAATTCTTATTTGCTCATTGTGATTCCCCTTAAAATGTGGTATTTGGTTTATGTGAGGTTCCAAAGGGAAATGGTAATTTATCTTAAAATACTATTTTTGATACCATGTAAACTATTAAAACACATGTGCGACTTCTGACTTTTTTTTTTTTAACTTTAAACCATCTTCCCAGCCTAGGAGAAAGCTTCCTAAGAATTTTTTTTTAGAAATCAAACCAGTCCAAGCTTAAAAAAATTGTCCTACAGTAGATGCAAGGAGTTTCAAACAGTATCTGGATCCCATTGTGTTGGCTATTTTACTTGCATTGAATTATGGATGGTGCCTGCCTTGAAGAGCTTACATGCTGAAGGCAAAGCACAGTATGTGGTTGTACCCATCTGAAAGAATGGAGGAGGAAGGACAGAGGAATTCTAATAAAACATGTTGTTTGAATAGGCCAGCTGTCTGCACAGTTAAATGATTTTGAGACAATAGGGTGTTCTTTAAATAAGATCCAAATAAACAGGATAATCCATGACATACTTTGGGCATGGAATATGTACAAGTATTTGGGTTTGCGATTTTTAAAGCTACTGAGCAAATCTTTTATCTGTTGATTATTCTAAATCTTTTTTGGAAAGCTGACTGTAAGAAAATCAAGTATTTAATACTTATACTATATTTTAGATTCTCAAAACCAATCTGTAGGGGAGAAAAAAGCTTTAAATAATTTTCTTTAAGCTCGGGATAAGTGAAACTTGCTTGGCTAATTGGTTTAAATTGGCAATTTTTCTAACCAAGCATGAAGCACTGCTAACTGGCCAACAGTTCTGCTGCTTTTCAATTTGCAAATCCCAAGTCTGCTGTAGTTCTTCGTCCACTTCATTGTATAATGTGGAGGAACAGCTGTAAAATGTGCAGAATGTTCTCAAAGAAATGCTTCACAAAAGAGTGAGAGGCTTCACTGGCAGACTTCTTTTAACCCAGCATTGCCACTTCAGCTGAGAAGTTGTGCACTATGCGTTATGTCAGTATTCACAGTACAACTTGCGGGAGGTTCTTAAGTGATCTTTATTTTATGCATTGAATTAGGATCTTTTTTGGACACTTTAAATATGAGCAAAAAAGAAACACTGCAGTCTGAAATAGCTTTAATTTAAATTAGAAACAGTATAAAGTTATTCACACCATGGAATGTGAATGGCTGTCTCAAAGTTTTCTATAGTAAGGTGTTCTAAATGGAAAAGCATTATAGTCAAATGAAGGACAGCCATCTATCAACAGATTATCCTGTTCTTTTAAACAAAAATTTACCTGGTAGGGTTGTACAAGCACTGTTAATTCACTTAGGTTGTATTTTGTTGTAATTTTGGTTCATTACTACAGGTTTTAGTTCTGGTACATGGTGTGCACTAGGAAGCGAGTAAGGAAGCTTTTACTGTTGCTCGCAGAGGAAAAGCAGTGCTTCAGTCCTTCAATATACAGCAGAAAGATTTAAAGTACTCACACGTATACTGGAATGCCTGAGTGGGCTCCAGAAATACTTGGTCTTCATGGTTTTGGAACTTTCTACCAATTGTATTGGTATATACAATTTTTGAATTGTATTTGGAAGTTTTGGTGAAGAGCTGTGTATTTGTGGCTCTTGTGAACTCGAGTCATGGTTTTATGTTAAACTGGGCTTAAAACCTGTATATTCTTGTTTCTAGAAGACAGTCCTTGGAAAGCTTTAAATGGGGGTTGCCCAATCCAGACTGATGCCAGGAATTCCGCCTACCCTTTCCCAGTGTGCCCCTTCAGCACCGGCCCTGCCAGCAATGGTGCCCTGCAGTGGCAGCAGGAACCCTCCAGCACATCCATGGTGTCTGGATGGATCAGCGAATTAAACCTCAACGAAAACTCGGGTCAGCCCTTGGCACCGCCGACGAAACGTCACTGCAGGTCCCTCTCAGAGCCGGATGAGCTGGCCCGCTGTCGTTCACCCTGGAAACCCGGCAACTCCAAGGTTTGGACTCCTGTGTCAAAGAGACGGTGCAACAGTGGTGGCAGCGCGACCTTGCAGCGCTGCAACAGTCACGGAAGCGCGACCTTGCAGAGAAGCACAAGCATCAGCCTGCCACAAAACATACTGTCCCTCAACAACGTCTTCACCATCACCAGCTTCAACACATCACCAGTACCCAGACCTTCCTCTGCCAGCAGCGGGTTCGTGGACAGCAGCGAGGGAAGCACGAGCTCCAGTACCCGCTGGAATTCCGGAGGGCCTTGTGACTTTAACCCAAGGCGTCGCCTCTCCCTCTCCCAGGAGCACATCACCGAGACCGGGAATCTCTTGCCTTCAGCCAACAGCACTCCCACCTCCACACCCGAGCTCAGCCGGCGTCAGGGCTTGTTGAGATGCCGCTCTCAGCCTTGCGTTCTGAATGAAAAGAAAAGCCGGCTAAAGCGCAGACGGGAGGAGGATGTACGATGGAACAGGCCATCGTTAGACTTTTTTAAAATGACACGGGTGAGATTTTACTTTCCTCAGTGTGTGTGTGAAAGGAGCTGTTGCAGAAAGGCTGTTTCTAGATAAACTAATTTGTAGTTTTTCACACTTGCCAGTTGATAATGATATATATGACCTTCAGCAGTACAGCAGGGTTCTTATACTTGCCAGTGCTGTGCCTTAAAGCAGATTTACTCTTTCTCAAAGCCCAGTTCATGAAGTCCAGCCTACTCAATATAAGGCACAAGAAGCTATGAAAAGTTGCTTGAAGCAGAGGCCTAAAAAACGGCTCATTTTTAAGATATGAGGAAGCAATAAGGGAGGGGGGTAGGCAGGGCAGCGAAATAGTTGTGTTACTGTGTTCCAGAGGACAGTGTGCAATGATATGAGTTGTCTTGGTGCAGGTCTGTTTGATTAAGCCTCCCATTGGGTATGAGTTACTCTGAGCTAGGTAAGAGTAAGCAAAAACCTGTATTAGAGAATAAACTTTAAGAAACTACTGAGAAGTAGTAAGAAATGGAAATGGAAGCTGCATGTGCTCTGGTTCAATGGAGGGGTGTTTTGCTGCTGCAGTTATTCAGAGCTGCCTTCCCCTCCTTGCTTGTGAAGGTAAAGATGCTGATTAAAACAAACTTCAGTTCATGGCTATACTTCTAACACAAATGCATGTACACAGCTCATTTTTCAAAGCTTCTGTGCCATAGAAGTAGCTGTCTGAGTTTCATGTTATGGTCATGGAACGCTTTGCACTTGTAACTCTGCTCCCTTCAGTAGATACCAGACCTGGGAGGCTTTTTGAGTAGTTCTCTTAAGAATGCTGTGGCAGGAGTGGTGAGGAGACAGTTTGCAGAAGTAGCAATAAAAATAGTTCATTTTCAGGGTCCCTGCATTTGATGAGGCATGCAAAAAAAACAAACCTGAATAGAATGGAACTCTGGGTTAAAGGTCTGATCTATGGTACCTGGATATTAGTAGCATTTACATAGAAATGTCTGGGGGAAAAAATATTAGTACAATGTTGCTCTGTGTGCTGTGTGATATTCACTGAGCTAGCATGTTTACTTCCACTGTGCTTAGCTAAAAGTCTCTATGGAAGCACTGGTCCTTCTCTTCCACTGTTGTAAGGCAATCTACTTAATAGCTTGAAGGATTTTCTTTTAAAAATATGCCTTTTTGATGAAGCTGTAGGGTGGGTAATTAGGTGGCAAGCCATAGAGAATGGTTTGCTCAGTGACAAGGCTGGCAATCAGATCTGTTCTAGATATGACTAGACAGTGTTCTAGGCTTTGGTTAAGATGCATGTTTACTACTTAAAGAAACAGGTAAGACCTAATTAGCTGTGTTAATCACTGCTGAGATCAGGTTGATATTCTATTCCAGAAATACTAGTGGATTATGTTTTTCAGTTGCTGCTGTGGTCTAATGCAGATTTCTGCATTAAACTAAACTAACAGTTTAACTATAAAGTTTAGAAGCTGCTCTTCTTTAGACTAGATTAGTTGCTTGCATTCTTCAGGCTCTTGAGATCATTTTGTTTGCCCAGATATCACACTTTCTAAATAACCCATATGATATTGGAAGAGACCTGATTCTATGTCTATAGGAAGGGTTTTTTAGCTACTTAGATGGGCTGCTGAGTTGAGGAGTACATGAGGCTAATATTCAGGAATTCTTGATCACTTCTTGCTTTAAGACTTACTATGAAAACTGTTTTCTTATTAAGCCTGAGTAGTTTACACAGCAAATCTCATTTTAAGAGTGTCAAGGCCTGGTGGGGTAGGTTTTGGCTATTTCAATAGTCTTTAAAGAAAGATACTACTGTGTATTTAATCAAAAGCGCAAAGTGTAGTTTGGAAACGCATTGTCTTTCAAATGAGCTGAATTTTAATGAAAACATCTGTTTAAAGACTAGGCAAGTACTGAAAATATTTGAGGTAAAAATTGAGTCGTTTTCAAGCAGTGTCATGTTCTAGAATGGCAGTTTATTAACCCATCACATTGTTAGAAGCTTAACGTTTCTTCATGGCGTACATTCTCCTCATGCCCCAGATCCTGGCAAATATGCATGCTTTGGAACTTGATGTAGTCTTGAACACTTCTAAGCTTTAACAAAATTACTACAGTGCAAAATATTACAAACTAATACTACGGAAGACTTGTTCTGAAGTGTTGTGCGAGGAGATAGGTGTCCTGCATCTGCATGGAGCTCAGTGAAGGACAGGGTTATAATAAGGGGAAGTTCAGTAAAGCCTCTTTCATATATTTTAGTGGCTCCTTATTGTTTCCAAAAATACTTCAGTGATTTCAAATTCACTTCTGAGTCAGTTTATGAAAGAACTACATTAAAAACAAGTGTTCTTAAGGCTTCAGGATTTTACTTCTGTACTGTGTTGCAAGTGTTCTGATGTGTTTTGCTCTTACAAAGAGTTGAACTTGTCAAACATTTGCTCAAAAACAAGTCAGTCATCAGATAATTACTGTTCTTTGTATAAGTTAAGTCGTAGCTGATCCGTGCCATCATAGATTGGAAGGTGCAGGGAAATGAGTTACTGCTATACTGGAGCCACGGCTATGTGGAGAAGAGCAGGATTTTGGGTCTGCAGCTTGAGTTCTGAGAGGCTGGCATTGAAACACCTGCCAAAACTCCTCAAGGTTTCTGAGCCTGTAATTCTCTCTAGTATTTATCAAAACCAAGTGATTTATTTACTTTAACCGGGAGCGGGTGCTGTTGTAGGTGAATGAAATTCTTGAATAGCTGTGTGTTTGAGTGAAGCTTGACATAAAAAGAGTAAAACTTTTTTACATTAATGAACTGTTTTTGCTAGTTTGGTTCTAGCAAACAGACTGGGTTGATGGTAGCGCTTCAATCCCTACTGATTTGCAAAGTACAAGTGACAGAAAATGAGGGGGAAAAACCTAATTCTGAAAGTTAGATTTTCCATTTCTAAGCATAGAGTACATAAACAATCTGAGTTTATTCACCTATCACAAGTTTCTATACTTGTTCATGATTGCCACTTTAAGATTCAGTTCTGTGCTTTTTATTTAGAAGAAGAAAAATCAGACACCTCTTACCATCAGAAGCAGCTTCTTTGTGTATTCCTTGACAATATTTTCTTCCAGACACCTTTGCACTTTACTGCCTGTTATAGTTTATGCTTTCTTGGAACAAAATGATGTCTTAAATCCTTGTGGGGGGAAAAAAAAAAACATAAATTTTCAGTAAAATGAGTAATTCACATATGTAGAAATAGATTAAAATGATCAGGCAGGCTGCTGAGTGGTATTGTATGGCTCTTGGTGCTAACGTCTGGATGGATCTTCAGGATTTAAAGCTGGAGATAAAAACTTGTGCAATTTCAGACCAACTAGAACATGAAGGCAGCTGTAAAAACAAGTGGAAAATGATAACGGAATGTGATAGCTGCTTTCAGTCCCTAAGGGCTCTAAATGACTCTGGGTTTGGTTGCGTGCAGTAGCAGTTGTATGGGTTGTGGAATAGTTGTGCGCTGTATCTGCTCATATTTAGCATTTGCTCACAGTTGCCCAAATGAGGGGTTAGCTCCTTTTGGTCCCTTTTCTTTGCAGCAGGACTCTGCTGACCCTGCTGTTTCAAGATGTCTGTGCGTGTCAAGGAGAAGCCACTTTGGACTTTCGTTTTGCAGCTAATAGCCTCTGTCACAGAGGTTGCTGCAGAGTGAGTTAAGGTGGTGCTTCAACTGGTAACAGCAGCTGGAGAACAGAAACTTGATTTCCTGAAAAGTTCTTTCACCCCAAGGAAACTGCTAAGCTTTTTTTTTAATGTTCAGCTTTGTGTAGATGTGCGTCAGTTGGTCCTTTTGGCAATAACCGAAAGAGGTGTGACAAGTAAAGAACAGCCAAGATGTTGCATGTATTTTTTTCAGTGTATAAACAAGTTTTCTTGTGATAGTGATGTTTTATTTTGTTTCAAATCAAACAACACACTGTAATTTGAAGTCTTTCTGGTGTTCAGCATTCTCTTACTACTTTTCCCCCAACCTTTAGACATGGAGTTCACAAAAAAAAAAAAAATTGGTATCATGCTTAAAACCTTTTTAACGTGTTGTCTGAAATGGTCTTTGGTTCATCTTAATAGCTCCTAGGATAAAAACAGTTGTTTTGTATTAAGGAATAGTTTCAACAATTCAGTTGCATGACATCTGATGCATTAACACTGGATACTTTAAATAGTACAATTGAAGTTGTGATGTGTTTAAGTACAGTGAAATATTGAAGTTTTGGTTATGTTAGCTAGCTTTCTGGTAATATCTTCAGGCTCACATTGCAGCTACTTCTTTTAAGTAACTGTGTTGAAATAACAGCTACTGGCAAACACAAGGATGCTTTTTAAATTCTTGAGTTAAGGTATAGAGTTACTTAGAAGCAAGTTTAATTCTTATAAGATTTCAAACACTTACCCACTCCTTCTATATATGTGGATTAATCCAGGCCCTGTAAGCTAAGAGAGCGAAGACATTTACACTTCTAACACATAGTATAACATATTTTTTTAGTAGCATGCCAATGACCATGTTTTTTAGCTGAACTGCTGCTGTACCTATTCACTGCTCTTCTGCAGCTTCTTGTACAAGGAGCAGTGCTGATTTGGGAAGGGTGGAAGGGAGTGTTAGGATAGATGGGTCAAAGTGAAAAGTTTTAGGGATCCCTAAACAGTGAAGGAACTTAGGGACTGAAGTTGTTTTGGATTTCCCTAGCATTACAGGGCCTTCTGCCTTCACAGAAATGTTCTGACATGACCTAAATCTTATACTAGGGAATTTTCCAGGTACTGGGAAAGGTTTGAGATGCCACACAGGGGCAGACTGAATTCTGTGTAGCTGGCATCCTGCCTGAGGGACAGCAGCTGCTTAGAGGCATGCAGGAACAGCGAGTGTGCCACACGATACTTCCTCTGGCATGATGGCCAGGCTGCTGCTGGTGCCCATCTTGGGGGCTCTGAAGTGGGCATCAGTGGTCCAGAGTCTGATAGAGTCATAATCTGTTCAGTTTGTTGTTAACCCTTTGTCTTAGACCTCCTCAATATTCCACAGCAATGTTTTTATGTAAACTCTTGTTTATCATCCTGATTTCCAAGTGCTTAATTGCTTTTTTTTTTTTCTTGAATCAGCAGAACACTTGGATAAGCTTTGATTCTTAAAAGCTGAAGTGGATGACCATAAAACAGGCTATTTGACTTCATGCTTCAGATCATAGCAATGTAGTAACTTTGGACCTACAAAGCATGGAGGACTTCCCATAGAGGGTAGACTTGGAATCATAAAGATGTGTCAACTTCAGCCAGAACAAGCAAGACTGCTATCACCTGTAGAACAGAAGTATGAGGCTGGGCAGAAGGGCTAGCTGATAGTGATTTCTATACCAACTTAAAGCAGCACACATAGTATGGGTGAATGGTTGGGGTGGATAAGTTTCCTTGAAGGGTGTGAAGGGGAGATGGTATTAAAGGGCAAAATATATCAGTAGTGCTGTGACTGAGCGTAGACTGTGGGAGGTAACCACTACTTTCTCTGCAGCTTTCTTAGCTCCTGATCTTACTTTTAGCATCCATTTGCTTGAATTCAGCTTTTTGTGAGCAATTCTACAGAAGCCACTGTGAATAAGTGTGATATGTGATACTAATTAAGATTGTTAGCCTGATTTTGATACTTTTGGTTGTTACTGAGTACTTTCAGACATTAACTTTGTTTTCTGTAGCCCTTTGAGGTTATTATAATGGTCAGTAAGTGGACAGGTGGCCATGCTGTGCCCTCACACTAAATTTAGACAGTAACATCTCAAACATTCTTCTTGGTTCTTTGAATAGTTGTTTAGATGTTTTCCAGGTATGCACTGTTGGGCATAGTTAAAGACTTGTTTAATTTGCTTTGTCATAGCATAATTTGTTTTCTCAAGCTTCACAAGCAGCTGTAAGTAGAACTCAAGTGTAGACATAGAAAATACAATATCTTAGGCACCAGTAGTGTGGTGAAGCAGCTGCTAGCAGGTTACCCATGGAGTCTAGCCTTGATCAGCTCAAGTAGGTTAAGTATTGGCTTATGAAGTTCATTCAGATTGTGTTCTTTAAATAGTAAGCATGCTGCTTTAAATAGCTGGAGTTGCTTATGTAAAGCTCATCTCTGAGAGCCTCCTGTCAAAATGGGAACAAAAAGGTTATTTGGGGTGGGTGTGTTTTCTACTTGTAGATACAGTTAAGTCAGCAAAGGCTGTTCTCAGCCTGGCATGCCGCATCCACGCAGGGTGATTTAGGGAAGATATTTAATGCACTTGCAACTCTTACTCACCTAAGCTCTTGCAGTGTTCTTGGAAGAAGGTGTAGTGCAGCACTCATGGTCAGGATATAGGTCTCATTTGTTCTACCTGCTGGCAGTACTCTGCAGTTCGAGGTGGTAGGTGTCCTGCACTGCATGGGATGTATCTTCTGACACAGGGCAACCTTGCTTTTGCAATATGTCTTATGGAAAATGTAGTACAAACAAGCTATGTATAGTAAGGGATTGGACTGGGGTTGATAGGGGTCAACAATGCTACCAAATGCAAGTACACAGTGGTAGTTAATTTGCCAGTGTTTTCCACTTGTGGAAGATGAAGGACCTAAAAACAGCTGCAAATGAACTGAGCTTGGGGCAGAATGAGTTTGTGTTAGAAAACTTAAAGGCACTTCTAGGAACAGGTATTAAGCTCACATTTGAGAGAAGAAAAAAAAAAAAGAAAACCTAATACTGGCTTACCTTTGCTTTGAAAAATGGTTCTGGGGCTTTATTTCTGTCCCCCCTCAAGTAACAATCTCCATAAGTGATCATAAAACAAGGAGGCCAAAGATGATCAATTGTTTTTCAAAAGGTATGAGGAAATTTAAGCTCAGAGGTCAATGGTCCTGTTCAGAGGAAAGGAGTTAAGTGTTAAAATTGTCCAGCTAAGTAAATCACAGGTTTAACTCCACGTTGTGTAATTCTGGGTATAAGCTTAAGCAATTTGTGCTGAAAATATTCAGCAATAAACCTTAAGGAAAATGGATGTTTATTGTTTGCATATACAATACTCCCCTAAGTGCAAGGGGCCAAATACTTCAGCATTTGCAGTGTGTAAGCCTCTTTTCTTCAAAGGCTGCCTTATGACTTGGAAGATCAATGTCGGAGTGGAAATGGATATGATAAACTACCTGTAGGTTTTTCTAAGCTTCAGTAGAGTGGAAACAGACTGCTGCTATGCCTGCAGGGCTCTGAGTAATGAAATGCAAGTCAGCCTCACTCTGCCAGAGGTTGGTTGAGCTGTTATATTTATTCCTTGTAAATGAGCTTGGAAGCTAGATATTTGATAAGGTGGGGAAGACCACCTCCTCTGGAGAGGAATAAGGATGTGGAGGGTCAGTACTGTTCCTCCAGGTGCCTTCTCTCCTGTGGCAATTAAAAACAAAATAAAAAAATCTTGGGACAATTTCAGTGATGGTCACAGCACTGGTTTCATTAGTAAAAACAGGTTCTTAAAACCTCTGCATCTGTCCCTGGATAACAGATGTCTGGTGTGCTTCAAATATTTAGATTTGGATTCCAGGATGCATTGGCACCTTTTGAAGTTGAGCAATGCATCTACTGTGAAGTGATTATGCTTCCCATGCCCTCAAATTAAATGGAAAATAGTGTATGGTAGTTTGAGTTGAAGTTTGTGTGGGTGACTATTTACATTTGGCTAACTATCAATCTGTAGAAACCAATTGTGAAAACTATGGGTGAGGAAAGATGCCTTAAATCATCTTATCTAATTCCCTGTTGATGCGTGGTTTTTCTTTTTTCTCACAATATCTTTTTCTGGTGTTCTGTCCGCTGTAGCAGTTTAAATGCCTCCAGGGATATGGTTTCCTTAGCAAATAAAGACCCTTTTGTGGGAAGCAAATGCAGTTTTGCTTAAGCTATAAAAATCACATGCCACTATCTAAAATGAGTCTGAATATTTTTGAGTAGCTATCTATTGTCATGATAACAATGTTTTATGGAAATAATATGAAGTTGCCTGGGCTTCTGGCTAACAAAAACATATGAGAACTCCTTTTGTCTCTATTTGAAAGGAACTTCTGCAGGAGGGGGGATAGCAGACCCTAAGTATGGCATCTAGGGAGTAGAAGGAAATGGCCTTTTATTCTTTCCTGTTCTGTGGAAATGTTGGGTATGAGTTTGCTTTTTTTTTTTTTTCTCCCAGGAATCTCTAATGAGAGCTATGGTTTTTGCTGAAAGAAATAATAGTCAAGGGCTGGGACTCCTTGGAGTCCTCTGAGGACATGGGTGATGTTCAGGTAGATCTGTTTCCAGTCAAATACACAGATCATTCCCCTTGCTAGAAGTTGTCTCTTAATAATTTAAAGCTTTTCAAAGTGCTCTAGGAAAATAGGTTGAACATCACTTTCCACAAAATATTAATTTTGGATATTTTCAGTCTAAGTTTTGTTTATTCTTTGTGAAGTGTTGTACAGATGGTGCTTTGTGTTGAAGTTTTTTTAAAAAAAAAAAAAGGGGGGGGGGTGCAAGAAAAAAGCCAACTGAGTCTGTTGTCTTGGAAACTTAAAAGACAGATTTTCTTAACCTGTATTGCCTCAGGAGAATAAAGCCTGTATTCCTGTGATTTGCAGTGAAGATGGAGTTCACTTAGGTTTGAAGATGGCTCATTAACATTGTTAGAAAACTGTTTTCCACTGGGCTTTGCTACTATCTGACAATCCTTTGCTCAGGTATAAGTTTGGGTTTTGTCACTTTGGGCATAGTTGTATGGCTTTCTTTTCTAAACTTTTCTAAAACATGACCATAAGAACGGCAGGTCAAGTTATAACTTGGCAATGAATTTCATAAGGCTTATGATACCAAAAGGTGCTATGTTGTGTAGCTACCAAACTGACTGGCCTGTGAGCTCCTCATGTAAAACTTGAGGGCTTTATCCAGGTCCGTGTAGGTAATGCAGCTCAGCTCAAAATGAGGGGAATGTGGTTTTGACTGCCAGATGCTGTCCTGTAGAATCAGGTTTCCTTTTAAAATGTCCTGCTGAACCTTTCTGTAAGCTTGCGATAAATGCAGCTGATTGTGTAAGCTGTAAGGGTTTCCTGTCAGGACAGTGCTAATGTAAGTGTGCAGTTATTACAAAAGCAAGATGGAGGAGACCTTGTTAGGGGGTAGACTGCGATGATGAGATTGGATCCACATTGCTCGACGGCATGTGGTGAGTCCAGCAAATTAAACTGGGAAGCACATCTAGTTCTTGAGGTTTTCAGCATTTCTCCTTTTAAAAAAGCATCTAATTTTCACAGAGTAAAAACATCCCAGTATTTGTTTTCATGAATTTAACTTTCCGGTTTAGTTATACAGTTGAATGCAGCTGGAAAGTGCATCCTTTTTCAAATACAGAATGGGCTGTTGAAGCTGCAGTTCTTGTCAACTTTCCTCCCAAATGTTTTTTGAGTTTGGGCTGTAGCTGAGACTGACACATTGTCCTCCCCTGCAATTCATATTGGAAACTTGGTTTTTCTAGCAAGTTCTACAGAGTAAAACTGTTAAACTGTTTTTCCTTGTTCTGAAATACAGGTCCTCCTTTATCACTTGCATTAGTTCTGTTGATCAGGCTTGTTGCTTAAGTGAAGATGTGTTAACTGTAAAACACTGTGTTCTTTTCACATCCACTGTTGTGAAATTCTTAGTTTAGGTTCTCCAAACACTCCAGTTCTTATGTTGGTGTTTCAGTGATAGTCTTATGCCGATTCCATTGTGCAAGTTGATTAGCTCACAGCTGAGAAGTAGCTCTCATCTGAAGCCTTTTGCTGCAGGTTCAACTTGGCTGTGCTGGTGGATGAACAGCCATGGAGTTTTTGGCATGCTCTGTGAAATGCTTGCTCATGCCTCCCCTGTGTTTATGAAAACTCTTAATTTTTCGGGATGCTTTCTGTGCAAGTCAGTTCCTGTATTGTCCTTTTCTAATAGCAGTGGTCCTAGTGGAACAGTGATTTCTTTTCAGAGGGGGAACAGTCTTTTTCAAGCAGGCATTGGTGATAAGTTACTTGTGCTTTCTTCTGATCATCATAGATGTTGGAGTTTAACAGTCGTCTAGTCTTCACTGACATTTTTTGTTATAGAAACCACTTCAGTATTTGTTTTTTCTCCTGCCTCACTCCCCTCCCCTTGCCACCCCTGTGGTTTGAGTTTTGTATGAGGACGACTCAGAGGAAGGGATGCTGAATTCCTTTTCCTTGTTTTCCTTTTTCAAATACAATGGTGATTACGATGTCTGTGTGAAACAGACATTATATTTTGCCAATTATGTTTTGTCTCAGAGCAAGTGAGTCATCTTCTGACTGCCAGCCTTCAGAATATGACAGTCCTGAGGAACTTTCCATATGAGGAGGTAATAATGGATTTGTGGCACTGCTGAAGAAGGATAAGTAGTGTCGTGCTCCTGCTAAGCTTTGATATCTGATAGGGATTTTGCCTTTTTATGGAATGGTTAGGAAAACTTCATACTACCCAATGTACAATTTGATCTAGCTTGAAGCCTTAAATGCCACCTTAATCATGGCCCAAAAGCAATGGGAATTGTCACATTGCATTACCTGTTATTTTTTTCCTGCTTGGTACTTAAGTTTATTCTCAAACAGTGGAGATCAATGTAGTAAAAATTGCCATTATTACATGTTAGGGGACAAGTGATATATTTTGTTTAAACTGCTCTATTAGTATGCCTATAATGCAAGTTTTATATTTGATGAGCAGGAGAGAGATCCTTGATATATTAGGGATTATTTTGAAGTTGAAGTAGAGTTAGGGTCTCCTAATTATTTTTAAGAGAATTAGCTTCGTTTAAAAGTATTACAAAGAATGACATCACCAAGCTGGAAGTCTCCGGTTGGCAGCCTTGGCCTTCTTTTGAGTAGCCTGCAGTGCTCAGTCATCAGTGCTTGCTCTGTTGTTTAAATGCAAGAGCCTTGCCCTCAGCACTTAACGGCTGTACTGTGCAGAAATGGTCTTCTGAGTCTGCGATTTCAGCGCATCTGGTGTGGTCCATGTACAGCTCTATGGCTGCATAAAACCAGTGAAATTCCTTGGCAGCTTTTTGCTATTGATGCTTTGGCACCCAAGCTGTTAATTTCAGCATCTTTTTCAAGGAACAGCCCTTCTAAGAAGGAAGGCCTTTCAAAACAGCGGCTTTCATTTCATGTGTTCTGGAGCAGGAAGCTCCTCGGGGTGCGTCTGAGTCTTGTTGCATAGTCCCAGACTTCTGGGAGCAAGTGTTGGTATCGATGACAACNTTTTACCTCTTGCCATGAACAAGAATGACCTAGATGTTTAACTTCTTTTTGGGGGGGGGGGAAGATACAGTCCTTCCAGGGCTTCATTTTGGAAGCATCTTAGCTTAGGTAATCCAGATCTTGTGTGTGTTTTTTCCTCTCCTTCATTAGGAGAAAAAGCTCCTTTATTTATAGCTGCAATTACTAATTAACCAAGTCCTTAATCTAGTTAGAAGTAGTTTTCTAGGTTGTGGAATATTAGACTGTAAGTTTTTCAGCCTTGTACTTTAAATGATCTTGCTGTCAAGAACAGACTTAAGTTCACTGTACTGAAGCATAACTGATAACTGTGCTCTAGACCAGAGTTGTACAGGTCATAAAGTTTGTTAACAAGTGGCCTTGTAGTTTTCTAACTGCAGCAGAGCATTTTCTTGACCTAGGTATTTTCCAAAGACAGATTGCTGTTTTTTACCTCAAATACTGTAGGGATTAGTCTGAGGGTTTGGGTTTGTGATATAGGCAAAGACAAGAGGCTCTCCAAGCCCTCTGCTGTTGAATCAGGATGTCCTTCTGCCCAGCTGTTCTTAAAATGAACAGTGTAGGTGCTTGAAGTTGGTTACATTTTTTGGTAACAGGCCTTGAGCAACCAAACCTTTCTCTGGACACACAAGACTTTCCTTAGAATGAATCATAAATGGTAGAGTATGTAACTGTTCTGCTGGGAACCAACACTTTCTGTCAATTGGCTGTCGAGCATCCTTACAAAACAGTGACTGTGTGTGTTGGAAATATGCATGCTGGCATGGTGTCTTGTGACTTACTCCATGTGATCTGAAAACTACTTTGCTCCCAAGTTTTGCCAGCTTCTTTCCCCATTACTGGATCTGTACATGCCTATGTACACCTACTTTGTAAGGAAGTTATGGGCTGTTCTTGCTCTAGGTTTTCATACCTTGGAGGGAGGACAACAGAACTAGATGCTAGAAGCAGGAGTAATTGTTTCTATTTTTCTGTGAGAACAGGGCATATGCTGAGTTCAGCAGTTCACACAGCCTGCCCCTTGTCAGGTTCTGTTTCTCCAGTACTGCTGTTGGGCAAGTCCCTCTTCACCTCGCTGTCTGTGTTACGTAGATCTTTGCTGCCTTCTCTTTGGGGACTTTTCAAGCGCTGAGGTTGGTGTCAGAATGTTGCTTAGATTTCCTTCTAGAGAACTGCCTGGAGAATGACTGACCGTGGCTCCTGGTGGTGAGCATAGCTAAATCCCCCCTCGATTTCCATCAAAGAAATAAATATCCTATACCTTCTACCAGAGAGAAGTGGTAGATCTGTGATCCTCCTCTGAGTGGTGCCATGAGCAACAGATGGTAGCATCTGCAGTTCCCATATAGGCACAGGAGCTGATTTTCTGCTACTGCGGAAGCTGCCTTGTGCAGGTCATGGAAATGTTACCTGGCTAGCTAGGTGTGGGACCCAGTCACCCATCTGAAGGGTGACTTGTGTGGCCATGCACAGCTGAGGTCCAGGCCTGAGAGTGTTAAGTGTCTGTGAAGCCATGTGAACTCCTTCAGCTTCCCCACCCACAACAGCTGTAGTTTAAATTGTGTTCCTTCCTTCCTGACACTGTTTTTTAACTTAAAAAGTAAAAATAAATAAAAATCTCTAAATTAAGATCATTTTCATCATTTATTGAACAATTCTGGTTATGACGTATTTTTCAGTAAAACTATTTCCAGGATGATTATGATTCTCAATTTTTATCATTACTGTTTTGAGTTGTAATCAGCTTAGCATGGCTCTGGCTTTTTCTGTCCAAGGCCTTAAATATGAAAACCTCTGGAGAGCCATGATGTTAGATTGCAGATAGGATATATGGCACAGTCAGCAACCAGTGATGCTGGCTGAAGGGTACAAGAATTTCCCTAAATGGCTTTCCCAGTAGTTCTGTCCTCACACAGAATTTAGGGTGAACTTCTTTTTCCCTTCACCACTATCAGCACTTTGGCAATCTGGAAGTTATTGCCCTAAAGCAATGGGTGGAAAAAAGCAGACTTGAGGAGGTGATGCTGGGATTTGAGGGGTAAAGGAAGAAATGTTTTCTGCAGTCATTTTAATTTATGCTCTAGATCTGTTAATGTCTTTCCAATTAATTCCCCAGGCATGAGTATTTCTTCTTCAGGTGTGAGTGCTGATGCATGCTAGGTCATCTGCCCTGGAAGTGAGCTCCCTGCACACCTGTGAAATAACTTCAGTTTGGGCTTGTTCTCTTGAGCAGCAATGAAAACAGATGGCAGCCCTACTGGGCAACAATCAACAGACTGCCCTGTTCCCTCCAACTGATATTGGTGATGTGAGGTGCTGCTCTGCCCGTGTCACAGCACCATGAGTAAACTTGTGGGAGTAGCAGGAATTGTGACCTAAATAGGAAACAGATTCAAGCTAGTGCCACAATGCATTGTCTGCAGACAATGAGTGACAGGTTGGGATGTTTTGTAGGCCTTTTTTGCTTTGATAGCTTATGGGAAGTGCTGCAAACAGTACCACTTGTCTCCTTCAGCTGCTTTGATGCTCATTTTTCCCCTCTGTTGTAAAGTCCTTCCCTTATTACAAAATGGACCCCATATCATGCATTCCATGGGGGTCATTTGATTTCTGCCCATTCAGAGTAGGGCTCAAGTACACTTTTGTGATGAGGATGGTTTGTAACATGTTAATAGTGTTACCTTAATGCAGCAGGGATAACTCCATCCTTGAAGTTCATGCTTGGAAACTAAAACTGAGGATTATAGGGAAGGAAATAAAGAGGAATGGCAGGGTGTTGAAATGCTTTCTTAGCAGAGTAGTATTTGTAATCTCTAATCTGTAAGAACAAACCTTGATGGAACTGTTAGCAAGCTATGAATGCTGCTGTTAATTCCTTCTGCAGTAAAGCTGGAATTGATGTGTAGAAGAGGGTTAAATTCTTTTGTGACTCATACATGCTTTGTTTTGTTTTGTTTTTTTTTTCCATTCTGAACTGTCTTTGTGTATATACAATTAGGGAAAGGAGTATCATGCTCTGCCTTCACAAAGAAGGTAAAGGGCTTGAGTATCACTAACTCATGTAAGAGATTTTTAAAACTAGATTTAGGTGTCTGTTTTTGTGATTTTTTTCAATTTAAGTTGAGTTTTAAAAGCCTGAAAGCCAGTAAGCAGGATAACCCAGACTTCTCTGCATTGAATATGTATGAATGAATACTGGTGATTCCTTTTCTCCACTTGTTTTTTTCTGGCTTTATGCACTTTTTAGTTCTTTAGGAAGCTAATTGGTCAACTAAATGTACTATCGCCTTACTATTTATTTTTCTCTTGTTGCACTCCAGACACCTGAAGCTTCACTTTTGAGAACTTTGGACAGGTTTCCTTTTGTTTCCACTCTTTTTTTTTTCCTCAAAAGAAGCCTTGCCTAGGAGTTCTAGTATGTCACAAAGGCTGTTCTAATGTTGGTTCCTTGTTATTTCCCTGTATTTAAAATACAGCTATCAGAACATTTTGTAGTAGGCTGCCTTCACCCTTCATTGACCAACTTGCGTTGAAAACATTTTTTTACGATCTATTTAAATGTATTTTGAAATTTGTAATAAGCTTGTTCTTGTGTAACACCTTCTCCTCCCCACCATAGTTTCTCTTCCGCAACCTTCTGGGTTAGCCTCGCATACTGTAGCGACAGCAAAATCTCCAAAAAAGGGCTGCTGTATAGCCAAAATCATGAATCCCTTTTGTTGAAAGGGATTTCAGTTTTTTAGGCTTTGTCAGGTTGCAAAAAGTATGTATGCGAAACAGAAGTTGATGCTTTGCTTTTTTTCTTTAAGAACAGCCTGTAAGCTCCAGCTAACATGGGCTTTAACACTAATTTTATTGTTCATTCCCATTATTGTTCATTCCCAATGTTAGCTGGTTGTCGTAGAAATCAGATGAGGAGAATAAGATAGTGAGGGCAATCCCTTAAACTTTTTTTGTGGTGGGTTATAGCACTTGCCCTTACGTGAATGTGTTCTCTAGGCTTCAGATTGATCCCTATGCACATTTGGAAGAAGAGTTAAGTTGCCCTTTTTTTCCCCAAGAGTATGTCAAATGGGCTCTTCTTCCCATGAGCCTCTCCTACCTCAGATTCTGTTCTTGAAACACTGCGGTTTTCTTCTGCCTTAGTCTGCTTTTGCTTTGTTCTGTCTCCTTTTAAGGCTGGATTGTGTTGCTGACTGTAGTCGCTTGTATTTTGTCCTGCTCTGACCCTTTCAACTGATGAATTCCTCATAATGCTGTTTGATAGCGTGACCTTGTGCTTTTCTATAAATGTGCCCATGATATCATTTCAATCAAGTTCTTGAATATTCCAGCCTTCCCTTATGTGGCTGATGCCACTCAGCTAGGGAACTGTGCATGATGTACTCTTTTAGGCAATATTTTTGCCTTTTAACCAGTCTGCAGATGCATTGTGTGCAGCCACCCTCATCATGGTGCAGTTATTTGTTGTTGGGCTTCACTTCTTTGTGAGGTTCTTAGTCTTGTTGCAGTATGTACCTGACAAAAGCAATATATGGGGTTTTAGCTGGTTGTCGAGCTAGACAGCATGAGTGGAGCAGGTTTGTGTGCCGTGCTGGGGGTAAACATGCCAATGCTTCTATCCACTGTATAGATGCTGAGTAGAATATTTAAGATGGAATGATTATGCTCTGAACTTTTCCCACCTCCTTCTGTACAGTGAATAATTAGAGTTCAGTGCTTAGTTTATCTTTCGGAGGCAGCCCAAGTTAGTTGCTATTAGGATTTTTTTTTAATAGAGGCTACATCTTGAGTTTCATGCCAAGTGCTATGTCACAGCATGATTCTGAAGAACTAACCCTTTTTTTCTTTCGGGATAAGGTGTAACCTCCAAGATGAGTTGTGTCATGGAGTTATGGGCCCCCCAGACCAAAGTCTAGTTGTTTAGCTGCCTTGCCTATCTTGCTTGTAGAAAATTGTATTAATCTGCTGTAACTATGCCTGTGAGTTTAAAAATACATTTAGAGTTGCATTTCATTGCTGTGCTAGGGGTTATGTGTGCTCTCCTGGGCTCTAAGGGGCTGAAGGTGTGCCAGGAGTGTGGTTTTCTCTGGAACTATTTTCTGGTCTGAGTCTGGTGCTTTGGACAGCAGAAAAAGGCATGTGCAGGAAAGCTGAACCAGTGCTAGTAATTCAGATACTGTTCAGAGGCATTTGAAAACTTCTTCACGTCTCCACCCAAGAAACTTCCTGTGAGATCAGTACAAACAGAAGATGAGGAGGTCCTGGGTTTTAGCTGGAGCGGTGCAGGAAACTTTTTTTGTGGGGTTTTTGATGTTCAGAAAGACATGTTGAATTCAGTGTGATACATAAACACACTAGAGAAAATAACTTGCTTCAGAGTTGTATCTGTATAAACATACTAGAGATAATAACTTGCTTCAGACTTGAATCTGGTAAGACTAAAATGCTGTGGATTTTTGGTGGAAGAATAAAATAGGCTTGTAACAAATACAGCTGCAGATGAAATGTGATTTTAGCAACATAAAAACGTAAGGTTGAAGAGTTGTATGCGTGGAGGGGATTTTCCACTTCAAGAATGGTTTAAGTTTGTAAGAGGCAAGGGAGATTTTATCACAACTTCAGAAGAATTATCTGGGAGTAGTAAGTATCAAGAGTGCCTCTTTGGTTTGAGGGCTTTTGTGGTGTGATGGAAGAAGCAAAGGACACCTGACAGCAGCATGCAGTCCAAGTAGGGTTTTGGCTGTTCCTGGAAACTCTGGGAAATTTACAGTAATAAAGTGGTCAAATAAATGAGTTTCTTACTCTACATTTTCAAGGAAAAGATGAGTGAGTTTTTTTTTAAATTGAATTTGCCGTTTTCAGGCAGGTTGATAATAAAGAAAATCAACAGCAATAAATGAGACTGAAGTTCTGAATGTTGCTAGTTGCTTCCCAGACACTGGGGGTTGTCTGCTTGCACAGAAAGGTAGAGGCCAAACAATGAGTTACATCCGATGCTTATGTCTAGGTCCTGGAGTCTTTGGTTTTCTTAGTTCTTAAACAATAATCTGATTCCTTTCTGTGTGTGTAACAGAAGGAGCCAGTTCCAAGCTTACTCTTCAGAGTTTGAGATTATAAATACTCATTTTGGGTGAAAAAAGACAAAAGGACAGTTTTGATAACACAGGATTAAGTTGAGATTCACGTGCTGTTTTGGTACCAGGCGTAGGTTTTTCTAGGTGAGTAGCTGTTGTCATGGATATAGCTTCTCTGCGCAGTTCCTTGCGCTGGAGATCACACCACGGATCTTGTTGTTGCTTTGCCACTGCAACACTGTGTGTCTGACTTTCAAGAAAATACTTTGATCAGGCATCACCTGTCTAGGTTAAATATGCAATTAAATAGTTGAAGTAAATATTTGCATGAGCTAGCAAATAAGATGGTACCTTGGAGATTAGGGCTGTTGTCATAGCAAAGTGGTGGAGAACAAAGTGGAGCTCCTGGAAGGCAGTTAACTCTCAAGTGTAGTCTGAGATGCAATATGATTTCTAGGCAAAAAGTCAGTGAGAAGCAGAAGGAGGCATACATCAAGCTTTCTTTTGCTAGTGCAAAAGATGCATCTTGCTGACAGTGAGTTTTGTCAGATCTTTAGTGACTAAACTTGTATTTTGACTGGAAATTGAATTTTTGAAGAGCTTATTTCTTAGCCCAGACTTCTTGGGGTGTCAACTTCGGCACCTGTTAGGAAATAAAAGCCTAGGTTGCCTTTTGTTGAGTTTTTCAGAGTTCTAATACTGTTATGACACACTGCATCCACCTAAACTTTAAATAGTAGCAGGCTTAAGGTAACTTGG
>VXAV01000984.1:125022-173971 GCA_013399715.1 Alectura lathami
AAGGTAACTTGGAAAAAAAAAAAAGCTAACTCAATGTCCTTCCCACCAATCTGTACGTGGACTTAATACTTCTGTTTTTTTAACTGCCTTCACATGTCTTTGGGGAGGACAGCGAAGGCTTTTTCAGTTCTTCAGATGGAACAGTTTTGTCTTGTTTGAGCTGCATGTTGAGCAGCCAGCATTGGGGTTAATGTGGCAAGCTTGTAAACTTCAAGTGTCTGAATACTGAAGTGTTCAAATTCTGTATAGAAACTAAGACCTAATTTCAATGAATATTTTTGTTAAATGTAACTAAAACATTTTAGAGCTAATATTCTTGCCGGTTCACTCGAATCATTTTAGATCCAAAAAGTTTTCTCAGCATTACAAAGAGGGAGGATGTGAGAAGCAAAACTGTAGAAAACTTCAGAAGCTGGAGAAGGAGATCTGTTTCACTTGCAACTTGTTAGACAGATGTCTTCCTCTGACCTAGCACTGTAGCTTGCACCTGCATGAATGCTGGTGAACTCAACTGTAGAATATCCTGGGTTGGAAGGGTCCTGCAGGGATCATAGAGTTCAGTGTTTAGACTTGTGCTTAATTGTGTTGGGATTAATTAGTGCAAGGTACACAGGACAACTTGGTGAAGGGTTTCCTTAGGCTGTTAGATGTCCCTCTAGAGGGTGTTGCCCTCCTACAAGCTTTAGCTTAAAAACAGCACCAACACTCTTTCACATGGATGATGTTGCAGTATTGCCAAAGGAAACTTGGTCTTTTAAAAATGTTTTTCTGTAATCATTGTCTGTTTTACTGGCTTATTTGAAGTGGGCAAGTTGTAGCTATGCCCCATCTCTATACCAGTAAGATGAGGCTTGCCTTCACACAGTTACCATGCGAGGAAGGCTGTGAACTTCTTGAAGCAGGATGAATAGTGTAGAATAACTGATCGCGCACTCATCTCCTAGTGCCTTATTTCCCTTTTGACTGTTTTGATCAGTTCTTTTGTAAGTGTAAATTCTCAGTAATGTCCATTTTCTGTTGGGGAAAAAAAAAAAATTGTGAAGGACCATGTCTTAGCATCCTGTGGGTTGCAAAAAAAAAAAAAAAAAAGAAAGGGGTGTTGTTGCTTACATCAGAATGTGAAGCACCTCTACCACAGAGTTGGATCTATTCCTTGTTTTCTTGATGCTGTGAGATAAAATGTTGAGTAAATTCTTGAGACCTGTTGAAAATTGGTAACTTTCAGTTCTTGTGGTACACCAAAACTACAGTCTGCCTTGGTTGGAAATACCAAGGTGTTGAAGCGTTACAAAGAGTTTGTTGTGTTGGCTACTGTGCACAAGTGTGCATCATTTGGGATGACTCTATATTTGTCTCTCTGATTAAAATATAAAAATGAGTCTAGAAAAACTTGGAAGTTTTCTGTAAGGAACTGATTTTGAATAACCTTTTTAATACTCTTTCACTTCTCAAACTAGATTCTACAACTACTGACCCCCAAATGTATTCAAGGCTTTGTAGGGACAAACTTCTGACTGGATCAGTGTCATAGTTGGATGTGCATATTTCTAGACTTTTAAGCTTGGAAGTCTAAATTGTCTTGTAAGGCATTGAAGGAAACAATGTTAGGGAATTGGGAAGGATGAACTAAGGAGGCTTTTCCTCTTCCTCATTTGTTGGTGTAGATATAGACTTGTGCTCTGAGACTGTGTGTANTGGGCAGAGAAACCGCCATCTCTGAAACCTGCCTGCCCCTAGCCACGGGGAGAGGAAGCCTAACATCCCTGGGTTGCCATCAGTTGCCTTTATCAGCTGGAAGGGTTTGCTTTCAGTTTATTTCCAGAAGGATGTGATGCTTCTGGCATGGGATTTAGGGTAGTAGAACAACCACCTGCTGCACATTGTTGGCATTAGGGCAGTGAGGAGCAGTAGGTCTCACTCAGGTCCCCATTGATACTGGGGCATGGCCCACTGTGTCCCATCACCTGGATGCTGGAACGCTTCACTGAAACTGGTATCTGCTGTGGGTTGTGGTTGTGATTCTCTTCTCCTCCTCCTCCTTCCATCTTGTCCTTACCCAGAAGAGTGTAGGTAGCAGGAGGTTCCAGCACCAGACACTAATTGCTGTGGTGGCTTCCAACCTGCTGAAGAAATCGCCTTGCATCTGGTTGAAGGGCCATGCAAGGGGTAGTCTAGTTTGTCACAATTCAAAAAATCCATATGTGGCTGCTTAAGCCAACAAATGCGCTTTCACATTTTATGATCAAAGTATAATAAATAGCCATTAAGACAAGGGTCAGGCAGGTTAAGCCCTACAAGGTACTTTGCTTCTGGGAAAAGCTTTTGCAGATTCCAGGTATTCTTCATTGTTGATACTGTACAAAACTGTTGTTGTTGAGTTACATTTTAACCACCTCAGCTTTCAGTTCTGTTTTCCATTGATTAGTAGGCACTTTGGCTGTCTTGCAGATTAATGCATGTTAACAGTAAGTAGCAGGAGGACTTGGTAGTCTTTGCTGTATTTGAGCAAGAGTACTGTGGTGGAAATCGTTTAGTTGGAAGAAAATTCTGTTTAGGTGGGCAAATTTTAGCTGGTGTTAACCTTGTCCTTTTAAAATGGTACACATTGTAAGAATGTTTAGGTGTAATTAGGTTAAAAGTAAATGGAAGGAAGTAGTGTTATGATATATAAGCAGTATGAAAGATCTGAAGATATTATAAAGTGTATGACAGGTGCCTTGTGGCTTAACTGTCATGCCCTATTTTGTAGAGTTTCAAGGTTACTCTTAACTGCTGTGACATCTGCTTGGAGTGGCAGAAATCAGATGTGCTTGAAGCAGTCAGCACAGAGCCTTGCTGGAGGTGCTTCGTTATTGCACAAAGATAGGAGTCTCTGCCTCTGGATTGACTTTGATGTTCTGAGTCGTTAAAACCTTAACTTAGTGTTTGTTTTTTCCCCTCCCCTCCTTTCAGCTTTGGAGCACAGAGTTGACTTTTACATAAAGCTTGCCAAAGCAGGTATTTTTTTCAGAATGTTCTTAACTATTTTGTGGATACTCACTTGAATCAAAATGCAGACTTCAAGATTTCAAGGTGATTTGTCTACTGCTGGAAACTTTCAGTGTATTATGTTCACTGTGGTAAACGTTTAAAGATGTATGTATTGCTTGGATAAGGTAGCTCTTGTAATGTGTGCATTCATTAGAGACTTCTGGTTCTAGAGTAAAAGCCTTTAAAATTTTAAAATTGCATGATCCAGAGCAAAAACTTTTTTTAAAAGCCTTGCAAAGCTCATGTAGTTGACATAGGTGGATTTTTTCAGGGAACACAAGCCAGCAGTTAGATTGGTAAATTGATCTTAAGCTTGTTAAATTTAATACTTTGTACGTGTGGGGTGTATTAGGTCAAGTGAGTAGGAATGGATTAATGGGATTTAATATGATACAGAAATGCTCAACTTTGCAGCGGACTATTTAACTTCCCAATTCTCCTCAAAGTTATAACTAAAGAGTATGCATGCTTTCTGTGGAAAAACATTGGAAAATCTGAAAAGTAGATAACTCTTCCTTCTGCCTCTTCTTCTAGGGAGAGGACATGCCTCCTGTAGAGTTCAAACTGCTGTGTGTGGAAGTGAGAATTTTTCTTCCTCTCTGTTACTCAGCCCAAGCTGCTTTAACTCCTGGAAGTGTAGACCCTAGGTAGTTAAGGAACAATTAATGATACTGAGAGGCTTGTCTAAACTGTGAGACTCAACCAGTCTCCATCCTTTGAGGAGCTAGTAAGTTATTCTTTGAAATCCAAAGTATTTCATTTTTGACTTGTCTCAGGAAGGTCGAAAAAAATATTCCCAATTCAGGTTTGCCTGCCTCTTCACTGTGGTATTGGAGCTCTACAGGGGAAGTCCTCTCCCTGGAAGAGAGTGGTCAGCAGAAGAAATTCAGCTTTAAAATAAGACAGGCGGAACTGAACTCCGAGGATGTTACCTGGATGTGAAGTAGGTTTTCTGTTTCTTGTAGTGAGGCAGTCTGATTCATCACCAATTTTAGTAAACTTTAAGGTGGATGTGATGTTCTTACTAGATCTGAGTGTAGATACTTGCAATACCTGAAGTATGCATGCACTTAAATCTCCACAACTAAAGATTTTGGATTCTACCTATGCTTGAGTGGAGTATAGTACAGACTTGTTCAGAGGGCCTCCAAATGCTTGTGATGGACATAAACCAGCATATTCTTGAAAGTAAAGCAATCGTAGGACATGAGAAACTATTGGAAACCCTCAAAGAGTTTTGCATGCATACCATACTCTGCATGCATACCCACATTTTCCTAGCAGAAGTGTTTTGTCAAGGGTGAAGTTCCTGCAAATTAGGAGCTGCATTAATTTGTTCAGTGTTAAGTGACCTTTTAGACTAGATTTGAAATTGCCTAGGATGAACATATAAAGAGATGGTGGTTTGTGGTTGTTTAAAGAGCATTATATGTATGCATATATCTATATATAATGTTGTGTAGCTTCTGTAAACATTCCCCATGCTTTGCTGTTGGAGGCCTTGGCATCCAGCATGTTGCTGAAAGGTGATCACCATGAAGGCTAAAACAAAACACCACTTCCATTATACAACCCTTGAAGTCACCTATTTGGTTAAAGCTACCTTGATGTGTTTGGAATATTATTTTTAAATAAGGGAGTTGAATTCATCTTCAATGCACTTACATAATTGCTATATAACCAGGATAAATCGCAAATCTCCTGGTGACTTCTGATATTTGCCAGGATGTAGTCTGGTATAGCTATAACTCATTGTAGATGACCTTAGCATAAGCTAAGCTGTGAAAGGATATTGGCTGAGAAAGGGTTTTGGTTGGAGCTGTGGGTCACAACCAGACCCCTTTGTTCCAGGCAGGAAGGGGAGAGATCCCCATGTGGACTAGGACATCAAATGGAGTTTGTTCAGACTTTTGTGACTTGACTCTGTTCTCTTCTCTGGCATTGGCATACTTCTCAAGTATGGACTTCAGTTAATCACAAAGTCCTTTATTGATAACTGGGTTTTGAGGGCAGTCAACTTTTCCTTCCATTGGCCATCTGGCTTGTAAGGGAGGGGTGGGTGGGCAGTTTGTAACAAGCTCTCTTGCCATCATCTTTACCACTTGCTTCCTGCGACTCTGTAATCATAAGTCCCTATAGCTGTGTCTTACTGAATAATGATATTAAATGTGTATGCTAGCTAATAGGGTATCAACTCTGTAAAAGAAGTAAGGTAGATTCTGTCTTCCAAATTTGTGCAAAACTGTGAGCATCCTTGCCCATGTGAAAGTTGGATGCTTTGGTGCAGTGCTTGCAACAAGCTGCATTTTGAAGACTTCCAGATCCTCCCAATACATTCCTGGTTCATCACCAGCATTACTTTGTTCTTGTGTTGTAACATTTGCAGGTTATGCAACAGCCTTAGGGAATTGAACTGCAAGTTGTGAGCTCAGTTCTTACTCTCCAACAGACTTGGCAGTGGCTCCTGAATTTACTGTGACAGTTACTGGATAAGTTGGCTTTTGTCCATGTGCTTTATATGGCTGCTGAAAGTACTGCAGACTTTGATTCTTTCCTTTGAACAGGTTTTATTGAACTTGTCTCAGTTGAGGCAGGCTGCCCTTTGAAATGTGTCCTGTCCAAACAGCTCAGACCTGGCTCTCCGTCCCTGGAGAGGGACGGATCCCTCTGGGAGCCCAGTGGGCAGCAACTGCTGAGCTCTGTCTGCCAGGTGGATGCAGTGGGTGCTGCTGGGGTGTGCAGCGATGCCTCGCATTTTCATCCTGCTTCTGATCCTGGCACTGGCTGTGGGTACATACCCACACAGCCCTTCTATCTACTGGGCAGCTTGTGCATTGCTGGAAGTGCTATACCCCACTTTCTCCACTGAAATAAAGCAGTAGGCTGGAAGGAGGTGTCCTCAAGGACAGCCAGTTGGAGGGTACTGTTTGGATTGTTTTTCCCTTCATGCTCCAAAATTGTCACATAATGCCAGTACCAAATGAATGTTATTTTAATAATATTGACTGCTTCAGAGTCCTCAAAACCTTGTTGGAACCCATTGAAGTACCTGTTTGTCTGTTATGCATCTGTAGAATTTAATTGACCTGTATGCTACATGCTGGGACTTTTTTTGCTTAATCTCTTCAGTGAAGGCTAGACTTGTGATGCAAGCCCTAGTAAACCAGCTTGTATCCCTTACTGCCCTTTGCAAAGGGTACAAACTACACAAGCTCATATTTTAGCTGAGTTTTCTGCCTTGCTCCAAAGTAAAATTGGTTAACCTGATGTAACAGTAAAGCTTTTAAATATTTGCACTGCTGTTTTGGTTAAAAAGCAAACTTTTCTGAGGCAGAAGGGTAGAACTTCATCAGTATGCAGGTATCCACAGCCTTGCTTTGCTGAGAATTCAAGGAACCAGCCACCCCTGTGCTCTATCCCTCTTGTCATGCTGCAGAGGCCACCGGTGTCGTGTCCCATGCTCAGAGCAGAATATAAATGTGAGTTTGAAGAGTTAATTTGAGGTCTGGGGGAGCTTTTGGCCGGGTGGCAGCTGCAGCTTCAAACACCTCCTCTTGCAGCAGCAAGCTGCTGGCAGCAGCTGCGTGCACTTCATGTTTCCCTCTCGAACAGTGGCCTGGCTGAATGTTCTTGTGACAAAGTATCTGTGGGTTTAATGAGGGTGAAACTTGGCAACTGCTGCTCGGAAAAGCAGTTCCAGGAGTGTGAGCGTTTTTCAGATGGCTTAATGCAGTTAATGATCAGTTCTTTCTTTCCAGATAGTAACCTGCTTTGTGTAAAAAGCGTTGCCCCTTGCATTAAAAGAAATCTGCTCGGTTTTGCAACAGTGTATGCTGTCTTAGTTACATCAGCCCAAGACTGTCCTTAGTCAGCAACTTTCGCTTCCAAAAAGGTGTTGAGAAGGATCACTGCACAGTGAATGTTCAGCACAGTCCTTACTCCTGCTTTGGTGTAGGCTCTGGGTGAGGAGGAGGGAACTGGGTAAAAGTATGCTCTTGCCTAAACAAGGGAGCAAACTAGAAAAACAGATGGTGCTAAAAATAGTTTATTACCAGGGTCTAAATATGGCTTGGTGTTTTTTTCTTAAATAATGCAGCTATAAATCCTGCTAGATATCAATAAGTATTGAATTAACTCCAAACTGCTGAGTGTTACAGAACCCTTTAGCAGCTTTCCAAGTGTGGTCTTGCCCTTCATTCACAGGATCAACATTTAATTTCTTAACAGAAGAAACCTGAAGAATTCCTCCTCTTTGAATGGAAACAGACGAAGGGATCTTGAATGAGTAGCTACAGGCAAAGGCATCCCATTGCAATGGAAGTGGAGCCCGTGCTTGATGAGTTCCTGCTAGGTCACAGCCAGGATGAATCTCCTCCTTTCTTTTCCGCGACGCATGAACAATCAAAGGCTCCTTTTTTATCCATTGTTGCCATGGAGGACATCCATTTAAAGTTCAAATTCCAGCAGGCTTGGGAAGAAGGAAAGAAGATAGGAGTAGGCAGGGCTGGGAGATGATAGTCAAGCATCAAGTGAGCTGAAGACTAGCCAGCACTTTGTGCTGTGACAGGATAGCCCATGCTGGGGGTGCTTGCGTTGAATGGATGCTGGGAGGTTTGTGGAGCAGTGAATGAAACGCTGTGCAGGGAGCATCTGGCGTTTCACTTTCTTTGCATCAGCAGAGTGGGTCACAATGTGAAATTAGGCCTGAAACGGCATTTAATGAAGTGAGCCCTTGTGCTGGGGGTTCCCTGCACTCTGACAGCCAGTGAGCATAGGCCTTGAGGTTAGTGAAGGGAGGGAAATCTCATTAGGGATTAAGGTTTTTTTCCCACTCTTTTCTAAATGGTGTTCTGTAATGAATAAGCTGGACCTTCTCAGAGATGCTCAGTGCTGTTGCTGTTTACCAGACCTGCAGCTCGCTGTGTGTTTATGGTGCTTCTCTGTAAGCCATGTGCTAATGAGCGGAGGACACAGCTTAATATTTGCTGCAGATTTACTTTTCCTTTCTGGCAAGATCCCCTATGTGCAAGTGAGTGCTCATTGTTGAAAGAGCTAATGAGGACCAGACCAGCTGCATTTGACATTATGAGCAAAGGGGCCATCTATTAACTCACAAGCAGGGTTTCAGCCAGCTGTGGATATTTTCTTTCTTAATTATTACTTAGCCTGTCATAAAATTGGATTATGCTGAAATTATTGGTGGTGGTGTTTGGCATACAATACAATATTGAGTTCAGTGTTGTATATAGGACACTTAAAGTGCCTGAGCTGCACCAGAGGGTATGAAGATAGGTGAGAGCACTTTTCTCAGGTTTTACTATCTGGGTTTTAGCAGGTGGTAGGGAATTAGATTTATTTTTTCTTGCTCTAAATTGCAAGGAATTATCATTCCTTGCTAGCAGTAGAGTTGTGTTCCATCATTGATATGGGAACATTTTTCCATCCTGGGGGGAGATAGGGTGAAGAAATGGAACTTTATTAGAGAATGAGTGATAACTCTGAATTTAACTCAAGGTAATTCTGAGAGGGGGGGGTCTCTTAATATTCAGTATTTTTTATGCTAGCATGGTAATCAGAGCAGTAAATTAGTGCATCTTTATAACGGCAGAATGAAAGAACTTCATTCTGAAACTAGGCTTTGGACTTTCAGATACTGAATGCTATCTGTTGTGAAACTCGATGATGAGGTTGATGTGCTTCCCTTGCTCTTGACAGGCGCATTCTGATGTGGTGCACCATCTTCTGAAAGAGACCTTACACTCATTGTTTGACCTGAGGCTTTTCTCAACAAAGGTTTCTTGAAAATGCTTTGGAAAGTTTAAAGTTTAACTGTCACTTTGTCTGTTGTTACTCTTGCATTATGTAGACCAGTTCCTGCTGCATATATGTACTGGGGCATAGGTGTGACCAACAGATCTCAAGCATGTGAAAACAGACTGACTTGAATTTATCTCCATCAGTCAATGATGCCAACTTGTTATTCTGTTGGATTTTTAAGATAGGAAATATTGACTTGTTTACATGTCATTTTACGAATACGTGCAAACCGAAGAGAAGGCTTTATGGTGTTAAAAGCAACTTCTCCTGGAGTGCAGTGAGCAAGAGATCTGGGAGGTGGCTGTTTGGGTATAGATAGTCATACAGCTGAGCTCTTCAGATCCTTGGAAGTATTCATTTCTGTGTGCTGATGATGACACATACTTCTGCAGCAGAACCTAAGTATTACCAGAAACACAATTTAAAATAAATTAGGCTTCTGACTTAGCTGCTGCTATAACAAAAAGTGAANNTTCCTGATTTCACTTTTTGTTATAGCAGCAGCTATGTGACTAAAAGCTAAATGGCTCTTATAGTATACTGGGGAGCTTACAAGCTGTGGTAGCATAAACTATTTCAACCCTTTAAAACAAAGGGTGTGTAATACTTGAATGTGTGGCCTTCTTCATGCAAGTGCTGATTGTGCTATAAAACAGAAGGGAAAAACTGAAGTTGCTCATAGGATAAGAGGTAGAGCTCAGTTCTAGCGCTACCATGATGTTCTAGGATTTTGAATGCTGGCTCTCCTGAGTTGCTTTGCTTTTCTTCTAACTTTGTGCAATTTATTTTAAAAGAAAAAACTACTGAGCATCCAGTGCTGAAGTATTGTGCTTTCAGACTTGACATTTGATCCAGTAAAGAGTTACCCAAACTGTTTGTACTTGTAAACAGACTGGTTTTAGCATGTTGACTTAGCATTAACAATCTATAGCAGACTTGCTGCTTGATATCAAGAGCAGTTCTGAGCCACACAATTACAGAAGCATTCAAAATGGTCCAAAATCAGATGCTAAGAAGATCATATGTATTAGAGAGTGAAGATGAACAGTGCTAATTGTGTTATTTCTAAATAAATGTGTTCAACTTAATTCATCTCTGGAAACAATTAGTGCCCAGAGTCCACCTACAGTTTGAATTAATGCTGCAAGAATTTATTGTTAAATGTATTGTTAAATTGCATGGAGTAAAGGATTTCTAACAGCTCTTGTGCTTTGTCTGTGAATGTGTATCCCGATGTGCACTTGCATTACAAGATCTTAAGGCTTTGTTTTGGACAAGTATTTCTGTAGTGGAAAACTGATGGGAAGAAGGGGGAACTGTTTCCAAGCTGAGGCTGTTTCCCTTTCTCTCCCTTCCCCCCCTCCCTGGCAGAAGTGAGCTTTATGGCCCAATTACAGAATCCCTTAAAATGCTGGTTATGATGGAGTGCCAGCATAACCCAATAATATAGGTGAGGCTGATGTCTGTCAGTAACTAATGAGGGCAGCCTTAGAATTGGGGCTGGGAGTTTACTTCCCTAATTTCTTAAAATTTGACCCATCGTATCAACTTAAATATGTGACTTGAGGATGAAAAATGAATGCACTAGGACTTGGAGGGGTGGTGCTTGGGTGTATTGGTATCAGTGCTCGTGTGATTCAGTTGTGAGAGTAATTGCAGCTCAGAGCAAAGTCTTGAAGGAATAAGAGTTTGGCTGAAGTGCTCAGGAATGGAACTTGTCTGTAAAAATAGATGACACAAAGGGCAGGAAATGAAGCCAGTGTGGTCATGTTTTGAAGCCGCAAGGGTCAGATCCTGTCCTGTGTTACACTGGTGCATCATCGGTCAGCTTAAACCCTGAATGCTTTGGCATGGTAAAGTGAGCTTCAAGATGTGACTGAGTAGCTGTGCTTCCACAGAACAGCTTTTTATCTTGTTAGCATTCTTGATGCCTAGTAAACCACCTGCTTTTGGAGGCAACTTTTTTCTTTCTGAGCTGATGGTAGCTGTGAAGTCCTAATTCCTCTGTCAGAACTAATGTGGTGGAAGGCTTTGGCTGCCACAGGCAGTTTTATGTGTCTTGGATCCTAAATGCTGCAATATACGGCAAGGAGTTGTCCTCCTTGTTAAGATGGGTGCTTGTTGGTACCCCTGACAAGCACAGCAGTGGGGTGTGTAGATACATGTGTGAAGGGATGTGTGCTTCCTTGTTTCCCAGCTTAAACTGCAGAAAACTAAATACCCTTGTAAAATCAGTGTATGAATTAGACATTATTGTGAATAGTATGAAAGAATCTCTTTGTAGGGACTTAGTGCATATCATCTTCAGTATTAAAACTACAAATTTTCTTGTTCCTAGAGCCTGTATTTGTTTTGTGAAAGGTAAGGTAAAGGTTTGTGAATAAGAAAAGGTAGCACAGCCTTGGCAACACATGAATCACTTCTGATGGAGAGAGCATGTGCTTGCATTGTTTCCCTCTGTGCCATTCTGCTACAAAACCAGATGTGTTCATCCTTGTATGACCACAAACGGTGCAGCTGTCCATCACACTGTCACTCATTAATGCACTTTGATGTAAATTTGCCAGCCTGAAGCCTTTCCAACTTGTGCAGCTCAAATGCAGTTGAGGCCCAATTCCACAATGTCCGGCTCCTGTGCTCACCCTGTGGTCCATGTTACAGATGTGTTTAGGGTCAGACAGGGAGTAGGAAAACAGCTAGGTGAAGGAGTGTGAAGATGACCCTTTCCTTTAAAGCAGGGCATTTGCTTTGCTGCAGAGAGCCCAGTGGGCAGCTGCTGCCCCTGCAAGAAGAGCTAGAACCCTGTTCTCTGGCCACTTCAATTGCCCTTTGAGTCATTTTTCTGTGGCAGGGCTTATCCCTGTGAGGAAGCCTCTGTTCTAATGCATCAGCGCGTTTCAGCCGAACACTGCTGCTGTATCTAGTAGCTGTCCTGTTTGGCTTAATCTTCCTTCTCCCTGGCCAAAGTCTTGTGCTGCTTTATTCAGCTGAACAAAGTAAATGTTGTCATGTTCCACTTTGTTTGACACTAGATTGACTATCAGCCAGTTTAGAACAGTTGAACCCACTGTGCGAGCCTCTTGTGTGTTAGCTAATGGAGTAATTCATAGCATCTGTAGGCATTTCTTCTTGCTGCTCTGGTACTAAGAACAGTTGAAATTTATTTTTACTTAATTGCAAGCAGGTGGCATAGGTAGGCCTGATTTTTGTAGAACATAATTCCACATTCCCATAATAAAAGACTGCATGATTTATACTTACTGAAACAGCCAAGGTAAAAGTTGCAGTTCACAAATCCACAGGCTTGGAAAATGTAAGATGCCAGCATCTTAATTAAAATTCCATACTGTAAACTTTAAACTGCTTTTTTTTATGTTGGCCTAGGTTTTATATCAGAGGAAAATTGGTATGTGTTCACCCCCTTCATGTTGGCATTGCTGTTGAATCATATTCTTGACAGTATTAAGTATTGCATTAAATTACTTACCTTCTAATTTGTCTTCCTGAAAACTGACAAAAGCTGATTTGAGACTGATCTTGAAACTGCAAACCTCTTGCACCTGAGTTTCCTCTAAGCATCTGTAAGCTCTCTGCTGAACTGTCCCTATCTGATCCAAAACCTTGTTTAGAAAGCATGATGTCAAATGGCAGCAGTGTTTTGTTTGCTTAAATCCAGTACAGGGAAACACCTTTAGACTGAGATACTCAAACTATTCTTTATTCTGCTTAAATGGCTTAGCTTGACATTTAATTTTTAAAGTTAATTAAGCACATGTGCTTCCTCCTGTTTTGTAGGCTTTAAACTTTTCCAGTGGTTTTGGTCAGTTCATATGATGGATAGCCTTGTGTCCTTGTGTACATGAGTATAATTAGACCAATTCAGCATTTCAGAGAAATATTTCAATTTCATCAGAACATACTTTCCCAACTAATAGCACTAAATAAAAAGGCCAAATTAAATCACAAGTTCTTACAGCTCATAAACAATATTTACAAGGATACCATGGCATGATTTGAATAAGCATAAAAATCTAGGCCAATAAATAGATCAACTTTCATGGTAGACTACAGCAGAAAGCAGCACGTTTAAATCTAGAACAGTCTGGCTAGTGGAAGATGAAAGCCTGTTACTTCACGGTGCTGTTCAGCATCTGATGTGAAGTGAGCTGATGTCAGTTTGCTTCTCTTCCTGGGCACCTACATCTAAAAAATTAAAATTTCCTTTGAAGATACAGCAGAGACAAAGTACTGAACAACTTTCATTTCAAGTCATAGCCATGCTGCTGTGTGTCAGCTTGTATTGATTCTTAACTAGGTCCCTGGCTCTTGTAAAGAGGATTTATCTCCTTTGACTGATTTTTTTTTTTTTAAAAAAAAAAAAGAAACAGCAGCGATTTTATTTCTGATGTAAAGAATGGTTGTTGTCCAATTCCATGGCAAAATGGTAGAGGTGGTTTGTTCTTTCCCATTCATAGCCAATCTGTTTTTTTCTGCTTCCTAAGTATAGGCAGTGAAATAACCATTGTGATCTTGAGTAATCCAAATATTAAAAATGGAATCTAAAAATACACATCAGATGCTCAAGAAAATGACTAGTGACTGCAGAGTTACAGAAAATTAACACTATATTTGATTCCCAAATTGAATCCAATTAAAGATTAGATTAGCCCATGAAGGTACAGGGATTTTATTCCATTGAACTGGAATACATACATAGAGATGTTAACTATTTGGCTTTGTATCTTGATGCAGGAAAAATTTGACCCCCCCTTCTGAGTTATTTCAAATTTCTAGTTTAGAAGTGTTTTATTTAACTTGAAGTACTTCTTAGATGCTTAAATTCAGAAACGGAATGTGTTTCTACACTTCAATTTCTCATTTGAGCAGGGAAAAATTCTTTCCCGGGCACCTTTGATTTTAACTTAACTAACTTTAGCTTTTTAAAGAGACTGAAGTGTTCACATAATGCTCAGTGCTGTGCAAGACAGAAGAGTTGGTCACCCCACAAGAGGCTTACTCCACAGAGTCTATAGTTTGTTGTATCAACACTTCTCATTTTAGAGATGATGCAGGGGCTAGGACTGTGAGACTTCTTAATTGGCATAATCCAGTGGTTTATGATGAGCATTGTTGCGTGAGCTGAAAACATACTTTATGGGGAGGGACACTCCTGTTCACATCTGTTTGTGAAAAGATGTTGTCTATATGTGATGCTTCTGAGCTACCAACAGCAAAGGCACTTGATTTTGAGCCAGTCTGGCTAAATGCAAGTCCAGGAAGAGCACTGAAGACCAGTGGAGCCCTCAGAGGGGTGTGCAGCCAGTCCAGGTTCTTTCCTGTCTCCACCAGCTGGTGAGGCACATGGAAGCAACAGGACAAGCTGTGTTGCTCTGTGCTCAGGATGCCTCTTCAGTGCTTTACACTTGGACCAACTGCTGATATTCCAAGATCTCCTCAGAATGAGGACCTGTGTTACCCAAGTCTTCTGTTTCCCTGGTGGAGACCTTGACAATAAATCCTAAGCCTGTGGCGCTGGGGAGCTGCTGAGCAGCAGTAGGGTGGGCTCAGGGCTTCTGATGGCTTCAGGCTCTCTGCCTGGTGCCAGCTGCCTTTGGGAGCAGCTGTATCCTCCACCCCATGCAAACTTGGCCAGGGTGGGGGGGGAATGGGTGGAATTGGGGCATGGGGAAGAAGCATGAGAACTGCTGCTCCTGTTAAGCACTAGGTTTTAATGCATGTAAGTGATGTGGTTTTCCCTTGACTACTGTAGCAAATGCTCTAGTTTTGTTAGTAAAACAAAACCAACCTTTTATTGCTGCTTATATTTGGAAAGTGATGTATTATCAGTTTCCGAGCTTGAGGTTTAGTGAACTACAGACATTAGCTTCCTTTCAGGCTACTCTGGGCCTTTCGTGTTTGCTTTGTACAGCAAGGGCCTAGAGAGGTTTCTTTTGTTTCCTTCCCCACCATTGTTTTCAGTACAAAGTTTTTTATTCTAAATATTCAAACATTTTATCGCCTCACTTCTTTTAAAACTGAGTTTCTTTTTCTTTTCCCCCATTACACAAAAGAATACTTTTAGCTGATTGAGTTCTATCCATTGCCAACTGCGGACTCTTTTGTCTTGTTGTCCAGCATCCTTTATGGAATGAGGACCATTGAGCTGGCTCCCCGCTGAGCACAATTGTGTGTGCAAGGTGTGGTACTGTACCAGCAGAACGGGGAGGGCTGCAGTTTGGAGGGCCTGAATGCACTGCGATTTCTACCTTTTGCTTTGTGAAAGAAGTGGGATTGTGCTGCCAGATAATAAATCCACCTATTTTTAGGTCGGTGTGGTTGTGACAAGTGGGTGAACAAAGGACAAGTTGAATGCACTTGCTGCTGCGTTGAAACCAGCTAAAAGTTCCCATTCAAGCAGTTTCAGCACAGTACAGCTCGCAGGCAATTTTCCATTTATGTACACAAACCTTCTAGAGAGACAGCTGTGTGTTTGGATTAATTTCTATCAGTATATTGAATAAAAGGTATTTTGAAGGGGAATTCCTTTCTAAAATACTGAAAGCAGGTCTTTCAAAGCTTTCCTTTTACTGGATCCCTTTCCTTCCCAGTGTCTGCTGTACGATTTAAAGGACTGGAAATATTGTCCCCTCTGTAGAGATGCACAAAAGTGTTCTTTTTTTCAAAGAGATGGGATTAAAATATCCTCTAACACTTTCTACTTCAAAATATGCTGGTTTGCTTTTAAGTAAATATGAGAGAAATTCACACCTCTTAGTCATAAAAAAGAGCTCAAATGTTTATACTTGCATAAACTGTAAGTGAGCTATGTAGAAACGTGTTCTGAAAACAGGAATGTGTGTTATACCCAAACTGTTTTTTCACAGGGGAGAGGAACTTGGTAGTAGAAAGCTTTTTGATTATGCAAGGTTATCAGTTTTGTTGAATCTAGTTGCACATGAGATAGGATGAGGGTTTTAATCAAGGCTAACAAAGAGTTCAGTGGATTTAAGTTAATGGGCTAGAACTGAAAGAGGGGAGGTTTAGGCTAGACATCAGGAAGAAATTCTTCACTGAGAGAGTGGTGAGGCGCTGGCACAGGCTGCCCAGAGAAGCTGTGGCTGCCCCATCCCTGGCTGTGTTCAAGGCCAGGCTGGATGGGTTCCTGGGCAGTTTGATCTAGTGAGCTAGTGGCTGGCAGCCCTGTCCATGGCAGGGGGGTTGGAACTAGATGATCTGTGAGGTCCCTTCCAACCCAAGCCATTCTATGATTCTATGAATTCCTCCTGATAGAATGGTGGTCACAGGCTTTTCTTCTAAAGGTTGATCTTCAGGCGCAATTCTTGGAATTGCGTAGATCTGCTTGTAAGTGAAGTCTTGTTTCTGTTCAAGCAAATCCTCATAGATCCTTCTGGCCCTAAACCTGTGACTTGCCAACTAATGATCTACTACATATTATATGAAAGCTGTTTGAGTAAAAGCTGTGTGCTGTGTAGGCATAAGAAACCTCTTGTTGGTAACACAGTGTAGCACTGAGGTGCTTTCACCTGGTGCAGGCTTGGGGAATGCTGCTGTGGTATCTTAGCCATGGACAGATGCCAGTGGTGGTGACCCACCTCCCTTACCAGTTCTTCTCTGAGCTCCTCAGCCTGGCTGGGCTGTGAATTCCAGACCAAGCATTTTGCTTTTCACCTTTTATACAAATTATTCCCGTGAATAATCTGTGTAGACTGGATGTAAGGATGTCTAAGCAGGAACTTGCAGGCAAGCCCACTGCCACTCTTCAAGGTGCTCCATATGGGAGTGACCTCGAGGGTCAGCTTCACCTCTGGGTGGCTTCACTCCTCCTCCTTCATCCCGTTGTATGCAGGCAAGGTGAGCTAATGTCTATAGATTTGCTCTGAACTTGTGAGGTTTTGTTTAAAAGCCACTTAACAGATCTGGTAAGCTGCTCATGCGGCTGCTGGCATGCAGTGGTGGAGTAAAAAGATTATCCAGTGCTCTGGAAAAGCATCTGGAATGTAACATGCTGGGAATGTTGCAATGTTCCTATTTCGTGTGAATATGTCAACAAATATAAAATACTTAAGAAATGACAAATTGAGAGGGAAAGTTGAAAATGGGTGTGAAAGTCCTTTCTGTTCTCTGTGGATCTACTTGTAATAAACTATGGCTGTGTATAAGTGAGGCTGGAGTCACTTAACCAGTAAGAAGCTGAGAGCAACCAGCACAGTGCTGTTCTCAGGGCTCTCAGCCTCCTCAGTGGGAAGCCCTGACAACTTTAGGCTTTCTGCTCGCTGTGTTCTTCGAAGAGGCAGAATCTAGAAGCTTTCCAGTTATCAGACTTATGTGTATGGCCCTGTTAAATCCTGCTTTTGGATTCTAGTCAGGCATCCCTTTCAGCTGCATGAGAAGCTTTACACATTTTATTCCTTTATCTGAGGGACAGGTGTAGCACACTTGCTGAGAATTTATTTTGTGTTTAAATAAAGGTGAGTGCCCATCTGTTTTCAATATACTTTTCATTTAAACAGCTCTGAAATTCCTGAGCTCTTGTTGGAATGGTACCCCAATGCAGGACGAACTAAGCTGCCTCTGGAGGAGGGTACTTCCAGCAGAAGCTTGGCTTTCTCCTGTATTGATGTTACCCAAATGTGCCAGTTGCCTTGCTGCAGACTTGTGAGGCTGGAGAGCTTATCTGCATGCTTAGGAACTTCTGAGGAATGAGTTGTTGGCCAGGCTGCAGTGCAGCTGTTTAACCCAAATGCTGCTGGTACCACCTGCTGTGCTCTGGGTTTGCCAGAAAGCTATGTACCCAGCTGGGTGCTTGTAGTTCCCTATTCAGTTGAGTAAAGTTAGGACTGGGGACTTCTCTGCATAAACAAGGTGTCTGCTATCACTAACTGGAATCTACACAGGCAAAATGTCTGTATAAAACCAGACTGTAGTGAGTAAATGCACTTCTTCCGTCATGCCCCACATTGTTTCCAGCAGTACTTTAAATGTGCTTCTCTAAACTTGAGTACATAGCCTCAATCCATTGAAGAACTTAGAGAATTTATGCTGCTCTTCCTTGTACAGGCATTGTTGATTTATTCATGTATTTTTTTAATTGCAGACTTTAAAAAATTCCAAAAGTCTTTGCTCCCTTGATTATGAAGATGATGATGATGACACACAAATGAAGACAATTGTGTCATCCCCA
This sequence comes from Alectura lathami, assembly GCA_013399715.1. Taxonomy (NCBI): domain Eukaryota; kingdom Metazoa; phylum Chordata; class Aves; order Galliformes; family Megapodiidae; genus Alectura; species Alectura lathami. The sequence continues at coordinate 143,072 of VXAV01000984.1, forward strand.
TGTGACTCAAATGATCTTATGAACATCATCACCCCTGGTTCCAGTCCGATGAGAGAACAGCTGGATGAAGTAAGGCATCATGGGTCATGCCAAGGTAGCTTCAAAACAAGGGATTATAAGAAAGCAGCTGCAGTGTGTGAAAGTGATGAGGACACAAGTGATTGTGAGAGCACTGAAGAGGGCATCTTTCCTCTAGACTGTGGGGACTTGGACCTAGAGCAGATTGAAAACAACTGAGTCTCAAAGTTATGTGCTAGAATCGGAGTTGTTCTAAATTAAAATGATAGAGGATTACCTTTGCCATGCATAATCCATGTCCCTGAATCTCTGTATTGCCTATCTTGGGCCTGTGTTAGAAGAAATGTTTGAGGTGGGGGAAAAACGTGAACCATTGTTACCTGTTTAGTCTATTGATCAATATGTGGATAACAACAACAACAAAAAAAGTAGGAGGTTAAATGTTATTTTGAACATTGAGGAATAATTTTGATTAAAAAATTTCCTAACAGATATTTTGCATTTTTATGGCTTTTACAGTTCTGGAGAAAAAGCATCTCTATTTTGAAATGAATTTTCAGAAGGGCATTCTATAAAACTAAATCTGTCTACAGTGATTCTGGTGCGGGTATATGTTGCTTTTGTTAAAGAGCTTAATGTGAAAAGTGAATTGCATAATGAAATTGGTAATAAACTTTCAGATAGAACTCTTAAACACCTGTTTGACAACTGGTCCAAAATACTTAACTGCCATCTTTGACAGTGTCTGGTTTAAAAAAAAAAAAAACAACTTCATAATGTGTACAAATGTTCTTTGCATACATTCAGGACTTTTTGATCAAAATATGGTAGTGACCTTAAAGGTTAACATTTTCCATGAGTTTACTACTTGAATTGTTTTCTAGCCTGAAGCAATGCTAATTTAGGTGGGATAAAACTGCAATAGTTGCCCACCTACTTGGTCATTTATGTTTTCTGTGGTTCAAAAGAATGTACAACAAGAGCACTTGAACTTTTAGACAGGGACTTTGTAATGATCAATTCCCCAGGAGGTGATCCCTTCAGCAATACTAGAAGGAAAATAGTCCTTGAATTAAATAAAATGACATTTTGCTTTGCACTTGTGTCTGTTTATGAATTTAACAAGAGGAAAATGTGTAGTCTGGGGCAAAGTCTGTAATGTGGCATTTATGTGCAGAGTTGGGTGGAGGGCAGACTTCTGGTCATCTGAAAAGTGAAGTCAAATTAGTCTGGGGAGCTGGGGAATAATTAATGCTGGATCCCAGAGGTGTCTCAGTGATTACGTACACCATAATACATCTGTAATGTAATAGACTATTCATTGCAGACTATTGCAACACATACTTACTTTGTTAGTTCAGCTGGAATAGGGATTTTCCTGATCAAGGGGGAAATTAATCTCAAAATGGAGATTTTAAATTGGATAGAAATAGAGAGGCTTAGATTATGGCACTTCATTGCATCACATTAGTCTGCTTAAATGAGCCAACTCCTATGGTAACTTGTACCATAAAACCAAAATACAGTAACATTGAGTCACCTAATGGAATGTGATTAAATGAGAAATGAATATCTTGAGGCATATGACAAAAGCCAGGGCAAGGTGTGACACAGGCTCCAGCCTTGTGATTAGGGTCAGCCTTTGGGCATAAAAAGAACTGGCCTTTAATTGCTTAACCAGCTTACATAACTTACAGAAAATATTAAAAGTTTGGGTAGCCACTAAGAAGCTCTAAGTATTTTTCTTGCTTTTATGGCACCCGCTGCTGAGAGCAGCAGTGATCCGCGATACTGATACGACGTACACGCACATGAAGGTGCAAGATCACTGGAAGGACGTGGTTAGGCTCTTGATGTGTTAGTGTATATTGTGTGGGAGACAGTGAAGCTGCTCGCTGTAGCAGCAGAAAATCATCCTCCTCTTGCTAGAGAAGTAAATAAAGGAGCTGCAAGTGGAGCAAAGCCTTCTTTCAGAAGCTCCTGTTAACTGTGCATCTCATTCCTGTGTAGCAGAGAGTGTGCAGGTGGTGCCATATGCATGCACGAGCTATTGGAAATAACCTCATGCTACTGAAAATCACTGTTTTTGCACTGTTAATGATTAGGTTTCAAGAAATAGCAAGTGAGGTACAACCGTCTTTCCTTGTGGATGGATGGAGCTGCTCTGTAGTGTGGTGAACAGTCGTCACAGGTAGCGGGACTACCAAGCTCCCTCCTGGACTGCAATTACTAGTTGCAGAACCACACTCCTCTTTGTGTGTTTCTCTTAATTGAACAATAGAGGTAAGTAAAATTGAATCAACTTTAATGCAGGGTTGTAGCAAAGGCAAGTAGTGCAACTGGGATTGCTTCGAAGGCAATTTGCCTGTTTGAAAGCACTGCAGTTAAAACTGTAATGGCATGGAATGAGAAAGCTATTGTGGCAATCCATTTGGCTCTTCCTCCCCCAAGGGAGACAAGCTCCTGGAAGAAGTAAAAAGAAGATACCTCAGAGGGCATGAATAAAAGGAGGTAAGGTGTGCTTTGTCAAGAAAAAAAAATACTTCAGCAGGAACTCCAGCTATTAATAAGACAGCAATAGAGCAAAGGCAAGAATAAAGCAGGTAATATTCTAGCTCTGAAATGTGGGCAGGCTGTGATCTCAGATCTACTTCTCTAGCCTCGAAGGCAGGATTCTGCAGTTCCCTTCTGTAGGGGCATTGTTTTGACTGAAGACAAAGCCACATTCCTACCCATGCACTTGGTGTAGGAAGGGGTTTCCCAAGTTACAGTACAGATGTTTGCTTATGGTAACACTGGACTCCAGTCCCATGGCAGCCAGCTGCTGAAACTCTAAATAGCCCTTTCACAGACAGACAGGAGTGGGTTCAGATACTGAAGAACAAGTTTCATGCAAGTAGGAAGTAGTAATTATCTAGTTCAGGCTCTTATTAGTTGGTGAGAGGAAAATGAGCAGCAGAACAGCTGTGCAGCAACACAGGGAATGAAGAAATCAGCTGAAAGGAATCTGCACTTTGTCTGCAGGCCCTAATGTAATCCCACATGAGAACCAAGAGTAAAAGGAATTACTGGTTAGAAGTTATTTCAGCTGGAGCTGGCTTTGTTCTTGCATCATGTGAAAGACATTGAGACCTGCTCCAAGAGAAATTCATAGATGATGAATTTGGCACTTCTGATACACTAGATTATAGAATAAAATCTGTAGTGGCTGTTTGGAGCAAATGGAGAGGGCAGTTTACAAAAAGGGAAAACGTGCTGTCAGAGTGAATTGTATTTGGTAGTGGCTGAGCTGGGCTGGGAGTGGTTTCCTTCCATCTTGCAGCCGGTGTCAGAACAGAAGACTCTGCTGCATGGCGTTGTGGGAGTTGCTTTAGGTCACTTATCTCTCATTTTTATTAGCAGCCAGGCTAACAAAGTAGTATGCATGCTAAGTTTGCAGTCAACAGGAAGCTGGATAGATGTGAATGATAAGATAGCATTAGAATTTAAAATAGTCTTGGCAACTCGTAGAAATAGTTGCAACAGAGAGGAGATGGCGGGGAAAGACAAGATCCTTTTCAGCAAAGCACTAAATTTAAATGGGGTTAAACTGGGCATTGGGCCGCCTGGTTAGCTGCCCTTCTGATAAGGGAACTGGGAGTTGGTCCTGCTGGTAGAAGAAAAATGAGCTTCAGGCTAAGGTTCACCAACGGTGATTTATTTCACAAGACTCATGAGGTGCGGGTGCTCCTGAGAAGCCCAGGATTAAGTACACAGCTGGAGACACTGCGCTTAGGAGTGCAGAGTCCGGTAGAGAGTGGCATGACTGATGTACTGGAACATGGGAGAACGCCCCTGAGGGAGCACTGAAAGGACTGAGCTTGAAATCTTGTGGTAGACTGGGCTTAGATTGCTCCTAGGGTGGGTGATAGTTTCTCCTTAGGTCTAATATAAAAAATGAGGGTAGCGTTGCTCCTTCACAGTTGCAGGTGTGTTAAGAGTAAGCATCTGTCAGGAGCAATGGCTATATTTCTCTTGCCTCAAAGTGAGACGAGAAAGCTGGCTGGCTTCCTACAGCCCTTTCCTGTCTTGTTTTCCTTTGGACCTGTACAACTTGTATTTCCAAGCAAGCCTTAAAGCTGCAAGGTAAATAACTGATGGAGGAAGAGGAGCTGAGAGTGCTCAGTGCGTGGTTCAGCTCTAATATGTAGATCCTGTTCAGAGCTGCCATTTACCAGAAAATCAGCCCCTGTTTTGTAAACCGGCCCTAAATGATCTTTCTGGAACACCTGCCTGCATCTGTACCTGCCTGGGTCCAAGTCCACCCTGTCAGGGTGCTGCTGCCTGCTGCCATCACCCACAGTTGGAACATAAAGATGCCGATGGGCTGTAGGTGTAAAGGTTGCTCCTGCAGAACACCTGAAAATACACAAATTTGACAAAAAGTCCTTGGTGGTGATGGGCAGATCTCCTCAGAATAACCAGTTTTTTCAATCTTTTCAATGTGTTTTGCATACTCTACAGTTTAAAGTTTTTTAAAGTATTGAAGTATAGATAGATTTGCAGCTCAGCTTACCTGCGGCATTTCCTTCAAGGCTTCTTCCTTGCCCTTAAAAGGGGGTGCTGGCTGGAGGGTGGCACATGTTGCGTGTTCCCAGCCTGCTAAGGACCTGGTTTAGGAGCTGTGGGCATTTCCAACGCTCCTCTGTGTGCCTCATCTCAGCTTCATGAATGGGTGGGATCTGGGACACTGCTGATCGTTGCCCCCCGCCCACCCCCCTTGGCTGAGCTTGTTCCTTGTTTAACACACACACAACATGGTTTCAGAGGAGCGTTGCCACATGTCCTTAGCATCCCATTCCAGAGCGTTTTCCAAGTGAGTTTTGCCATCGGTTGTTTTGGAGGTTGTGTGTTTAACATCATCCAAGCTACTGCTCCCACCGCCATCTGGTCAGCACAGCAATCACCAGCGTGCTGGAGGCTGGTATTTGCTAGGAGAAAGTGAGGATCCTTTCATTATCTGCAGCTTCTTGGACCTATACAGCAGGTATTTTTTGTTTAGTTTTGTTTTCACATGGGAATTTTGCTGCTAAAAGTCTACTCTGTGAGTGCTTGCAGAACACCCAGCTGTGGACACGGAGCTGTCCTCGCTGCCTTCTTTTTTTTTGCCTTTGCTCTTGACCTTCTGCAGCTTGCCTCTGCTGTACATCAGGTGTCTGAGGCATGGTCTTAAATGGGTTTCTCAAAGTGTCAAAGCTGTGACTCATGGATAAACAGCTATGGCAGTGCCCTTTTTCTTTTTTTTTTTTTTTTTAATTGCAGTTCATGAGGCTGCAGTCCAGGATACAATGACCCAGTTTTGCTGCATGACTCTGCTTCATCCTCCCAATGGTTCTTTCCATTCACTGAACGAGACGTGTTCCTGTGGAAGGTGGAGTACGTGGCTATGTAAATGGAGATTCTTGAATATTGCAGAGGTGCACGAGAGTTAGTTACAGTTCTGCAGGCAGCTTTACATCTGCTGTTTGCTAATTCTGAAAGACTCACTATTTTCATCTCTCGTTTTGGAAAATCCTGTCCAGAGCAGTTTGGGTGATGTATGGGTTATCCAGGCAGCATGTATGAGGTATTCAGAGAGCTGAGTTGCTGAAGTCTCAAAGAAGAGTTTACAAACTGATGTTTATTCCAGCCTTTAATGTAAAGTCAAAATTGGATTACATTTTACAGGAATCACAAATGCTCATTTTTGGCACTAGCTTTGTGACAACCACAACAGCCTTGCCAAAGCTAAGTCCCTGTAGATGTTAAAACGTCTTTGTAGGGTGATTATGAAGAGGTGGTGGTGGTGGGTTTGTTGTTTTTTATTTGTTTTGTTTTTGAGCAAGGCACAGTATTTTTGTCCTTCATATGAAGAACGACGAACCACTTCAGTGTTTTATATTCTATTTTTTGGCAAGTGGAGGAAATTGGCCCAATGCAAGTACCTGATGTGGAAAAACTTCAGCCTGAACACCTTTAAACGATTGAAAACAAGCCTAAAAATAGGGTTTGTAATGGAAAAATATAGAGCAAATATCCTTACAGCTCTTCTCTGTCATCTCAGGCAGGATGATGTCAGATTCCAAATGTTGTATTGGGGTCTGTTGAGGACAAATGAGAAAATGGGGACAGAAACAAGAGGGGAAAGCATGGAAATCATCAGAAATAAAGATAAATTTGAATAGAATAAAAAATCCAATATAGATCATCGTTTAAAGCAGGAGGTTTGTGGCACACTGTCAGAGCTGTAGCAAATGCAAGCTGTCCTGCCCTGTTTTTTTGTGAAGCGTTCCTTCTAAAGGAAAGCATTTCTACAAGCTTACCTTGATCGGGGCGGGTGGGAACTGTTGTGATAGGCTTTGTATCCTGTTGGCTAAGAAGAGTTTCCTAAAACTTTGACAAAAGAACATAATTTTAAGCCATAAGCTGGGAAGAACTGGGGGTGTAAGTCTTGTTTGTGCATGCACAAAGCTATCTAGATCTTGAACTCCTGAAGGCTGTACCTTTCTTGCGTGGTGAGAGCTGTTAAGAGTGTTGGCAGTGACCCTGGCACCTCTCAGACAGGAAAGGAGCCACTCCAAAGTGTGTTCTTTTTCCTGACTAATTTATCTAATGTTGTGTTTTCATATGCTCCATATCCAGTGTTTTTCATATGCTGCAGCATCCAGAGCTACACCTGTTCCAAATTCACTTGCCATGGTGGCATCAAACCTCATTTTCACACATTCAGATTGACTTCTCTTGCCCAGAGGGTGATCTCATTTTCTTCACCTAACATCAGATCCAACACATCGCTTGAGCTGTAAGCAAAGGAGGCACCAGGGCTAAGGGGAAAAGCTCGCATATGGAAGGGAGCAAGCCAGGCGTGGGGACAAAAGGGTGCTCTAAAACATTTTGCCAACGGCCAGCTGTAGGGCTGCCCTGCTCCCCCCACGGATGCTTATGCAAGGCATAAGCTGGGCCCCTGACCTATGTGGTGGGTGGGTCTTTGTAACTTGTGCTTGCTCGTTAGCTGGGCTGCTTGATGAGCTGCTGCATGTACGTGCAGTGCAGTGCGTGGGACAGGGCTTGCCCTTTGCCAGCTGAAGCTTTAACTTCGATGTGCACAAGGGTTTGATGGTGTTTGAGGTGTGGAGAGGGGAAGTTGGGACCCCAAGGTCAGTGCAAGTGATCTTTGTAAAGCCATCTGAACACCTCCCCCTGCCCACCTCCCTGTCCCCATCTGTCCAGCCTTCATCTCTTCATTGCAACAAGGATGGGTTTGTCCAAAACTGGGCAGAGCTGCACAGCAGCACTGCTGGCTGCAACGGGGCCCTGGGCTGGGAGCCAGGTGAGTCCTTCATGGCCATCAAGGCTGAGTGTGCAAGTCTGGGACTTTTACAGCTGCCTGGGAGCTTGCCCCAAAGCAGGTGAGCTTACAATACTTCTGCAGCCTCCTACACCCCATAAAACCTAGTGGATGCCCCACAGACCTCTCACAGAATGCATCTACCTTCTCCCTGCCTGTTCCCACAGCTTTCTCAGCCATGCAAAGATGAGAGGCAGGGCAGCATGACAAAACAAGGGGCCAGGAGGGAACATGGGGTGCTGTGTGGGGAGATGGAGAAGAGCAGTGCCTGCAGCCCTGTGATAGCACAGATCTGCCTTCAGCTGTGCCCACCAGGCTCTGCCCCTGCTGCAGGCTCACTGGCTCCCTGCCAGTCACTGCTGGGACATCAGCTGAGTCTTATCCTCCCCAAACAGCTGCTGGTGCCCTTTGGCACCTTGAAGCTAATGGCAAAAGTAACTCTTCCTTGGTGCAGATGTGGGAGCAGGGCTGGAGAAATATGGCTGGCGATGCATCAGATTGAGGGCTGAGAGCTGTTTTTGGGCTGGAGTGTTGAAATCTGTCCTTGCAAACCTTGAACTGCATGCATTCATGTGAGTTGTTGGGCTCAGGTATTCAGCTGTGCTGTTCTGGGGGGTGGGGGACATGAGCAGAGGAGTGTGGGTTTGTGGGGGGTGCATGTGTGATGGTGGGAAGTTTGTTGGGGCGGGAGTGGTCTCAGATGGGCAGGTTGGTGGATCGTGGATAAAATGAATGAAATGATAAAATGAATGAAAGAGCCATTCTTTAAGATGCCAAACCAGGTCAGAGTGGTGTAGCCAGCGTAAGAATTCATTGCATTTGGCATGTGGTGGCACTTGCAGGTGTGCGATGTATTCCTTCATCTTCCCGCCCTAAACCCTGACTAACTGGAAGCATCTTTCAGATCCTCTCGACCCTCTCTCATCTACACCCTGGAGCCACTACTGGGGAGCGACCGCTGAAGGAAAAGCGCACATCGGTGCAGGGAGAAGGGCTTTGCCCAGAGAAGTGAGCTGCTCTCCAACTCATCGCCTGCTTGGGCACTCATCTTCCTCTTGTCAGTCTATGACTGGAAAGCTGGTGCTTCTTCTGGTGTTAATTCTTGCAAAGAAATCGTACTATCCAACTTTAATACCTTTTGCAAGTAGCCCATCTAAATATTTTACTGATTCACATGGAGATAGTCCAGGCTGTGCCTTCCTAAGGTGTCTTTGCTGTCTGGTAGAAGTTTCTGGTAGAAGTTACTCAATATTACCGGTAAAAATGTATTTAGAATCACAATTTTCTCTCTCTTTTTTTTTTTTTTTTCCTTGCCTTTGGAAGTGAGATGGGAGGTCTGATCAGAGAAGAAATCCAGTGTTTCCTTGATCAGGTTAAGCGACTAGATGAAGAAAATTTATGATGACCACAATATGTCCTGGCCTAGACACTCCAGTCTGTGCTTTCCAGACTGGGAATAATTCATCCTTCTGGCCATCTTTTTCTTGCAGCAGGGATGGAAATATCCATATTTTTTCAATGACAGGACTGCCAGGATGATTCTGGGCTGTGGATAGCAAAGGAAGACTCCCTCCAAGATGCTGTTTCCTGATGATCCCTGCCTAGACACTATGATGCCAATGCACACAATATCTGTGGCTTTCTTATGCTTTTCTCTGGGGTCCCATTCCCACCTGGGGCCAGCGCAGGTGTTCTGTGTTCCTCCTAATCCTTAAGGTTGCACCATGAACCTCCAAGGCAGCCTGCAGCAGAGCTGGGCATGGATTTCAGCTGAAGCCTTTTAACAGCCCCATTGTGCTGTACTGTTTTTGTGGGTGTCTGCACCTTTCAAGCGAACGCCAATTAGAAGAGTGGGGAGAGGAGAGGCAAAGAGAGAGAAATAGAAACAAAACGATTTGGCTCTCAGCAAATCTGCAGCCTGTTTATGGGACAGATGGATCAGCGCAGTAGACGGCTTTGCTGCAGCCTGGCCCCTGAGCAGGTGGGTATTTTGGAAGCGACGAGCAGTTCGCCCCCTTAATTTGCAGCCACGTGGCTCGCACAGGACATATGCTGGTAACAGCTCTGCTTTGCTCCTGCTGTTGCAGGAATCAGAACTTGCTTGCCTCTGCCCACCTGCTCTCACAAGAAATTGCTGGAATAAAAATAAACAAACAAAAAGTTACTGACACTTGTTGCGTTGATGTGGGAAGGACAAATGAGGGCTCAGAAGCACGGGGGCATGATTTCACTGAAGTACTAATTGCTGAGGGCCTTTCGTTAAGAGACCGTCGTGGTCGTACCAGCAGTGTTTTGAACATCTATGCAGATGGGCAGATGGCCCTTTGCTGTAATACAAGCAGATGTATCTAATGTTACAGATGGATTATTATGTTGATTCATCACTGAAAGGACAACTTACTTCACAATAGGGCATTCGTTTGAGCACGGTTCCTTCTTAAGCTTATGTTCCCCCTCAGTATTGCTGGTTTTCACTCCATGAAAAAAAGTTCTCAGTCAGCAAGGATAGTGTTTCCCTTTCTGTGCCGCAAAAAGAGAAAGGAAAAAAAGTTAAAAAGGCTATCTAAGAGTAAAATGGTCCTTTTGAGAATCTGTGAGATGCTTTTCAACTTGAGCCCTGGAGGCACTGGAACAGGCTCCCCAGGGCAGTGGTCACAGCCCCATGCCTGTTGGAGTTCAAGAAGCATTTGGACACTGCTCTTAAACATAGGGCTTGGATTTTGGGTGGTCCTATGTGGAGCGAGGGGTTGGATCCAATGGTCCTTGTGGGTGTCTTCCAAACCAGGATATCCTGAGATCCTGTGATTCGATGGTAAGTGATGTTTAGTCTTTATCTCTCTAACCCATACTGAACCATGGTTATTCCTAGGTCAAGTCCTCCAACATCTGGGAAGGAGATCTGCGACAGGCACACAGAAGAGGAACCAGTTTGAAGCTCAGCGTAACCTGCCCTGAATATGATATTTTAGCAACGACAGCAGTGTGGCTATTGAATCAGCAGATATGGGTCAAAATGACGGTTTTGCCGTCATGCTGTGATGAACGTGGTACTTTCACAACAAATACTATCTAAATACTAAGTGTGTTTTTAAAGACTGCAAGGTATCTTGTCTTGTTGTTTGAAAGGCTATCTCATGCTTGTTCAATGTGAGGGCAGAGGCAATGTGAGGGATGTCCTGTCCCATGTCCAAGAGGAGCAAGACAAGGAAGCAGGTGGTTGGATTGTAGCCAACCATTGCTGTCCTCGGGCTGGTGCCAAAACTTGCTTCTGGCTACTCCCATGGTGATCTTCCTGGGCCATATGCTTTGTCACAGTCTTGTCAAAACTGCTTTGTTTCCCTGGGACATGCTCCACGGGACACTGGAGCTGTTACAAGAGTAGAACCGCTGTTTCCAAAANTGGGTAAAAAAAAAAAAACCCCGTTTTAAAAAAAAAAAAAAAAAAAAAAAAAAAAAAAATTTACATCTTCTGCTTGTCTCTAATATCTCCATATTGAATTTCCATTCATTAGAGAAACACATCCCCTGCTCCTTATCTACCCAATGTTGTCATCCCAAGCAGAGCTCTACCACAAGTTTGGCCAACAAAAGCAAACAGAAGATGCACTTGGAGATAAGAAATCTGGAACTACATGCGGTGCAAACAGGGCAGTAATGCTAAATCTGGCTGGCATTGCGCACAGCAGCAGCAGAAGGTCCCAAAAATAAGAACAGAAATTGTCCCATAGCTGAGATATGTGCCACAGCCGTTGTGTCACTCTCCACTCTCCAGTCTGTCCTGAGATCACACCTTTTCTCTCACACTGTATGAGGTGTGATTAACACACCCACTGCCCCAGGGCGATCTGACAAGTTAAAAATCAATGGTGCTTCTCCAAATGAAGACTCTTGTATGTCAAAATTGAAAACGAACCTCAAGTGATGGCTTTGGTTTGCCAGCTGTTACCTGGACAGACATGCCTGCCACCTGGGCTTGATGCAGGATTTCAGATGTGTCTGGACAGTCACTAGAAGTCTGAGTGTCTGGTTCACAGCTCGTCCCAGTGGTGTAGTCTCAAGGTCTGGGTCCAAACAATCCCCACGAATACCTATGTATGGATCTTGGTGCTGCTCTGTAGGGATGGGAGCTATTGGGGGCCTCAAAATATGATGATAAGGGAGATCTCCAGTAAAGAAGCAGGATGCTTATCTCTGGTTACAGAACAAATAATCAGAGAAGCCAGCAGAATTCAGGATAGAAACACGTGTTAAATACTGGGGGGAAAAAAAAAAAATGTTGCAAAACATGAAGTAACATTATGCAATGCAGGGAGTGGGATATAGTGCTTAAAACAAAAAATGACCATATGACCTTTTAGTTCTGGTTTCTGAATGAAATCAGCTGCCATTATGCAACAGATGACCTGTCCATAAGACAGAGGAGTCAATATTTACCTACATCCCTGGCATGTGAGTCAGCCATGAATGAATTTACTAGGCAGTTGGAGGACTTGGGATAAATGACTTTGCAGGTACGGAGATGCACGTTGGAGTTTCCTTACCATCAGACATAACAAAGCAGTAAGTGTATCTGTGTGTCGGTGTACAGTCACACATGGCCATAAACAGCTTTTTCAAATGAACAGTGTGATTTCAGATAGGGAAGAAACACAATTTGTAGATAATTAGTTAACCTTACCCTGAAATGCCTTATGCCTAGGAGATATTGTGGTCATGCTGTGGGTGCATTTGTCATATTCAGACAAGGAAATGGTTTCTGTACTGGCCATGAGAGTCCACGATAAATGACTGTTGTGGATCTTCTTGGCCTCAGTTTCAGGGAATCTGTGTGTCCTATCATCGTATGGAAAAATATTTGCTGAAATACACCAGCCATATCTAACAACACTAACTTCAGTGGTCCTTACCTCCTCCAGCTGTCTGATGCTACCAGCATGGTGTAGTGGCCCAGGTTCTGTTGGACGCTTCACAGAGGAGTGATGCTGTAGGCAGGGAAAGCTGTTTGGGTTTGGTAGAAGGCCTCTGCCTTCAGCAGCTCCCCTTGTGACTGTCATGACCTGATTTTTTTCATAAAGCTCAGCACTCTGCCTCCAAGTTCTGAGAGAAAAACAGACCATTTCTTTGCTGTGCCTAAATGGGATTTGAACTAATGCTTGAAAATCTGGCTCAAATATTACTTCTATAATTGGAAAAAAAAAAAAATAATAATAGGAAAAATTCTAATTCTTAGAGTTATAATTTTCATGGAAGTTCTGGTGTTTTTGTCATCTGAGACATAGCCTTTGATAATTCTCACATCTACGTTTTGCTGAGAAGCAGTGAGAGTGTCTTTCCATATGGCTTAGGAAAACAAGGCAGTCAAAGCAAAGATGGAGAGAATTTTAGGATTGCAGTGATAACGTCTTCTGCAGAGTTTACAGTGACCTTGCTGCTTTGCATTGTGGCTTAGCTGTCTGTTTTATGAAAAACACAGAATGATACAAATCAGGATTTGTGAGGGAAACAAAAAGCCCATCAGTTTGAGAGGAAAAAAAAAAAAAAAAAAACTAATNATCTTGCTGGCAGCTTGTTGATGCTTCTGTGCTTTTTCTGTAGGAAGGACACCCCCAGCTCTCTGTGAAGAATGGGCTTGAGCCAGCAACAAGTCAGGACATCCTTGTGAAGGAGGGAGAGAACAGGAGCACTGAGATTTCTCTGCCTTTGAAACCACCTTTGTGTGTGCAAGAACTGGAGCTGTCCTGCAAAGGTAGGTCGGCGTTTTGCAGACATGAGAGCATGTGGTTTGCAGTTAAACTAGGAGATGAGTAGGTGTCTAAATTGTTTTATACATATCCAGGTCAGGATGGGAAAAGGAGAGAGATTTTCTCCTCTGATGCCTGTAAGGTCCAGAGGCAGCATCTGCAAAGCACAGGTTATGTTCACATTTGGTAGGGTCCCGTCCAGCCTAGCTGAGGTCTTTTTCTCTGGGTGGTTCACATCAGTTATAGCCTCCATCCTACTTTCTCCTTGCAAAATCTCTATTTCCAAGCTGTCGGCCTGACTGCATAAAGGAAGACGCTGGCTCAGCGTGTTAAGACCACGCTGAACATTTATAGCGTAGAATGAAAAAGTAAAGGTGAAATGTGCAGCCCAGGGCTCCCAGTTCTTTCTTGTGTGCTCCTGGGAATGGAATTTTTGCCCATTGGACTTGAGCTGCTCTAAAAAGCACAGAACAAAAGCTGATCTTAAAAGTGATCCTCAAAGGAATAAATGGCAGGCGCCCTCTTTGTTATTCATGTATGGTGCTCAAAGAGCACTTGAAATGGTTGGGATTTTCAGCAGACATTTTCTTTATTTATTTTTTTTAATTCTGCTTGGGTTTTGGGAGCTTTTGGTGCTTGTCTAAGCAGTAGCCCAGGCATATGTCCCTCCTAAAATACATTATGGCTGGCTGGGAAACCCACACTTGGTGACATCAGGGGACACATGCATGTGAAATGGGTGTAAAAGAGAAAAGCCGGGGTGGCTGGGGCTCTGATATACTCCAAGAGGCAGCCTGGCCTTTGTTTCTTACTTAATTTTATTCCTGCCTGCCCTGTGCTCCACGCCACACGATTTATGCACTGAATCATGCTCAGCAGCCGTATTCACAAGCTGGCATAAATTTATTTTCGTCTGCTGGCCAATTACACCAACTGCCTCAACTGTTGTTTATTTTCTTCTGTTGCATCCTCTTGAGTTACTGTTAACAGTATCCCTTTTGAGTAGAGATGGGCTTTTTGGCACCGGGGCCTGTCGGCCTGCCAAGCTAATGGACCATATCTGTTATCTAACAAGTCAAAAAGGCTCCAGTTTCAGGACAGCTTGCAGTTGCTGTGGCCACCTGCAGTGCACTGGCAGGGGTGCAGGCCACTGCCCGTGTGGGACGTGTCACCCCGGCTCAAGCATGTCCTTTGGCACCAGCTTGCCCTTGGGGGGACACGTAGAGGCTTTGCTATGGAGAACAACGGCCTTTCTGTGGCTGACAGCCTCACCACCAGGATGAAGAGGCCCCCGCACATGGCTCATCTGGAGGCTGCTCTAGCAGCCAGAGAGGGACTTGAGTATGGGTGATCCTGAGAAACCTGCAAGACGGCAGCCTCTGGACCCCCTGGCTGGGAAACGGTTAAGTGAAGAATTAAACAGCCTGGAAAGCAGCAAAGGGGAAGGACATATTTAATGCCATGCAGGTCTGTCCTCTTTTGTTTAGCACCTCCCTGTGCCAGCGGTGCAAGCCAGCATGAGGGCCTACCTTTGCAAGATCCTTTAGGTGTGTAGCCCCCAGTTCCTTCTCCTCCAGTTTCTTCTCTTAGCTCACACAACATGCTGCATTTGGGCCAGCAGGCTATTTGTGTCTGGCCTACATGCAAACGTGGAGCCAGCTCCACCCAACTCAGCACTGACTTGCAAAATACTCCAGCCCTCTGTCGCCTTACTGTCTTTGTGGTCACGTGTGCTCTGTTTGCTGTGGGTTGTTTACTGCCAACCTTGGGGGATCATCAGTAACTGGAAAGCTGAGCTGTCCTGACAGCCGGGGTGTCCCTGTGCCAGCAGACATAGCAGGGTGCTGGAGGACTACAGCCTGCTGGGGCTGCAGCTATAGCTGAAATGGCACCAGGCGTAGACCAGGTGCCCATGCAGGACCTAGGGGAGGGGGTTTCAGTAGGGGAGGGGGTTTCAGACCACAGCCCACACTGGTAGGGCTGACAGTTGGGAGGAAAGCGTGTTATCTTGCTGGCTGACTGAGCGCCTTTGATGCTCGTAGATGCTCTCCTTAGTGTACCATGGGGATGGTTTCTACGTTCACCTTTACACCTCAGAAGAGCTTCTCCAGGGCATAGCAATGAGCACTTTAACTGGTCGTTTTGAATAGAAGGGTGTTGGGCTGGGGGAAGGTCCCTCAGGGCCAGGATCTGGTTCCTGGTGGCCGGTTGCGCTGACAGGCTCTGTGCTGAACCAGGGGAACAGTGTTGCCTGAAGGACTTCACTGAGCCAGGCCTGGAAGCTTGGAGGGCAAAATGGAGAGACCCCATGGCTGAATGATTTAGTCAACACGTGGCACCTCTCTCTTGCCAGACTCGGGGTCTGTACCAGAGTTTCCGAAGGACAGAGTTCCTGTATGGCCCATTCTGAGCTGCAATTGCATTTGTGTTTAAAGATGATCCTACTTCAAAAAATCCAAACCCAGCACCCTACACACTTGCCTACATTGCAGGAACAAGGACTCTAGCAGTGCCACAGCAAGTGCCACCTCCTTGCAAATGCAGTCTGGAAAGAGGAAGAGTCTTCCCAGGACAGTTCCTGGGAATTCACACACTAACACCAGCAGCACGCCTGGTGTTTGTAGGCCAAAAGTGTTCACATGTGAGCATGGCAAGCAGGCTCAGCAGCCCAGAGGTGTGAGCTCCTTGCTCTCTTTGAGTCACTCGTGCAAGAAACTCCTCGCGTGGTTACTGCCTGGTGAGGCAGCTCGTCACCACACAGCACTAGGCTGCTGTGCTTCTAGACGCCCTGCTGACACCACAACATCCTTGACCAGGCCGCTGAGTGCCCTGCATGCTCTTAGGTGGTTTCAGGGTGTGTTTGCCACCAGTTTGAGGGCTGAGGCAAAACTCAATGCTCTGCATGCCTCCAGAGAGCATCTGCTGTCTGCTCCCAAGCAAGGGGCAGGACATGCAGGCAAAGCCAGGCCCAGAGTCATTTCCCATTTCCTCCTCCCCAGTGCTCGAGGCTGTCTGGAGCAGAGGCTGGACCTGAGGCTCATCTGTAGCCCTCAGCAAACTTCTCATAAACAGGAAAGAGCCCTGTGGGGAGGGGAGGATGGCAAGACAGCAACCAGTTCTCCTCTGGTCTTTTGTTCTTCCCCTCCCCTTTTGTCTTAAAACTAACAATGACTTGCTTGATTTGTTGCACGGACAGCTGCCAAATGGAAGTAAAGCTCCGTCCTTCAAAAGAGTGGCAGTTCTCAGCAAGGTCTGTTGCTTGGGGTGCAGGACGGCCATGGCTGCATCCTGCCTGCAGCTGAGGAAACGCCACCTACCTGGCCCGCTCCTCGCCTGCAGCCGGTGTGCTTGAGAAAACGCTGCACACAGGATGGGAAAGGCAGAGCCTGGTACCTACTGCTCAGGACCTTACCACGGCAAGACCAGCAGAAATTATTTAGGGGTGGGGATGTCCTAGAGATGTGACCAAGTGACAAGGACCTTGGGCTCTGTGGCTGGAGCATGTTCTCTTCCCCAGGCTTTCCAGTCCAGAAGAGAGGAGGGAGCCCTGCTTGGCGATTAGGTAGTGCAGCGTGTTATCTCAGCCCTGTGACAACTTTTTGTTTGGTTTCCTGCCACACTATTACAAGCAGTGAAGGCGGGGGGGAACCTTTCGTTTATCAAATGTTCTCTCCAACTTTTCACTGCACCCCCTGGGCTTGCTGGCACAAGTGCTAGAAGGCGATTGGGAAATCCTTGTGCTGTGGAGGCTTGTTGTGCTCTGGGGGGTGATGAGTCCGTGGCAGGAAGCTGCTCTCTGAAAGCAGATCTCTTTAAAATGGAAGAGAAGGATTGGTCCTCTTCTGTATGATCTGTTCCGGGCCCATCAAGATTTAACAGGCCACTGAAAATATGGATGGCGTAGCTGACACAGTGCAGTATGTCCTGCAAGGCAGCACGCATGGCCTAGTGATAAGGATACCATGCTGGAGCACCAGTAGGAGCCAGACCTCTGCTGAATGCCTAGATTACTAGGCCTCATTTCTCTCCTTTTCTTTTCTGGTTCCTTGAGTCTTGCCTCTCTGTCTACCTGTTGGGTTAACCTCAGCAAGACAAGCCTTGACCAAGTAGCACCAGTGTCCATCAGTTCAAGCCACCTTCCTGCAACACAGGGAGCTGAATCATTTCCAGGTGGAGGAGGAACTCTGGTTTCTCACAAGTGAGCAGTACTGTGCAATGTGGCTTCTAACGGCTATTTTCAAGCATTTTAATGCCTCAGCTGACTTTTTGTAACTCATTTCTGCCACACGGGGATGCACCAGTAGAGGATCCTGACTCCTCTTGGCTAACTAAAGTACACAGAAAACATCATGTAAATCTCATTTCACAGCTCCTTCCTTCCATTCCTCTCCAAGACCCCAACAGAGGTGCATGAGGGTTTAGATCCATTACATGCCTATGAGGCTGTCCGCTGAAGGAGCCCCATCGCTAGGCTATTATAGCCCATGTGCGCCTCAGTGGGGGCGAGGTAGTTAATGACTAACTTGTAAAACTGCTCGGTGCATGGGTGAACTTGAGTAGGTGTTTTCAGAAACAGCTGTGCCAGTTTCCCCTGTCAGGATGGGCTTGGGTGCTGGCCAGCTTTCCTGTCACTCTCTGTTTGCAAAGCTTTATGCGGTTGAGTTTTGGTTTCTGAAACCTGTCAGGCACAACTGAAAGTCAAAAGCAGTATGTTTTTAGCATTATTTCAGAGCTCGCTTGGTTTTGCAGGACTCGTTATTGTGAATAACAGTGTTTTAGTACTCTGTAAGGTGCTGAAATCAAGGTGCACCAATTTGTGACTGAAACACTGATTATACCAGAAGGAGAAGCCCAAATCCATTTGGCTGATGCTCATCAAAATAAGATCTCTATGGTCAAGGGTCTGCACATACTGTCTGGAAAGCTGGGCTTGACTATGGGTATGAACCACTTAACTGGCAGTTTTGATATCCTAGTTTTTAATGTCCTGCATCTTAGATCTTCCTGTGTATTTAGCAGGTTGTATGAAAATCTCTCTAGAAAAGACTGTCTTCTGTCCACTGTAAATGCATTTTCCCATCTGTCACAGAAGCCTCTGGCAGATGCCTTCCTCTTTACAGCCAAATGTGGTCAAGACCTGGAGAAAGCTCTTTTGGATCAGAGGAGCAGACTGCTTTTGCTTCACTGGACTGGACCTGGGAACAGTAACAGGCAAGTCAGATTTTGTGCACCAGAGCTAATATGGCACATGCAATACAGTTTGCCTGTCTGCTGTCTTGATGCCCAGAATTTGTCCTCCAAGCTATTGAACTTGTCCCCTGATGCTGAGATTTCTGGAGAAACTGGAGGCTTCTAGAATTATTTGTTCCCATACAAAACTGGAAATCACAGATTCGTAGGGATTGGAAGGGACTTCTGGAGATCATCTAGTCCAACCCCTCGGCTCAAGCAGGTTCTGTACATTAGGTTGCACAGGAAAGCGTCCAGGTGGGTTTTGATGGGAGTTTCCACCCACTGATAATGTTTATAAGTAGATAGTAACAGCATTAAACTGGAATCCCTGCTATTCCTGATGCCACTCTAGGAATACATGGTTATTACTGTCCCATTTTGGGCCCTGTGGGTGTGAAAGGCACAGTTCATTTTGAACCGTTTCTCATTTATTCTTATCATTCCCAAACACCTGTTAGTCAGAGGTCTGTCTCTGGCTTTCTTTCCTTCTCTCAGCCTATTTCTGCAGACTAAAATGGTGTGTTTCTGGTAGACCTTGTCATATATATGTAATTTGGCCATCTCAGAATGAAATACTTACCTGAACTTGGGCTGCGTATTGCCCTGTCCTCTGCATATGTTACGGGTGGCATCTGGATGCACTGGTATGAGCTGTGAATTGTCATGCTTTTTGCAAAGAACCTAAACCAGAACTGGAGGAAATTAAATCTACAGACAGTACAGCCCATTTCTGGTGCCACTGCATCCAGGGACCCATCTCTCCATCAGCTTTTTCCAAGTTGAAGATTTGATTCAGTCACTTGGCATATGGATGCCTGAAATTTCCAGTTTCCTTTTTGTTTTGTTCTTTGCCCTTCTCTGATAATTCCTATCATTCTCTTTTTCAAAGCGACTGAGCTGGAATTTTCAGGCAATTATTCACAACAACTCTAGTCCTTTTCCTTTCTGTGTATGGCTAGGATGATTTCTCCCACATACATCAACCTGTGTTTATTTACACTGAATTTTACCAGTGGTTTCATTGCCTGGTCACTCAGTGTCATGAGATCCTCCACAATTATTCACATTCAAGCTTAGATCTGAAAATCCTGGATACATTTTAGCTGCTGATCACTTGGTCATTTCATTGCTCATCCCTTTTCCAGATCACTGTGTTTGCAGAAAACAGATGAAATTTCAGCACAAATTCTCAGGGGGCTTTCCAGAATCTTCCTTTATTGTATATGTCAGAATGTGTATACACACAAAAATATACGCATACAAACATATGCTCATTTATGCACATACATTATTATATGTATGTGTGCATACATATAATTATTTATGGATACTTTTAATATCCTGTATCTTAATCTGATATGAGGTTATGATACTCCATGAGAGTAATTTCTTTAAGAGCCTTTATCAGGAGGGAGAGTTCAGCTGTCTGTGGTTTTCAAAAATCAATGGAACAGCTCCGGCCCTTGTGTCTGACAACCCTTCAGAAATATCTGATAGATTTGTGAGGTATGACTTGCCTTTATAAAAGCTATGTTGATTTCCACTGATTGATGGATCCATTGAGCTATCTGCTTCATGTGGACACACTAGTCGAAGGGAATTTCTGGAGGTGTCTGATCCAATCCCACGCTCAAAGCAGGGCTGTTGTCAACAGCAGATCAGACCAACTCGGCCATTGTCTGGCTGAGTCTTGAAAAACCCCCAGGGCAGAGTTTCTACCCCCTCTCCAGGTATGGGTCCCAGAGCTGCACAATGCGCCTCCTGAGCAAATTTGTCCCAATGGCCAATCTGAGCTTCCTGAGTGCAACTTGGCAACCTCTTTTTCTACCCTTTACTACTGTTCCTTGCTTGACCCTCCACCGCTGCCAAGAAAAATTTTACTCCATTATTTGTTGCTCTTCTTCAAGTAGGTTGTTTCTTGGGCTTCTCCATCCTTGTCAATATTGAAAACTGGAGCAGATTGCTCTGAAGTTGGCTCTCTTTCAAGCAAGGGTTAGAGGATCTCCAGAAGTCCCTTCCAACCTGAATTATTCTATGATTTTGCAATTAGACTGGACTCTAGGTTTCTCCTTACGGGAAGTCCAAGGCGATGTATTAGGAGGTGTCGTCTACTAAAGCCCAATTTTGGCATTCCAGATATTGTTTGGAAATTTCTCAGATGTATTCTTTAGTATCCTTGACATGCTGGAACAAGGTGATCAAAAGAGCACAGGACGTGCTTTTCGAGCATTTCCTCCATGTGTTCAGTTGATGTTTCTGGGATGTGCCTCTCTTCAGAAAGAGTCTGTAAATTGATATTCAGCCACTGTCTTATCTTAGGTTGTCAGTCCATTTTTGGATTCAGTGCTTGTTAGAATAAAATGGTGACTGGAAAACAAAGCTCATGTCAGCCCTTACCAGCAGGGCTTCTCTTGAAGATAAAGAGCTGCAAGGCAGCATGGTAGGAACAGTGAATCCTATCAGAGCCAGCAGCAAAACGCTTAAATGTTGAAATAATTCAGCATCTGCTGAGAGCAAGAACTATCCATATGAAAGACACTAATCTGTCATAGACTTTAAGGCTAGAAGGGATTATGATGATCTTTCAGTCTGACCTCCTACATAATTCAGACCATAAGATATCATTTCACATCAAGCTCATAGCTTCCAAATGAGCTTGAAAAAGGCATCCACTCTTGAGTGAAGTACTGACAGTTATGAAGATTCCACCCTATCTTTGGGAGATGATGGTAAGGTTAGTTATCCTGACAGTTAGAAAAAATTCAGTCTATTTCAGTGCTTTATTTCAGCTTTCATCCACTGGCATTTGTGATGCTTTTTGCTGGATTACGTGTTGTTCTACTATCAGGGGAAGTTTGGCTTCCAGGAGCAATTTTGATCAACTTTCTTACCTTTTTCAATGTGTGGTTAAAACCCCAGTGGGACCCAGAAGAACTATTTCTGTCTGGGTTGTAGACATTTCAGATAACCTTGACCTTAGCTTGTTTCTGCAAATGGTGATCCTCTGTAAAACAGAGACAATGATACTTCCCTCCCTCTCACAGGTGTTGGCCGGGAAAAAGAAAAGACCATTAACATTTCTCAAATGCTATAGTGGGAGGCAAATATTAAGTCTGTCAGAGATCAGAGGGTGGATATTGCATTCCAAAATATGGTTTAGTACATCAATCTTATCTTCTAGAAACTAAAGTCCTCTGATATTGCTACAAGATATGACCTGTATTTTCATATATGGATATTGTTACTCTGAATCAAAAGACAACATCTGAAAACATTTGTGTACAGCGATAGTTGGATATCCATGAAAGAGAGAAGGTATTTGGGGATAGAAAGGGTTAATTGTATCCCTTGTAAAGAACCTTGGGATAAGGCAATGTGAACCTTGTTAAGAGTATTTCTCATAGGAAAAACTTATCAAGATGTAAAAACAGAAGCTCATCTATTTGGTTCAGCTCATCTGTCTACTCCAAATGAGGCTTTTACTTGTAATGGAGCCAGTGGTCTCAGTTGTCAGCCATACCATTTACAGTCAAAGGCTAGACCAAAATAGCTCCCAAGTCCTTCTGATTTTCTATTTTTGTCAATGATCTACTTAAATGCTGACTAGGGCACTCAGATCAATATAATTGGCTAAGCATCAGTTAGCTGTGCAGTGGTAGAGGGGTGGATCATGTCTCTATATTTAAAACGAACGTATACGTGATGTCCTTGGGGTGGATGACTGGGGGCAGACCTCGTGCTGCCAGCTGCAGAGTCATGGCTGAGAACCGAGGAAGATGCTCCATCTCAGCACAAGGCTGGTGTTGTGCAATGCTGTTACTCTGTGGTGCTCAAGAAACAAAGTACTGTGCTGGGATGAGTCGAGACAGAGGGTGATCTGCCCATTTTGCCTGCCGTGCTAGGGTCAACTTGTTCACTGAGAGCTCACCAGGGCTGCATGCAGCTTTGCTGAGGATGGGGAATGACTCAGCGACGTGGGACTCCCATGAGCCATGTGTCAGGGAGCAGGGCTCTGCTCATAGATCAGATACAACCTTCTACTGAAGTTTAAAGGAGGTTCTTCCTGTTGTCCACCGTTTTCTGCTATGCATAAGTGATGTAGGTGGCTTTATTTATCTAGTGTCCCTAATGCATGTGGTGCTGAGCTGATATTTAGGCTCAAGTCAACAGCCCAGAAATCCGTCCCCATTTTCATACACAGGAACTGAAAGACTAATGCATTTGGCTCTCTCTGCTTTGCTGTTGACAAATTATCATAAGCAGAGATGTCTCCAAATCTGTATGACAGAAATCATTCATCGTCTGTGGCAAAAACAGATACTGAATCAGAAGTCTGAGCTTTCTTCCAATTTATTCTGGGTTGAAGGCTTTGGTCAAGTGCCTTATAGAATCACAGAATCGTTTGAGTTGGAAGGGACTTTAAAGGCCATCCAGTCCAACTCCCCTGCAGTGCACAGGGACACCTACAGCTGGGTCACGTTGCTCAGAGCCCTGTCCAGCCTGACCTTGAAGGTGTCCAGGGATGGGGCATCCATCACCTCTCTAGGTGCTTCAAGTTCCAGTGCTTCACCACCCTTATTATAAAAAACTTTTTCCTTATGTCCAGTCAAAATCTCCCCTCTCTCAATTTGAAACCATTTCCCCTAGTCCTGTCACAACAGACCCTGCTAAGGAGTCTGTCCCCTTCTTTCTTATAGCCCCCCTTCAGATATTGAAAGGCTGCTATCAGGTCTCCCCGGAGCCTTCTCTTCTCCAGACTGAACAGCCCTAACTCTCGCAGCCTGTCCTCACAGCGGAGGTGTTCCATCCCTTGGGTCATTTCTGTGGCCCTCCTCTGGATGTGCTCCAGCAGCTCCATGTCCCTCCTGCCCTGAGGACTCCCCATCTGGACGCAGCACTCCAGGTGGGGTCTCACCAGCGGAGAACAGAGGGGCAGGATCACCTCCCTTGCCCTGCTGGCCACGCTTCTTTGGATGCAGCCCAGGATGTGGTTGGCTTTCTGGGCTGTGAGGGCACACTGCTGGCTCATGGCCAGCTGTCATCCACGAGTACCCCCAAGTCCTTTTTTTTGCAGGGCTCTGCTCAATCCTTTTATCCCCCAGCTTGTACTGATAGCAGGGGTTGCCACGACCCAGGTGCAAGATCTTGCACTTGGCTTTGTTGAAGCTCATGAGGTTCTTCTGGGCCAACTGCTCCAGCCTGTCTAGGTGCAACCAGTTCCTCATCCATTGAAGATTCCACCCATCAAATCCATATCTTTTAAGTTTAGAGAGAAGGATGTTATAGGGGACTGTGTCAAAGGCCTTCCTGAAGTCCAGATAGGTGACATCGGTGGGTCTTCCCTTGTCCACTGATGCAGTACACCATCATAGAAGGCCACTAGGTTGGCCAGGCAGGACTTGCCCTTGGTGAAGCCATGCTGGTTGTATAGATTATATAGCCGCATGTTATATAGCTGCTTTAAACCATTTGCAAAATGGTTTACAAAAACCATTCACAAAAAATGACTCAACATTAACCTGCTAAGCCAATATGCAGAAGAGATTGGTTCCTGCTTTCAGAGTTTCTTTCTGCACACTTGTCTGCACAGTGCCAAAAAGTCTCACCTTCTGATTTTCAACACCTGAGTACCATGCAGAAGCAGACTTTTGAAAATCCCCCCCCACCTTTTTATTTATGAGGCTTTCTAGGCTCTAAAGAATGCAAACGAAAAAGGAAATTTCCTCTCTTCTTTATCTGTTTTTACATGCAAACAGCTAAAACTGGTGAGTCCTGGAACAGAGTCATCAGTGGGGAAGAACTGGCTCAGACGCATGTCTGGGAGTTGTTGGGAGGGGATTGTGCTCAGTGGTGTTGGGTGCTTACAGCTGTGGCTTTGTTTGGAGAACACATGCAGCCCATACAGAGTTACTTCAGAAAAAACAAAGTTATGATGCTGGTAGTTTGAACATGGCTTCCAGCCCAGGCCAAAACTGACCATGGCAAAAACAAGAAATTCTTTCATGTTGTTACATATTTAATTACATAAACACGGGGGAACTCAAGTCACAGCCCAGGTCTCCCTTGGGTAATAATTACAGACTGCTTTGGCAAGATCATATGTAGCTAGAGTTGGTTGTTGCTGTTTTCTCCTTTTCCTTTTCTTTTTTAACAGATTTTTCCAGTGAGAAAGGCTTTGTAAACAAATTTATTATTTCCTTTCAGAAAATTTTGTGGAAAAAATAAATGGATCTGGCATTTTCCCTCCCACCCATCTTGGATTTCATTCAGACATGCTGTGCTCAGGACAATATTTTGGCTTTGACAAGCAGGAAACCTTTGGATGCCAGTGTGGAAGATAGGTGTGTTTTGCTTCTTCCTTCTGAGGACATGCCCTGTGATTTTTTGCTGATGGTGTTATTTTCTTCTGGGGACTTTTGGTATCAGATTAGCTATATACTGCAGAATGTTTTAATTATCAGTGTCTGTTACAGGCGCTATACAAACATTGTTTCTCAGGCTTCTAAAAGCTCTGCTAAAACATGACAAAATAAACACATAAAAATGGATAATGACCGCCAATCCATGCAATGTAGGAACCCCAGCTCATCTGCAAACTAAACACTGGGTGCTTATTTTACAGCATGACCTTTCCTGGTGTTTCCCTACTTGTCATTCCAGTGACATTAGTGCAGTTGAAATGGAATGCAAAATTTCATTTTATTTGATTATATGGAACTGGGAAAATTCAGGTGGCATCACTGGTTTGAATTTAATAATACAAGATCAGTTGATGGGCTCATTTGTTGCTCTTTACTAAACTGTCATCTAGCTGTGGACACTAGAACTCTGAGCAAGAATTTCCTCCTTCTCTCGTCTCTCAAGAAAGGAAAAGCACTTGCCCTAGCTCAGAAAAAAAAAAAAAAAAGTGTAAAGTTAGGTCTCTCAGTAAAAAAATAATTGTTTGTGAAGTTGGGGTTGTATGGGAACAGCTTTGGTTTCACCGCAGCCATTATTTGTAGTGGAGGAGATGCATCGCCTTGCGTAATGCAGGAGTTAGACAGCGTGCAAATCCCAGCTCTTCCTGGGGACATTGAGTACACCACGTTAGTACCTTCAGTGCATTTTTCTGGCCTTTCCCATGCAGTGGTGGCTGGGTGCCCCTGAAGTCATGGTATGTTCTGGAGGGACGTGTGGTCATCAGGTGAACAGGCTGCACATAAATAAATAAATAAGTGACAACCTGGAGCGTGGATCAGGTTCAGGTCACCTGGTGTGACCGGGAAGAGCACGGTGTGCGGAATGGACGGGAACAGATTTTGTTTAAATTTAGCAGCAGTGTTGTGGCTGGAAAAGGCTGATGAGAACTTGGCACCTACCTCCTCACCTCGCACTGTCTCCTCTCATCGCAGAAGGGTTGTTGGCCTCCAAACAGCATTGCTGGTGCATAGCCCAGGCAAGCACCCTTTAAATAACCTTTCCACTTCTGTGAACTGTTTTGCTGAGTTGTTTTGGTTTCTT
Source organism: Alectura lathami (assembly GCA_013399715.1). Taxonomy (NCBI): domain Eukaryota; kingdom Metazoa; phylum Chordata; class Aves; order Galliformes; family Megapodiidae; genus Alectura; species Alectura lathami. Next base: position 168,929 of record VXAV01000984.1, read on the forward strand.
AGCTTCCACAGCAGCCTTTATGTGCCAGTGCTCTAAAGCAATGGAGGAGTCTCTGTCCCACACCGTGATGAACCTGTGTGAGCCACCCTGGCCAGGCTGTTATCACCTGCTGCATTTATGGCTTTGTGCTGTGACAGCTCTCCCACCCCATGGTCCAGGCAGCAGATGAAGCCAGTTGGGTTGATCTGCCAACTCCCAAAGCCAGTATGAGGCCACTCCATGATGCACGGGAGCTGATCCCACTGTCACCTTGTCCTTGGTCTCTCTGTGGAGCACAGATGGGATCTGGACTTGTTTTCTCTCACTGTTCCTATCTTAGCACCACTTCCAGGCTTGTTACTCCCACACCAAGCCCTGCCATTCATCTCCAGGGATGTGCTGCCTTCAAGATGCTCCAGTGTGACCTTAGGATGCGTTCCTGCTGCAGGGGGAGTGAGTAATGTGGACAGGAGTTGCTGACAGAGATCATCACAGCTCTTTCCAATGCTGCTATGTTTGCTTTATTTTGGGCAGCAAATTTAACTACTCCTTAAATTATCATTTTCAGCTGTGGTTTCTTTTCAGCTTAATTGGGGAGAAAAGAACGTCTCTTTTAAAAAGCTGACTGCTTCATGAAGCAATAACCTAGATTTTTTGCCTCTGCCCATCCAGTTTGTGTCCACAAGGCTTGACATTTGCTTTCTGCCCTTGATTTTCAATTGCAGTGTGTTGCACCCTGAAGAAAGGACCTTCGTTTGGTGTCCATGCTGCTTAGCTTGGGTCAGCAGGTTTGGTAACAGAGATGGACTTTGAACAACCATGATGCTGCTGGTGTCTTTGGACCTTCTCCCAGGAAGGGCTTTGTGTCTCCTTTCTGGCCTAAAATGAACTCAAAGTGGTGCCCTTTTTCTGTCCTCCTCCCTGCACAAGACCTTTGCCTAGGTTGCCTGGGGAGAGGACCTCTGTCAAAGCACTTTCACTTACAAATGAAAGCCCTGTGCACTGAGCTTAGGAGGAACTTTCTGGTCTCGGGAACATTTAGATGAGGATATGTGAGCCAGCGTCATGGCTCATCCCTCCCTTTCCTGCCCTTGCAGTGACCCCAGCTCAATTCCCAAGCCTGCAGAGTGCAGCCATGACTGGCTTGTGAATCCTCTTGGCTGTGGAGCTCAAAGCCCATAAAGGCGAAATGTGAGTCTGGAGCCCCAAGAGGTAACCTCTGCTCGTGTGGTGACCCGGACCAACAACAGGTGGACAAAGCTGTGCATCCACCAGGGAGGTGCATCGTGGTGCAGTGCCATGGCATGAGAAGGACAGCATCGAAAGCTGTTTGCCACCAGGAATGGGGAAATGAAAGGTAACATCTTCCCAAGACGGAGTGTGTTGCAACTGTCTGCGGAGCTGGCTTACAGAATGATGGGGTATGTGTGTGGGAGGAGAAAAAAATTTCCAGAAATACTAACATAATTGGCTGGCTGGCAGGCTAAACCTTCAGCGGAGGCTGTGATTATACTTGTCACTATCTGTTAACCTTCAAAACAGGTGCTGAGCATTTGAAGTGCCAATGCAGCGCTCAGGCTGTGATCCATGTGTGTGCAGATGGCGGTAACATGAATGTGGGTAGGGGAAGAGTCTGGGGGCTTGCAAAGTGGGCACATGGGTTAAAAGAGGATGGCCGTGGGCAGGCAGCATGTGAATTCAAGTGGACTTGGTTGGCTGGGAAAAAGTGGAGAGCATCCCAGTGGGGCTGGGAGCGGAACAGGTCACATCTTTGGCTGATGGCAAACAGTGCTGCAGCAATGACCTCGGGGAAGGGACTCCTTTTTGCTAGGCTGATTTGGCTGCAGAAGGTTTCAGGCTAGCTTTATAAAAGTTCTCAGGTTACTGAAATCCATCTGGAGGAACCTTGACTCCTGCCAAGATCCTCAATTTTGACTGGCTTTTAGGAGTTGAGACTATAATGCTTTGTCGCACTCTTGGTCTAGCTCGGTGTCTTTCTTTAAAAAATTTTAGCTTGCTGACATTTTTTTTGAAAGCCATAAAAATGCTAAACTTTTAGTTTTAATAATTTAATTTGGGAAAAAAGTCAGTAAGTAGGCAGTATTTCAGTGAGGAATAGAAAAAATAAAAATCCTTTCATTTTTCTTCCAGGGAGTATTTACATTACCAAACATTGTGACGACAAACGTCTTGGGATCTTGTAAGGCTGTGTTGAGTAAGTCAAAAAGCCGTGTAAGGCTAGGCATGTGGAGAAGGTGAGCAAGTGACGTTCAGACAGGAGGGCTGGGCAGGGCTCTGAGGAATACCCAAGGAATCTGAAATAAAAGGCTTTGAAGAAAAATGTCAGAGGTGAAGATCTGAAGATTGTGAGGTGCATAATTGACAACCGGCGTAGCTTGCAAAGCAAAAAGACTGTCAACACACTTAAAAATCTGTCTTGTCTTAACTGTATGTAATTAGCACTAAAATAAAAACATGAACAGGGATGGAAAAGTGCTTAGACCATATGTATGAAGAAGATGATCTTGTGTCTGAGTTCCACCAAGAGATTCCTTCTAATTCAGCCTGTAAGTCAAGTGCTCTGATTGCCTTTTTAAGTTACTGCAGACATGCATCATGCCCTTGTCCCAAATGAGAACAACTGAGATACACGTCTCATCCAGAAGTGCTTGATGGACCTCCAATAGAAATAGCTGATTGCTGAGAAACTGGCAGGTTTTCTTTAATTGTGAATGAAACACCAGGGCTGGTATTTTTTTCTTCCCGTACTGTTTATTAAACAGACCTTGGTTTGAGGGTGAAATCGGCAGGTTTAGAAAATATTCCTATTACGAGAGGTGGTGCTGCACAGGATTGCCTCAGCCTTTTTTGTGTATGTTCTGGAATATTGCAAATCATGTTGTGTTAACCAAGTACCTATAAACAGTCATTTGGCAGCACATCTTGATCACCTAAGACCTGATGCAAGTGCACCTTTGGTTCTCATGGTGTGAACTTCCTACCCCATTCATGCGGTGGGAGAATTTCCACTGAAGGTTAAGGCTTAGACTGAACAAACCTGCTGGTCATTTTAGTTCTGTGCTGCAAGATAGAGATGGCTATAGGCTGGACTTTTGGAGAGGACAGTCTGGCTCTGATGCGATATTATTTCCCAGCTGGATCTAGAAAAGCACAAGCAGCATTTGGGGGAACACTCTAATTTTCCTTCTTTTTAAAAAAAGTCGAGGGACACATCTAGAAGTGGGGAAGTCAGATTTCACTGGTGGTGTTGACTGCACTTCCACTGACTGCAGCAGGAATTTGGATACCTCTCTATGTTCCCATGTCCCGATCTTTGAGTTCAATCCCACCCCTCCAAACAGGGACAGTTTTAAAGCAGGAGTAATGGTCTGGAGATTGGAAGTTTGTGCTGAGTATTTCAGAAAGTTCAAGACAAAGCAGAAATTTGTCTCTCCACCTCCAGGAATTCAACTTCCCTTATTTTAGCAAAGAAATTTCAGAGCCCATGCTTCATGGCTATTCCTGACTTCAGCAGAGATTAGATGAGGTTAACTGTTTCTTTTCTACTTTTTCACAGATGCTTAATTTTTTCATTTCGAAGGTTAATTACCTAGGTGTGCATAAAAATAGAGGTTAGAAGATTATTTCATATCAACTGTGGGTTTCTGCAGCTGCTCTGGATCACGCTGCTTCAAGGCTTTATACCACTGCTAAAATACGATACTAACAAAAAACCATTACTGCATCACCACAGCCAACAAAAACTTCACAAATTACAGCTGGTAATCTTCAATGGGTCTCCTCCATCCTTCTAAGTTTGGTAATAAATACTTTTTCAAGGAGCATGAGATTGAATTTTGTGTCACTTTTTGCTAGCCCTGAATATTTATTTTCTGGGGGATAAAGCTGGACATTTTGCATCGTTTCTGGAAATGGGAACAAGTGAAGCAACAGATCCTATCTGCCTCTGTCTTTTGCAGTTATTAAGTATTTTGCGATATGGATACTGCTGAGAGGTTTTACCCAAATATGGTTTTCAAAAACTCTGCAGTTATGTACTTAGGACCTTTATCAAGCAAATCTGAAATTCCATTAAAAGGACAGAAACTTTTACAAGCTTTGTTTTCCATGAAGTCTTGCAAATTGTTGTTATTTACAGTACCTGTCTGACATCAGTGTTAAGACTAGAGTCAAAAATATTCATATTCATCCTTTCCTTATGGTATTTATACAATATCTGCTTTTCTCCCAGACAAGGAATGGATGTATTTGTTGAACACTTCTCATTTGTGCAGTTACTGACTGTTCTGATATTCTTGCTATTGATGGGCTGGAGGTATTGGTAGGGTTACTCTTGTTCCTAATGCACTCAGATGCCATCTTCTTACTTTTTTTTTTTTTTTTTTTTTTTTTTTTTTTTTTGACTATCTATATTTTCCTGCACCCCTTTGCTTTTTAGAAATTTTCTATAACTGCAAGATATTAATGTATTTTCAGTGTTTACAACATTTGTCTTCTAACCATCCATCCATTCATCTTTATTATTATTCATTTTGCTTCCTTTTCTAGCCTAGATTGTTTTTGAACTGTATTTTCTTACTTACACATTTAGTTTATTTATTTTTTTGTAGTTTTATGCTTTTTACATCCAGCTAAATAATTTTAAACTATTCAAAACAGGCACTGCATTGTAGTCTTCTTGTAGTCCTTCCTTACAGCTGGCTTGGGCTTGATACAGCTTCGTGAAACTGCATATCTTGAAATGCTTTGTGTTTTTATCTGGCTTGGATGGGAATTGAAGATAATCACTTCCACCTTCACTACCATTAACTTTTTACTTCTTCATTAGAAAATTGTCATCCACGATCTGCAGAAATTCCAGAAAAGTTAGTATGCTAGAAGGAGATTGTTATGTCCGTGACGTTCCTGTGTGCTTGATAGATGAATGGTTTTGGAACTGCCCCACCTGATTTAAAGGGCAGTTTGGTGCAGGCACCTATTGTAACTTCATTTTATATTTTACCCATTTGGACATGATCCATAAGCATTCAAAAGCTTTTTTTT
>VXAV01000984.1:174004-193400 GCA_013399715.1 Alectura lathami
TTTTTTTTTTTTCTGTTCCACCTCTGCTGCTGCAGAAATTATTGCTTAGTTTGATAGGAAGCACCAGCCTTGGTCTGCTTTGCACACCTGATCCCTCGCTGAAAGCTTACGGTTACTGTCTCCATCCACCCCACACAGGAACATAGATGGTTTCTCTGAGTTTTATTAGCACAAATAATAGATTAAAAATAGCAATTTGACAATGAATTTTGAGAGCTATTTCACAATTGTTGATAAGCATTTTCAGCCGCTCTTCAAAGTTTATAGCTTGGAAACAAAACTCTGAGTTTCACTATCCCCCAAATACCATTTTGTTATTTTACCAGTTCTAGTTTAATAACTATAAAATGCCTTCTATTTTCAATATTTTCTTTTAGAAGTTGTGCTAGAGAGAAATAAAACTCCCTTGCCTTTAAAATGCTACTCTCTGAGCTGTACTCCTGCAGACCCCAGAGAAAACACACGGTAAATAGGGATCAATAAACAGAATTTAGGGCTAACCCACGATTATGTGACTCTTGTGATCAGCAGCAGCATCAAGAAAAAAATTTCCTCTGTAATCAGAAAAATCATGTGAAGAAATTCATGTGATCCAGAGCAGGGCTTATCTTTTTATATTCCACTTTTAGTCGTTCATAAGCCAAGGCTCTCACCATCTTTTTGAGTGTATTAATCCAGCAGACATCATGCGTATGGAAGAGTTCCCAGCATTTCAGTGTCAATTTTCGTCATTCAGAACTGCTGGTCTAGGAGGGGTTACACAGGATGGCCTCAGGGCAGGAGGCACCATGGGGACATTGCTGTCCACAAGGTGCTATCTCCTATGCATCATGCTCAGTGCGAGGGCTAAATGTGACTGAAAGGCAGATATCAAACTCTGGCAGAGCCTGAAGAAATTCATTTAGGGTTTCCCAATTCTTCACCAAATAACCAGATATTGAGATACAGTCTTAGGCTATTTATTTTGTCAGCTAAGAAACTGAAAGCCAGTGCAAGCCAAGTACCTACCTGCACAGTCTTTCAAAGAATTAATCATGTCTTCAGACATGGAGCCTGCTAGTTAGTTTAATTACTGTCCCTTCTTTTTCTTTCAGTAACTCAATGGATCCAGTGACAATGAATCTTGTTTCATTTTTAATAGATGAAAGAGAAGCAGGCTTCAAAACAGATAATGAATTTCTTCTAACTCGTCTGGAGACTGAAGAGCCATAATTCTGATTGATCAGATATGGTCTGCCTCAGAGAGGCACCAGATGTGATCCAGATTTTAAATAGATGCTGCTGCTGTCAAAATGCATTCGCTCCCTCCTGGTGTAACAAAGTGAAGTCCATCTGTCTGGAGTTGTGTACTTTTTTTTAGTGGTAATAACAGTTAACGTCAACAATAAGCTTTGTCTCATTAGTATCACATAATCCCTACTACCAAGTCCCCAGTTTCTGGTCCCCATATTATCTGCCATGGAAAAAATAAAGACCACAGCAGGAGCTAAGAAGGTCAGTGCATTCTCAGGGTAATCAGCTGTAGTAAATTTAATTCTGACAAGACAAGGCTCGCAAATGTCTAGGGAATTAAGGGATCATCTATAATTTCATATGTTGAGTGGGAAAGTGTCCTTCCAAACATTTATTAATTACAGATGAGGATGGGTATGGTGGTCATCCTTGGAGACATTTCTTCTGAAAGAAAGAAAATGGGCTTAACTGTTTGCTGCACTTCTAAAGGAAAAAAATACTGACATTAGAATTTGGCCTTGCAATTGTTTCCATCAGTATTCTTTCTCTCACAGTTTTTATTGCTTTGTCTCAGCAACTGATGGCTGTCACCCTTCCTGAAGCTTCTTGCACAGAAGTTTTCCACTGCTATCAATAGGGAAGAATTCCCTTGGCTTTAGTCTGGCTCTGTGCCACCTCTCCAGGGTCTGCAGCCCTTAAGAAGGAGCAAGGAAAGAACAACAGACAGAAGAGTTTTGCATTTAGATCTGAAGCTTTCACTTGAAGATCTCAAAGCACTTTAGAAACCTTGATTACTACTCTTTGAGGTCTGTGCTGTCCTTTCTGCTTTACAGATGAGGAAATTAAAGCACAGGGAGGTTAGAAGCTAACTTTTTCTAAGTTGGTAGCTGAAGATAGGCACTTACATCCACACCTCTCTCTCTCAAAGAGATACTTGATGCTTTCAAATTCACTTTGTGCCTAACTTTTGAAAATTTGGGCTTTTCTCTTTCCCAAGAGCTCACCAAAAGTCACCAGAATTGCTAACGAGGTCATTCAATTTTCTTAAAAACACTTAAAGTGTGTGGTTAATTTATTTCCCTATGTGAAACCAAGGCTGAGAAGGGAAACTGAACACTAAATCCATCATGGAGGCTAAATACTGAGGGAGGAAAAGAACTCTGTAATTAAAAGAGTAAACGTGCCATGAGAACTTGTCAATCTCAATTAACCATGAGAATAGATTGGAAATTTGGAGGTTAGTAACCACCAGAGAACTGAAATTTGGAGACAAATGAGGATGGATTCCAGGGGCCAAAACCATTGCTTGAGCTGAGATGGAGTGGGATCGGAGTCCAGAGGTTGGATGTAGCACTGGCATCCCCAAGGACTGGACTTGGTGATCCAGCATGTCCTTCCCCATGTTGCATTCACAGGATTGCAAAGCAGTTCCCCAAGCCCCCTGAACACACACAAATGCTGAGAGAAAATGGCCTTCCTTCCTGCAGGGGCCCCTGAATGTTTCTTGTTCAGGGTTTAAGTCATTTGGGTTGGAAAATGCTGTTGCTGCCACAGGAAGAAAATGAAAACCTGGTGACATCAAATACTGCTCTCCTTTTTAGACCTGCAGTGCCTCATATGCCAGATTGCACCTATTGTATGAAGAATTTTCAGTTCCTTTTTGTGCCTGGCAGCTGATTGAAAGTTCATATTATTTATGGCAGAAAACAGCAGTGTACTTTTGAGCCTGAGGAAGCTGGGAAAGTGCAGTTGGTGTCAATCAATTAAGCTATTCAACTTATTTATGAAACAAGACAAAACAATGTCTAGGATATGAATTCCCATCTCAATAGGATCCTCCCTGATATAAAATGTCAGCGCTGAAAAAGGGTCAGCTCATGACCCTTGAATATTCTTTTAAACTATTTGCAAATCAATACCTCTTCTCTGGGTTTGTTCAGGGACCATCGTTCCCTTTTATTGCAAGTCACGGGGCACAGACTGCTTATCAGTGAGCATGGAGACAGATCACTGCACTAAAGGAACAGCTGGCTTTGGAGACCAGCCCTGACTCTCATTTATAGGGGAGGCTCAGTTCACACTGCTCCAGCCTTGCAAAGGGTTTTAAATTTATTATAATCATGCTTTTTACTGTCACTTGGGCTCCTTTATATGTCCTGAAAGAGGGAAGAAGTCCTTCAGCATGCGAGCAGCTGGGATCGTTTCCCTCTTACTATATCAGCCATGAGTGTCATCTCCCATTTTCTCTTCCACGTGCTCTGTGTCAGGAGGTCCTTCATCCCTGCATCCCTGGGTAGCTCGGTTTTGGGTTTGTGATCATCTCCCCCTCTCTTAACTTCTCTGCTGGCAATAACCTGTTGGGTACAGGTAGGGCTCAAGCGGGCAGATGGCATGATCCTCAGCGGAGCATCTGGCCTGTTAAGCTGTCTAAAAAGGCATCATCTTTACAAATCCTGTTCCTAATCTCATTGCCCACTGTGTGACCCGTGGGGGTTTCAGGTCAGTGCCAAAGAGGGGAGGAGGAGGGGCAGGACAGCAGCCGGGGGGTCCACAGAGCCGGGGCAGGGGATGGAGGTTCCTGCAGAGCCAGGTGCTGAGGGTGGCCCTGACTCTCATGGCAGGGACACAGGGAAGGACTACGCTCCTGGCTGGGCCAAAGCGCCTACCTTGAACTCTCCTGCAGGGAGGATGTCCCCAGAATTAATCACTGGTCCAGGCCTTTGGGTTAACACGTCTAAGGGACCTCCCACTGCCTGTCCTTGTGGCATCTTACGCGTGGCATCATCCTAATGCCTCTCTGCAATGCTTGGGGAAGCTCACATCCTGGCTGGTCAGCTGGGAACACAACACCAGAAGAAAGGCAAAGCTATCTGCTGAGTTATATGAAAAAGAAGAGTATAAAAGAGGTATTTTCTCTTACAAAACTCAGAGGAATTCTTTAAAATAAATAATCACAGCTGTATTAAGTTCTTTATGATAACTAAGTATAGAGCTGGTTCTCTGTTTTCCAAATATCTTTTTTTTTTCTTTAATGTATTCTTAGAAAATCAAGATAGAAATCCTTTTTTTTCTTAGCCCAGTTCAATGCCTGAAACAGTGAATAGTTCTGATTTCGGTTCAGATTTTGTGCTGCTGGGAAAAAAAAATAATTAAAAAAAAAAATCACTAAAAGCATCTTTCACATCTCTTAAAGAAAACTTGGACACTGCTCCATGTGGGCACTTGTTTGCACTCACAGATTACAAATTCTGATGCCTGTAATGATGTCTACAAAACATAAAACAGAAGCCCCAGAAGAATGTCTCATTGTTTGTTTGTTTGTTTTTAACAGAGTTTGCCCCTAATTAGGGTATCCTGGAAAAACTGCCCTTCTCATGGAGCTAAACTGTTCGATGAATTTCTGCATCAGTACAAAAGGATCAAAAGGAAAATACATATTTAGGCATAAGCTGGACTGTAAAACATGCTTTACGTACTGTAGAGAGACAATCTTCCAACTTCAGGGCAATGGGCCAAATTTTTAAATCAAGCCTCCATCCAGTCAAGTTATTAGGGACATTCTTGAAGTGCATAAGGAGCGCTGTGAATTATCATTCAAAAGACTGTTCACTGATGCAGCTTAACTCTGATGTGCATAGGGGTAGGTGCTACAAAAATAATGTTTGCCCCCAAAATAGTTAGGATCAAAATAAACACTTAACAGCTCACTTGCTAACAATTTCCAGGTAAGGCGAAGTTAAAGAAAAGCAGTTCAAAAGTAAGGAAGAAATATTTAATTTCTAATTATAGGTGTGAAAGTGATATATTTAATATGGCATTGACTGGGAAACTTTCTAGACAGCTCTGTCTTGGATGAAAGCATTATGAACAATGGAAAAAGTATGTTGAAAACATAAATCTCCAGTCAGCCCAGCATTTGTTATTAATAGATCTTTTGCTACTCGGTATTTCTTAGAAATAGATTTGGAGTTGGAAGTTCATCATCATGCAGCTATATTAAAAAACAAAACAAAACAAAACAAAAAAACTGATGAATCGCAGTTGCTTCCCTCTAAATAAAGAGCAACTAACCAAGGAACCATCTGTCGGTGTATGATTACCAACTTTCTTTTTGTCTTTCAAAACAGCCTGAGAAATCAAGGGTACTGTGAGTCAAGTGGAGAGCGCACGCACACGGTGGCCAGCCTGAGAGGATCGGGTCAGAACCTTGCTTTTCTCTCTTGATGCGCTAATTTCGTACTGCTTGTTTTCATCTGGCATGCTTGTGTATTTCAAATGCATACTCAACTCTGAAGGGGTTATTCTGCAGCAAATGTGGCTAATATTGGTACAGCTGAGACTTGCAATGTAAAACGTTTCTAAAAGAGGAAAATCCTTAAGTCCTCTCTCAGTCTGTGAAACCAACAGAATGATATTAATTCATTTTTTCCCCCCTGCTATTGAATAGTAAAAAGCCTGGGATACCCTGGGAAAACATATTCTTAATGGTTTTCTGAAGGCTGAATGCCCTACTAGCAGTAGGAAAGACAAAGCAGTAAGATCTAAGGCCTCTGAGTCTCTAGAAAATGACATAGGTTTTTATGCTGGAAAAATGAGGGATTTATTCCTTTTTTTTCGGTCAGATGAGCTCAGGGTCAATGTACAATTTCTCTTTTTGTTTCTATTCCAATGACCATCCATTTTGGGGTGTTTTATTTCCCCAAACTCCTCCGACTGATAAAGCTCACCGCATCTGGCTCTTTGTTGCTGAAGGTGCTTTGCAGTGTGCACAGCCATGTACCCACAGCTCATACAAATCCCAGCACCCCACAAACCCCTTTGTGAAGAAAGGGAGAGGGACAGCAACAGATTTGCCAGTGAAAACCTGCTCATGCCATAGGCAAAATTCTGTTCTATATGTTATATTTGTACAGCCCTGCGACTGCTGCCCATGCCTCCATCCCTGACTGTCCCTCGTCTCCCCCAGCTGCTCTCATGCCCCAAGCATCCCTGCCCTGGGCTCCCCTTCTGTATTCCCCCTTGTCCCCAGCCCTCAATCCACACTTCCCACCTCTGGCCCTGTGGTTAAGTGCAGGTGGAAAGGCAGGTGATAATATAAATATTTATGTCAGCAAGACTGCGCTGGAGGCAACTGTTCCCCTAAAAATAATAAAAAATGAAATAAATCCAGCCCCCAAATGCGTGTACAAACCCACAAAGAGATATCTTCCCTTTCCATGGCCACCAAAACAAGGAGTCTCTATGTATAATCATTAATAAACCCTAGGTGCATGAAATTAAACAGATCTGAAGTTGGCAGGATCAGACCCTCCATGTTTCTAGAGGAGGCTTACGATGGGAAGCCAGAGAGCAATAGCTGTCCTATAACTACACAAGTGAAGCAAATGTTTACGTGTACATCTTGTCAGTTTGATACGCTGGTTTCTGACTCCTGTCAAGTGTAAACAGGAATACTCCCACTGAAGTTTCTATTCTTTTTTTTACCTAATATACTGATGTACGTGTTAGTCTTGCACCAGCCAGAGAGAAAATAAAGCAATCTGCAAGCAGCTCTAATAAGCACCATCCCATTGCATGCCTGAAAAGTCTTTAAGACTCACTGAGCAATCAGCAGATCAGGCACATTTGTCTCCCATTAAAAAAAGAAAATTGAAAATACTGAAAGGGGAACTGTGCGTGGCTGTGATTTGTGAGGGAGCATATTAGCAAGAACAGCCACAGTCTGTTTAGCAGTTGGTTATGAGTTAGAGCAGGAACTAGAGTGAGAGGAACTATTTTAAACAAATCAGCTCTATTAATACTCTGAAAGTACATTTAAAAGCAGCAGCACGTACAGCCATCTTTGACTCCTCCAGGAGGAAGTTGCCATTTGTTGCAGAGCTGCTGTTGCTTTAATTTGACACTCAATATGTGTTTTCCCCGCAGTATTAGATATCTTGGGCTCTGTCCAGGACACATTTGGGAATGAACTGATCCCTATAGTTCCTACGCAACGATGAGATTTACTACTCAGATTGATGTGTATCTTCAGCGACTCAAATAAACACGAGGAACATTAATTAGGGCTGCTTACTGCATTTAGCTTGCAGTCACACAACCTGATACAGAGCTGCTGGGGCCAGGCTAGTTCACCTGGTGTCACAGAGGGTGAGACAGGCAGCAAGGGGAGCCTGGAAAGTAAACCAGCCCTGCTGATCTGCTGCCCGGGCTGACTGCATGCAGCTCCAGGATGATTTTGGGAAGCTCCTTGGAGTCTACATGAACTTCAAGGATTAAGGCTTAAACAATAAATCACCCTTTCCATGACAGAGTTTTGAGATTATTTAGAGACATATTGATAGGAGAGTCCTTCTGTGCTATTGTAACCGATGCTTTGGTGCACTAGACATATGTATGGGTGACTGTTTAAAAATCATCTTTGTAATATTTAAAAATCAGATTTTCATCCAGGAAGTCAGGATGTAATAAATTCCCTGCAATGACTGTTTGTGGTCTCTAATGAAGATGATCCTCTCTGGACCTGTTGGCCTCCAGGTACACTGAGTTTAAACAGCCTGTACTGCTGGTTTCAAAATCACAACAGCTTTCCCTTCCCGCAGCTTCATAGTGTCATGTTGTTGTAATCCCAGAGAGGAAGGATTTTGAGAAGGCACATGCTGGGATTTAGGTACTGCCCAAAAAACGTGCTCAGCCAGTAGAACAAGCGTGTATCAGTGCAATTGCAAGAATTTTGCAAATTATTTGGCATCTTATGCTGAGGAGGAAAGCTGCCTGGAGAGACCAAGTCAGCTTTTAGCAGATTACTCTTGGTTTTCACCAAGTCCAAACTGGACACAGAAAGTCATTGGTGTTCTACCTGCACTGGGGTGCAGTGTTTCTTAGTGTCCTACCTATTTTTGTCTGAATTTTTTTTTGGGCAGTGTTACAGGAATTGGACTGGAGCCCACCATCATTCTACAGGTATTTCTGCCTTCTGCTGAGTACAGCAGAACACAAGGATTTCCATGCAGGAGCTGCAGTGCTGTGCATCATGGAGGGAACAGGTAAGGCTGTGCCAACCTCTTGTTGTTGTCTTTGGGAAGTCTAATATGGGTGAACTTTTTGTCAGGAACTAGCAGGACAGGCTAAATTCTCCCTATGCTTCTGTTCATGTTGTCCATACTGTGCAATTGCTTTTGCTTTGTATGTCAGATGTTTTTGCCAAAGGAAATTGATGTTTTAAAGACACAAACCTTTTTAACAGCTTTATTTTTGCCAGGGCCACATTAATTCACTGCAGCCTTTCCAGGGGTGGTTTTGGGAGGAGCCAGTTCCTGCCTCCTTTTAGCCTTGCCACAATGGCTCTGCACATGAAAATGCTCATCTGCTGGAGAATAAGATCAAATAAGCCTCTAGCTGACATTGAGGAGTCCAACAGACTTTAAAACTGAGGGCAGATTGCCATGGCTTCCCCTCACTGCTAGAGGTCTGAGATGTTCCTGCAGTGCCCTGTTCTCCTCCCTCTAGACAGGAAAGAGGGAGCCCACCATTTCCCACCCATTGCTGTCACAGCATGTCAGTGATGTGGGATGTGAATAAGAGGATGTCATCTGGAATATCCCTGGTATGGCCCAGATGTGGGTCATAGCCCTGTCTGTGGGTTCGAGGAGGGCTGGGAGTGAGGCAGGGGCTGTGTGGCTGATAAAGTCTTCTGTTGCCCCCATTTGAGTGAGTTCCTGGCAGGTTTGTTCGTCATGGCTGGAGGCGAGGAGCTGTGCTTATGGGTGGTAAGTGCTTCAGCCAGGCTACAAAGCCCATAGTAGGAGATCCACCTCTACCCTCTGCAGATAGCCAGAGGATAGGAGAAGGATAGGAGAGTCCCAGAAGAATCATTTTTAAAAAAAGAGAATGAGGTCACACTACTGAGAATGAGATCAAGGAATAAAATAAGCATGTAGGGCAGAAAGGTTGCTGTGCTAAATGAATTACAACCACCGAGGAGTGTTAGGAAACAAGGAGAAAGGTGCTATAAATACAGTAAAGTAAAAGAAAGACAGCAGCAGGCATAAGCCCATTACCTAATGAGGAACAGGAGAGGTACAGATGACCGAGAGAAGACCGACATATTTAATGCCTTTATGCTTTAGTTTCCTCCAACAAAAAAAAAGAAATTTCTTCATGATATAAAGTAGGCAAGACACAAGTCTAAAGAAGAAAACAACAGACAAGGGAGAACATACTTCAACTGAATATATTCAACAGAGAGTACAAAGGAAAGCAGGGCGCAGGGGTGCAGATGTAATCTCTGTCCTCAGAGAACAGAGAAAGGCGAACCTGGGGTTATGTAGAGCAGTCAGCCCCAGCACCTATTGGCAAAGGCATTGAAATAAATAAAATAAATAAATAAAATAAAATTCTGTGCCTACCTAGAGATCAATATGGTGATGACTGGATTTACCAGGGAGCATATATTGGCATTTTATATCCCATTTTATATCAGAGAACATTGAGATTTTGTCTCCTTTGTCTGTAAACAGCTTGAATCCTGAATTGCCTTATGCTATGTGTCTGCAAACAGGACCGTTGCTGTGTTCTTATATGCCCCCAGCTGCAGTTAGTAGGGATGGGTGACCCCATGTGCCCAGTGCTGGATGCATTCACATGCAACCCTGTTGTGGGGTGCTGCAAGCTGTATGAGGGAGCTTCAGAGGACAGTTAGGTTAGATTCATCTTGCTTTTAAGCATGGTAGTTGTTTCGAAACACTGAAAAAGTAAAGGAAGGCTGAAAGCCACTGATGATCTTCTGGGAGGGACTTTAGTGGAAAGCTGGAGTGAGAAGAAACAAGGGAGAGGGGGAGCTGCAAGGGCCTTTGGAGATGATAAAGGAAAAGGGGATGGGTTTTAGTGTTACCACTTGCCGTTCTAGCCCTTCCTCCACCTGTATCTGCTAACCCCACCACCGGCCTTCTTTGTGGAGTTTAAATAAGTTCAAAACGTTCACAGATTTTTATTTCAGGGATACAATGCTGCTCAGCGATTATGCAACAGGAGATGCACACCACAGAAAGACAAGAATCTACACATTTAATCCTACATAGGATTAAACTGCATGTGACACGCTGTGCATGTGACAGCATATATGAGTTTCATGTGTTGCAGGAGCTTTGGTGTACTGATCAGGACCTGATGTATTCAGCTTGTGGGCTGGTGTTACTCTTTTATTTATGTGGTCTAAGAAAGGGAAAAGAGAGAGGCAAGCCTCCAGGGGCAGTGACCCTTTCTTTATTCAAACCTGAACAGAAGGAGGGGCTTTACTTCCAAGGACTCATTTTTTTCTTTCTTCTTGCCACACAATGAGGGCTGCAAAAGAATAAGTCCTTGGAGCTAACAAGGTTGATCATCAAGGAAAGCTCTGTGCCTTCTGAATCCTAGAGCTGTGGAAAAGATTTAGTGCTTCACTGAACCAGCCTTTGGAAGAAGAAGTTGTGAAAGCCCAGTTTAAATTTAAAAGCTGATTTTAAAACTAGCTCTGCAGAGGCATTTTCTGCTCTTCCCAAACCAACACAGCATGGACCGCTCTATGCATTCATCTCCTGAGGAGCCAAATAATGCCTAATATTTCCCATATGATTGCAGTAGATGCCTTCAGCAGTCAATGGTGGGCCCAAGGTTAATGTTTAACATTGAGGGGGTGAGAAATACAATGGCACTAAATGATGGTCATTATAATGGTAGGGTTAAAACCAGTGTTGCTGCAGAGAGGTCCTGCTGGGAATTCTCCTCTCAGGAGGGTGTTAAGTAGAACTGCCTGCCGGAAAGGACAGCATGAAGAAATATGAATAAATAAATATAAATAAACTGCACACAGGACAAGGTGTGCTTCAAAGGAAAAAGCAGTGCAAGGGTAGGGCATAAAATTGGTGCAAGAAGAGAATAAGTTCCATCAGGCTTGGTGGTTGTATTCATTTTAAATTTGTTTAAAATTTGCCCTCCGCCAATACCTTGACTCCTCTTGAACCCACTGGAAGAAACAAGGTGAGGTTGTTTGACGTCAGGCTATTGCAGTGTCTGTCCTCTAGTCTGCCCACCACCAGTGAAGGCGGACACTGCAATGGGATGCCATGATGCATGCTGCACCAAAATGTTTTAGCATTGGTGCTAGCACAGCAGGAAGATGCCCAGTAGACTGGGCACTCTTTGAAGTGGGCCATGCTTGATGTCCCCCAGATAATCTCCTCCTCTTCGTATTCTTCTTCTACTTGGCTATATTTCACAATTCTCATCTTCCCACTTCCATGTGGTACTCTCTAACTCTACCCCATGAAAGGAAAGGACGAAGCTGATCCCACATAGGAGCCACCTCCACCCTGATGCTTGGTGTCCACTGACCCCAAAGGACAAGGGCAGCAGCCTAGTTTCACACACTTCTGGGCCCTCTTAACAGCACAGCTCCTCCTATGGCTGCTTGCATAGAGATGGAGCACAGCAGGGGGTCTGCAGGGGCTATCAGCACTGTGTATACATAGACTCTCACTAAGTCAGTTGGGCACTGGGCAGCAGTTTTGGTGGAGGCTGCAATAACACACACCTCCTCAGAGAGGTCAGGGATACATGGGGCTTGACCCCACATTCCTCGTGCATCTCCAGCCCCCACTGAAGTCAATCAGACCTATTCTATGGCACCATTAACTTAGAAGATTTATGTGCTTCGGGCAGTGGGAGGAGAACTTGATTTCATTTCCAGCATAGTTTTTGCTTTCCTGCCCACACTCATGTTAATGCCAACAGACACGAATTCAGCTCAAGTAGCCAGGGAAACAGCGCAAGCCTGACTACCTTCTCAAGCAGATGTGAACCACTGGCTTATTATTTAACTAAGCTGTTGACAACTAATGGTCTAATTGGGGGAGCAATTGATTTTGGATGACATTTGAAAACTGCAGACTCAGCTCAACAATTTATAACTCCAGTGGGGGTTTATTGCTTTGGCAGAGTTAAGTGGATTGATTGGTCATAAACTTCCATTGGTTTCTTGTTACCATGAACCATGTTTTAAGCTTTTTATTGATCTATCATTTTCTGAAAATATGAGCTTTCTTCAAAAAAGAAAGCCTACAGCCTGAATGCTAGAAAGAAAGGTGTTCTGTATTGTAATTACAATTACAGGAAATGCTGGTTCTCATTGCTCCAAGCCTATTTTTGGATAATGCTTAGTTCTTATGCAGTTTATTGAGCCGAGTATGCTTCATTCCTCCTGCAGCAGGAGCAGCAGGCATTTAGCACTGGATGAGCATGAGCTTGCACTTTTAATCCAGGAGTTATCTGGAGGGAGTTGAATCTGCCGAAAAGACATGAAACAAGGGTGTGAGCGTGAGAACTGACTGTCATGTGAGAGGTGCAGAGAGGCATCCCAGTGCAGCCTGGGGTGTAAATCCCAACTTCCTGAACCAGACAGATACAAAGGCATCCTGTCTTCCCATTGACTTCACTGCATTTCCAGCTAAGCCCTTTATTTTAGAAAGGATGGGATCTTTGGCAACAAGAAGAAGAACTAAAGGAGAAATCCTCTCTGTGGCTAAAGGAAGTCACCCAGCTCTGCTTTATGAGCAGAATAAGGACAATAAAATCTGGCTGCTTCAACATGTTGTGAGCATTAATGGATTAAGCAGGTCCGATCCTGCATGAATTGAAGGTTGCTGATTGCCAAATCTGTTGAACATGGCAACTCTACATGTTAGTAAACATCCACTAATTAATTCTTAATAAGCATTCTGAAGAGTGAGGTTCTTCTAAGGTTCTCCCAGGGTTCACCCCACAGTCCCTGGGACTGGGCACGTAAAAGGGACCAGAACAGATGTAATCCATCCCTTTTGTTGTGTGAAAACAGCACTTCAAAACTTTGGTTGTGCAAAAGCATCTTCACCACTTTGCATCAGCTGTAAGGTCTCTGGCAAAGGACATTGTGGTGTTCCCTGTTTGGGAGCGTCTCCTGGGTGGGTGGCTGGGTCCTTCCTCTGAGCCTCCCAAAGCAACTGCAAAATAGTCACCTGTCCAGAGAGACCCAGCGGGATACAGGCAGGGAGGAAGTGTAGGTGGGCCACCATGAGGCAGCAAGGTTGTGGGTCACACACACAGCATGACGCTTTACACCCTGAAACCCAAAGACACAACATGAGGAGAAATGAGGCAGATCAGGAATGAATTGACTCAGAACCAGCGTGACCTTCTGTTGTGGTGAATGAAGAAATGCTGTGATATATGTGCCTCTGCGTAACATCTTTCCTAGCAAGTCCTGTTCCAGTAGTGACTCCAGAAAGCTGATTTCCTGGGAGCTTCAGTTCGTGTCTTAATCAGCTCCAGTAAAGCCCCAAATCAGAGCACCTACCAGAAGAAGCACTGGGTTATCCAGAGGCACCCCAGGTGTTCACTGCAACACAAAACTGTATCAGACAGAACATGGCAGGCCAACAATTTTTGGGATTACTTGTATAGCATTTCCAAGTTTCTGCATATTTTCACTTTAGAGTGCCTAGTATTGTTGAGGCAGGGTGTTTTGGCTGAACAATTATACATCTCAAGCACAAAAGCAAGACAGCCTGCTGAAGTGAAGGCTTTGATTTGAAGTTTATTAGAAAAAAGGGCCAAGTCTATAGGATCTAAGGATATACTTCTGAAAAACTGGTTTAGTGTGGAGAGCACATGAGAAGGAACAATAAAATCAGTGATGCTTTAGAGAGATCTCAGCAAATCCTGTATTATTGTGTTTTAGAAGGCACTTTTCTGAGGAAAAGGGAGAACACACATTGGTGGATCCTTCTAGTTTGAATAAAAGTGTAATCTTAGCCACCCTTGTATTCAGAGAATATATAGGAGAACCAGCAAAAAGCAAGGCAGAAAGTATAGAGAAGAATGGAGCAGCTTTCATTCATAGGTTGTGACCCTTCAGCTTAGAATTGAGGTGGCTGAAGGTAGTACAGCAAAGGCATATAAAATCTAGAGCAGTGCAGAGAAGGTGAATACAACCCAAACACTCAAGGGCATCCAGCCAAACTGTCAGGTTTTAAAATAAATTATACCAAAACACTGATTTTTCACCCAGTGGAATTGTTGAAATCATTGCTAGGGAGGCCAAAATTTTAAATGGGTTCAGAAAGGCATTTTCAAGGATGAAGGGTCCATGAATGGTTATTAATGCAATGTTCTTCATCTGTGTAAATCCCTGGATGATGTCTGGTTGGGAACGTGCATCATAGAAACACTTGCCCTACATGTGCCATGTTTCTTTCCCTAGGCACTGATAGTGGTGAGGATAGGACTAAGTGGGGCATTGCCCTGACTTCATGTGATCTCCTTTGGTCTAGTTCCATATTTTTGTCCAGAAATTTCTGTATAGAACAAGAAATGAATAATTGTATGTAATTTAATCTAAAAATATCTTAGTATCTCCTGATAATAAGTTTTGACTTTAGACCAACTTCTGCTTTATCCAGACATTCAGGGTTGATTTCACAACTTTATCAGAATCTGGGCTCCCATGTCTCAATTAGCAGTGCCCTTCTTTGCCTCCTGAAAAGACGTGTAAAAATAAGATCCCTTTTCCAGTACACCCTCCTGAAATATGAGCAATTTCTTCCTTGGCAGAACTGAACGTGATTGTCAGCATGTCACTGAGCTACAACCTGTTTTCACCTGGGGGATTTCAGACGTGACTCTCCATCCTGCTACTCTCTTCTTGGGTTTTTAGGTCATGGAGACCAATTCTGGACATGTTCCTATCTCCTTTCCTGAAGATCTGAAACCTTTAAAGAGTGGGACAGATCCTCAGCTTATGCAACTGGTGGAGTTCCACTTCCTGCAGGAAAACGACAAGACTTTAGTAAAGTATTTCCAAGTACCTACACTCATGTCTCTTTGCATCCATCTCAACCATTTCCTGGAGTTCCTGTGTGCAAATGTAGCCAACATCTGTTGCAAAAATGATATTAAACAGGTCTGGTTTAACATGTTTACCAATGAAAACCTGCTTTTGCATGGAGAAAGCAGGCAATATTCAAAACTATTTTCTTCTTCTGCCAGCTATCTTAAATCTCTGGAGTGAGAGATAGCTTTTCTTCAGCTGTTTCATTACTTTGTCCTCTGACCCTTTGAAGTTATACTTCTTCATCTTTCCCAGTGTTATATTCTCCCAGAGCTGGTTCTGATATCCAAGGCACTTGCAAAGTTTTTTCTTTCTCCTTCCCTTTACTGATGAATTCTAGATAGACTGTGGAAACCAAGCCTCTTTGAAGCAAAGGATTTAGCAAGGTTCAAAAAGGAATTGGCCATTTTGTATTGATAGTAAGTGCATAGGGAACTATAATTCTAAAGCTAACAAAACTGGAGATTTGGAAATATTATCAGAACTCATTCTTTAGGTTTTAAGTCTTCAAGTTTTAAAGATGTAGGATGAAATTGTCCTGGTAGGCAGATTATCCCACAGCTGCATGAATTTCTGATGCTGGCTTATATGTTAAAAAATGTCTTGTATGTATGAGCCCTAGAACTGATCCAGGGTGTCCCTGTTGACTGCTGCCCAATTCACTATTTTAAGTCTCTCTGTAGGAGATTATGGAAAATCACAGTGGGACTTAAAATCTGAGACAGACCTCTCTTCTTAAGGAATTGGGTTTTTATCTTTTTTACATCTTTTAATGTTACTAAATCTCTATTAGAACAGCCACCAGATAATTTATTATGATGTGATCTCATTAAAAGCCCTTTCCTACCTGGAGCCATAACAGAACTTGCTTATCTTTTGTAAAAGCCAGCACAGACTGGACTGAGATAGATAAAACTGACATCCAAGCACTAGAGAGTGTTGGTCTGAAATGTATGGGATAAGGGACAATGTGATTGAAAGGTCAAACAGTATTTTTTCAGGTTGGGAAACCTCCTTTTTATCCAGCTCTTCCTTAAAGATGCTCACCGTTTCTTTCTCACATTTCAAATGAAATGGTGATTAACAAAGGGTACTGCAGAATATCTGTCACAGCAGGACTTCCCTAGCCACCAGGAGAGCGATCCTGCTGAAGTTTCAGTCCTCCTGGCTCTGCATGGAAGGCTTTGCTGTGTACAGAACTCACTGCCAAGGCTTCTGGTGCATGCTAAAAATGGTGTTTGGGGCTTTCATCTCACTAATAGATTCTTTGCTTCTGTGCTAAAGCTCTGAAACTGCTGCGAGAAACTGAGACCATCCCAGTACAGGGAGGATTTGCTGGGAAGGGCAGAAAAAGGAGGAAGAAAAGGGAAAACACACACAAAAAAGTGAGCTAATAATAAGAGCTCATGAAATGAGTTATCTATGCAGGATTTCTTTTCAAAATCCCATTCCACTGTACTGTACCAGCCTTCCTGTTGTAGGAGCATTAAGTGTTTCTTTCCTGTTTGTAAAAATCTTCCTGGTGGCTGGATTTCACAACAAGCTCCTGTCAGTTTTCTCCCTCACTTTTCCTCCACCAGCAACAGATGTTGCTGTAAGTTTTATTAGATTTTAGTTGCACGATTAGAGATGGATCCTAAGCTGGCAAAACTTTGGTGTCCTTCAGGATGCCCTCTGGCAATGCTCACCGTTGAGCACCACGTTGGCCATGAAATGGCAGTGGAAAAACTGTGCCTAAAACAAGGGGTTTCCAGCAGGCTGTGGGTGTCCTAGGGTAAACTGCTTTGGACACCCACAAGTTCCATCCTGAATGCAGTCTTCTGTTCTGAGGCTCTTCTGCTTCCACAAGCAGGAGTGAGCGCTTTCTGGTGGAAAGGATTTCACTGAGAAATTCCTGTACTTCTATAATCACAACTTATTCCTCTGCTTTCTTAAAAAAAGAAAAACAACTGGGGAGGTTTTTTTTAATGTAGGTAAGAATTCATATTTACATGGCCACCATCACCAGGTCATTTGCATTTTGGGCTATGTAAAGGCCTCATTCATCTCTGACTTGAAAATTTCCTCTGCTTCCATTAACTCAGTTTTGCCCAGGCAGAGATTTTGATGCCTCAGGACTTGGCTGATAATTCCCCAGTGTGTGCCTATGTGCTACCAGGTTTTACACTACTCCTCACTGGTCTTTGCCTTTAGAACAGTTATGTATTTTTGCTGCAGGGTCTTTGCACTGAATTCTTGCCAGTCCTCTCTCCCCAGCATTAACAGCTTCCTGCTGCAGACTGCTAAAAGTTTCCTGCTCAAGGCTGATGTAAGGCGAAGCCATTGCAGGCTTGTGCCCAAGGCCTTTCATGCAACCATCATCATTCAGATATAATTTATTAGGAAAAATAAGCATCTAGCTCTTATGTTTGCAAAGAAAGGATTAACATTTACTCCAAATGAATTTACTCTCATTAATCTGTTGATTAATCTCATTGATCTGTTCTTTCATTGCTAAGGATAGGCTTGGTCCTGGAGGCATGGCGCTTAGCATCTCCTCTGTATGACCCAAAGCTACCCGATGCCTGTTGAACCCTCCACTGCCTCCCCTCTCCTGCGCTGCTATTCCCTGATCAGGCACAGCCTCCTCTTTTCTGAGACTCATTTTAAAACCCCCAGCCACTTGCTTTTATAAGAAACATGGACCCTCACTAGGCTTCTCAGGACAATTTCCATGGGAAATATTTGTCTCACAATGGAGTCCTTTCCCATAGTTCTGGGAGCAGAGGGGCAATTTTTTTCTCATAAACGGGACTATGCACCATTGTGCGTACTGTAAACCTCTGTCAGAGGACTGACGAAGGACTGGTTGCCTCCAGCTAACAATACCAGTGGGCTAATTGGTAGAAATAATTATCCCAAACGCTGGAAAAACTCAATTAAAAACAAAACACATTAAAATATTGTTCCCAGATACTCTAATCTTCATTATAAGAGACCACCCAAGTGAGTCCAGTCCTCCCACTGTTATATAGAGGTATTATTATTATTAAAAAGTAGCAAATTTCAGGCAGGGTAGGGAAGAAGACTAGAGGAGGCTTTGGGAGAGACACAAATCACGCTGTCATTCCATACTGAAGGGACAGTGCTAGAGGAGCAACAACCCATTAGCGGAAGCCAAGTGCCCCAACTTCATTTTTTCTTTAATAATGTGTGGTCCAAAGCCATTGTATTAAATGTAAATGGCGAGGAAAATTATATTCCATATACTCTATCCTGCATTGTAGTCGCACAGACAGCTGGTTGCAACACACACAGCCTGAACCACCTCTCCGGCGGCACATGCCATCCTCACTGAGGTCAGTATTATTTCTTGCCCTGACAAGGATTCTCTACTCAAAAGACTTGAATTTTTTTTGTCTGCTTCAAGCAACAGCGGGGGGTATGAGCAGAGCATTCTTCTCCAGTGATGAAGCCTGTTCCCACGGCTGCGGGAAGGAAGATGGAGGGAGCAGGAGGCAGAGGAATGGGATATGCGGAGAAAGCCGTGCTTTGGCAGGAAGATTCGGGTGATGGCAAAACAAGCAGGTTTAAAGCAGATATGCTGTTTGAGAGCCAGGAGGCAACTTCCACTGCAACAGGTCTGCAGTCAGCAGAGTTTGCTCTGGCATGTGGCTGAGCTGAATTATTTCTGTAATATTCCATGAGGTGTGCAAGCAAGGACATACAATGCAGTCCTGCCTCATGTTCCTTTTGCTGGTCCAGCAGCATCCACGGCTCTGGTCGCTCTGTAAATATCCCTAGGAGACCGGTTTGGGAGCACAGGGTGTGAGCTCACTGCTGCTGCCTGTTCGTGCTGTTGTTGTGCCCAGAGGCCCTGGCCGAGGTCAGGGCTCCCACTGGGTGTGCTTATCTGCAGCACTGCAGCCAGAAGAAATCCCTGTCCAAATGGCTAACTAGCTCAGACAGTCTGGGCGTGGGAGAAAGGAAATGCTGTTCCCTCTTCATAGAGGGGGCATCTGCAGCACAGAGGTTTTCCCAGGCAGAAGGACATTTCTAATCCCTTCCTCTGGTTTCAGACACCAGAAAACTTCAGCCTTTGCCATCATGGGATGCACCTTCCCCTTTTAGGCTGGCACCCAAATCTGCAGCTAGCACTGCCCTTCAGTAATGGATAAAATCTCACCACTCCTCCTCATTCAGGTCAGCAAAGGTCAACAAAGATCCATGTTAGTGAAAGGCTCCTCTCCTCTCCTCTCCTCTCCTCTCCTCTCCTCTCCTCTCCTC
>VXAV01000984.1:193571-211599 GCA_013399715.1 Alectura lathami
CCTCTCCTCTCCTCTCCTTTCATGTAACTTCCCACTTCAAAGTGCACCCTCAGCAGGTATGCAGATGGCACCAAGCTGTGTGGTGCCATTGACATGATAGAGGGAAGGGATGCCAACCAGAGGAACCTGGACTGGCTCGAGACCTGGGCCCATGCCAACCTCATGAAGTTCAACAAGGCCAAGTGTAAGGTCCTGGACATGCGTCGGGGCAATCCCAAGCACAAATACAGGCTGGGTGGTGAATGGCTGGAGAGCAGCTCTGAAGAGATTTGAGGCTGTCGGTTGATGAAAAACTCAACATGATCCGACAATGTGTGCTTGCACCCCAGAAGGCCAACTGCATCCTGGGCTGCATCAAGAGAAGCGTGACCAGCAGGGCGAGGGAGGTGATCTTGCCCCTCAACTCTGCCCTCGTTAGACCCCACCTGGCATACTGTGTCCAGTTCTAGGGCCCCCAACACAACAAGGACATTGACCTGTTGGAGGGGGCCCAGAGGAGGGCCATGAAGATGACCAGAGGGCTGGAGCATCTCCCCTACGAAGGGAGGCTGAGAGAGTTGGGGTTGTTCAGCCTGGAGAAGAGAAGGCTCTGGGGCGACCTGATAGTGACCTTCCAGTATCTGAAGGGGGCCTGCAGGAGAGCTGGGGAGAGACTCTTTAGAAGGGCATGTAGTGACGGGATGAGGGGTAATGGCCATAAACTGGAAGAGGGGAGATTTAGGCTAGATATTAGGAAGAAATTCTTCCCAGTGAGGGTGGTGAGACACTGGCACAGGTTGCCCAGAGAGGCTGTGGATGCCCCCTCCCTGGAAGTGTTCAGGGCCAGGTTGATTGGGCTCTGAGCAACCTGGTCTAGTGGGAGGTGTCCCTGCCCATGGCGGGGATGTTGGAACTAGATGATCTTTTTGGTCTCTTCCAACTCAAACCATTCTACGATGCTATGATCTTGTCCATGGGAGCACCAGGCAAATTCCTGGTCAAAATCCCTGTAGAATAAGGCTGTGGTTATGTATTCAGGAGTCTGTGCATGGCTGAAAGTGAATGAGGTAACAAAAAGAGTTTAATTTTTGAGATGCAAGTGGGAATATATGAAGAAAATATTCATTCCTTCTGCCTAAATTTGAGCTGGGTCCACTTTTTGGATTGCCATGTTTGCAGATAGAGTTGCTGTACTCATGTAATTGCCTTGCTCTGTGACCAGCAATGATATATTGCTGCTACAGTAAAGAACAGAGGTGTTGAAAGACAGCTTAAGAAAAAGGGAAATTCTCCCCCTTTTCCTCCACACATATATGCCATAATGTGAGCAAATATGGCAAACTGCAACTATATGGCACATGTTGAATCTGAAATCTGTCTGGTGTGCTGCCCTGTGACTGAATTTGACAAGGCCTTACTATTTCAGGAGTGCTAAAATGAAAGAGTAATATACTGCTGAGCTTCATCCAAGCCCAGTTTTACTATATGAACCGCTTTTATCTCCTGCCTATGCCTCTTCCCATCCAAATATGGACAGAATAAACAAAGCAAACCCACAGGGTTTGCTACTCTGCTCAAAGCACATGGCAACATTCCAGTGCACTCATGAAAAAAGTAAGGTATCTTACCTCTGTATAGGAACTTTTATCCGTAGTTCCTGCTTTGTAAAAGAAAGAAGAGCTGTGTCTCTGTTTTACTGCTGAGGAAGTAAGATGACTGAAAAGTAAACCCAGATTCTTTGGATCTTGACTCCAGGATGGAAGGATGTAAGTAGCTGTATGAAGAATATGACCATAAATATATTCATATATGTCTGGAGCTGAGATCTTAAATAGACATGGCCCAGCCTCTCACTGAGTGGAGGTGCTGCAATTTCACCTTTCCTAGCTATGGGAAGAAAAGTGCCTATTCACCCAGAAACTGGGCATTTTGTTTCAGTGGGATGGTAGGCACGCTGGTGGGGTTCAACAACATCCCCAACCCTGCTGAATTCAGTGGAAAGCTTTCTGCCAGACCAGGCATTAGTTGTAGAAAAACTCTTAGCTTACCTTGAAGAGCATCACCCAAATCTCCTAATTAGATGTTTCTAGAGCTCCTTCTTCCTTCATGACCCTTCTGTAGGGCAGCTCTCCTGAGATCCAGGTGGGGAGTAGGCAGCTGAGCTGGTTACTTTATAGCAAAAGGGCAAATACATTAACAAACAAGGTCTAATAGTGGCTGATGAGTCTCATAAATAAATGGGGTGCAACTAGCAGCAATATTATGCAGACATGCATTATAGTCATTTTAGCTGGATGGGCTCATTCAGTACCATGAAACAAAGTTTTATAATTGCCTGGGAGCCCTTGTGGGTGCCTTTAAGGGGTAAGTGATATTAATGGTATTATTCAAAAAGATTAATGCTGTTCTATCACAGAGTCCCCTGTGGGTCCAAAGAGCACGTCTATTAATGAAGTTACTTACGATTAAAACATGCTGAGCAAAACAATAGTTAATTGAGCAATGGAAAAAAAGTATAAAGGAAGATATTATCTTCTATGAAAGCATATTTATACAATTCAGTCTGTGACTAAAATTGTCTTTGAGGTGCGTAGGATCATGTTTGCAATCAGAGAATGTCATCGCCTCTTGGACAGGACACAGGAACTGGCCGCAGTGGGCTTCTTGCCATCCAAATTAACTGCTGCACATCTGGCGTGGAAGAGCTTCAGCACATTATGCCATGGCACTGTTGCAATATCTGTGCCATCCCGTCTGTTTGACAGGCCCACCAAGGGCTACTGAAGCAAAAGGACTGAGGCAAAACATGAAAAATTTCAAATGTCTGCAGTGTTGGATAACGCCCACAGTGAGAAATCCGGGGAGCAGCTAACCGAAGGCAAGTCAGGGTGTTACCGGGCACTTGTGGAGCGTGATAAGTCCTGGCGTGCCTGCTTCAGCTCCATGAGCGAAGGCAGTGAGCCTTGGCCTCACTGGTCAGAGGCTCTGCAGAGCCTGGCTAGGGGACTGGTGCCAGAGGGAGCTCAGGGTTAAGACATTTTGTCCTGAGGGACCTGCCGCAGGTATGCCATTGGGTGACTGAGGCTGGAAAAAGGATCTTGCAGGCAAAGTCCTTGCCAGCCTCCCAGTGACGGGAGGGACACATATTTATACCTGCACTGGCACTCTTGGATCAAAGTGCTTGGAGAGGCCCAGTCTCTGTGTCTGGGTCCATTATTTTCCTGTACACATACGGGGTTATGTACGCAAAGGGGGCTAGTAAAGGACTCCTCCAGTCCAGCAGGTGAAGCTGTGAGGCTGTTGTGTGACCTGACTTTAAGCAACGTACTTTTCTAGGCAAGTTTTTTTTTTTTTCCTGGGATCTTTCAGCTCTTTTTATGAGTAACAGCCTGGCAAGATCTACACTTCAACAAGCTACCTCAAGAAGCAGTTGAAGATTTTACTGAAACCCTCTGAAATCTCCAGATCTGTCCTAACCTGCAGCTTCTCAAGTGGTTTCTATTATTTCAAGAGCCATGTGGCTGTACCAAAAGTTTTATTTCACTTCCTCAGGCTTAATTCCCAAAAGTCAGCAGAGACACTTTAATCAAAGCATGGCTCTGGCCTCTGGGAACCTATTGTTGGAATATGCAGACCTCTGCCTTGCCCAGCCCCAGGGCCAGGGGTGGGATGTTTGCATCTGGGGGTGTCCATCTCTGCAGTGAGAACAGTGGTTCTTGGGAACGGAGTAAGGATGCCAGTCCCCAAGCCTCTTGCTAGCTCTGTCTCTACCATCAGCCCTGCTCTCAGCTGGAGGCTGCCCCTTCTCCATGCCCTCAGCTGGATGAAACCCCTGCCCACTTTGGTCAAGCCCCTCCATCTTCACTAAAGCACTCAAGGATCATGGGCCAGCAAAATGCATCCTGTTCTCCTTTATGTGCAAATGCCTGCAGCTCATTTTCTGTCTCATATTTTTTTTCCCTTATGGGCCGCACATAATATGGCTTTTTCTTTAAAAAAGAACGTCCGCACACACATCCCCATCCCATCCTCTGTACGTACCAAGCCCCACATGTGCTGGATGTGTGTTTCACCCTGTCTTGGCATCATGATGGGGCTGCTCGCAGTGGGGCAGTCAGTGTGATCTCACCCTGGACACGGTCATTTTCCTCCTGCTGGAAAAAGAACGCCGGGGCTATTAGAGAGAGGAAGCTCATAGTGTCATGCAAGTTTATATCAAACAATCATTGTACCAAAGGAGCTGGAAAAACAATTTTTTTAAGCATTGCTCTACCATTTCCTATTTTTTTAAAAACAAAAGCTCAACATATTTCAGCTATAAAAAAGTGGACAATATATTAACTCTTTACATTGCTTACAAACACACAAAAAAACCCTGGAGGTTTAACCCCAGAACCCTCTATCCCTAATCCTTCTTGTTGGATCCTTATCTTAAAGCAGTGATTCAAAATAACCTCCAACAAAAATCATGCACCAGCCAAGGCAGGAAATAAAATACTTGCCCTACCCTTTCTATCTCGTTCCCAATGATTACGTGCCTATTGAGTGTGCCATAAGGAAACTCACAATAGAATGAGATCAAATAATAAATGGAAGCAATACATCAGCCCTATACTCCTTTTGCCACAAACAACTTTCACCTCCAATTTCAGCCCGTAAGGCCATGAACAGAACAGCACGTATTACTCGTAATGTAAAGGAAAAAATCTCAGTTGGTTTTGCCAGTGATCACATAACAGAGAGTTTCCCAAAGGAAAGCCAAAGCTGAGAAGCCGTTTGGATTCCAGTTATATATCACAATGCTGGTATTTGTTTAGTTGTTAGTTTCAAAAGATAGGTATTTTATAGACCTCTGTATATTATTATTATTATTATTATTTTAATTGGGGGCTGTGAAGAGCTCTGAATTGGCTGTGGATTTTATCACCTATGGGGAGACTTAAGTATCTACCAAGTGTTTGCCCAAAATTCTCTCAGAATTGAACAGAAGTGAAACATCCTTAAAGGTTTTCATACTGACAAAGCTTTGATGAACTTAGCTTGCAGAAGTCTGTACTCTGCACTGGTTCCCCATCTACAAGAATTACCCACCCAAAAGCTGCCAAACAAAATCTAGGTTAACTCAAAATTATATAATGAGTGACCAACGCTGAAGATTTATTTTGTCACTACTTGGTTTGCTGCAGTGTTGCCATAGGATCAGTTGGTTATAAAACTTAATTTGGAGCTGAATTACATGGTTTAAAGAGTTGCTCTACATTTTGATGCTAAGTTGCATCTTACAGTGAACCTTAATGAAAAACAAGACTAAAAAAAATCACAGAAGTCTGTCTCTATGAAATTATTTACCTACTTGCAAAACTGCAGTATTGTAATGCAACTTTAGTGTTCATAACCGTTTTACTGCTAACTTCTCATTAGATTTTGCAACTTTAAGGTTGATATGACGCACAGGGTAAAACACCATTTTATCTGTAAAAGGTTTAGCAAAAACTAAATATCCTTAAATTACACTCATGGCAGAATAAATGTTTTGAGTTCTTTTGCAATCACAGTTTTGTTAAGCAGCAGAATTACTTTGTTGTACTTGTAAACTTTCCAGTACAGACTTGCTTTTGTTGACAGTATGATTTTTTGTAGCATTTTCAAGATAAGAACTTGATGATCAGAAGAATCTGACACTTACTTATAAGAAAATCAGGATCAAATGTTGACTTAAGCATTATTTATTTTTCTATTGTGATAGACATTTGCATGGGTTTTGCAGAAGATAAAATCCATAAATGAATGGGGGCTGATGAAACATAATGTTAATAAGAATTATGTAAATACAGAAGTAGATAATTCTCTGGACAGTTGCATGGAGTTAAGAGCTTCAAGCAATTATCTGTGCTTATTGACTGGTCCATAAACATCTGCTTCTACTGCTTGGTGATCTTTACCAGCCAGAAGAAAAGCTGCTGAGAAACTGTGAAGCAGAGGACTGCTGAAAGCTGTGAATTTGGGACTCAGCCTTTGGCTGACAAAGGGGGGCTTCAGTGAGCCCTGATATAGGGCTGAGGTAACTCTGTGAGGTTGCAAGATAAGGACCTGGAAGACTTAATTTCCAGTCATGTCCTTGTTCTGAAACTTGATAGGACAAGAGGTAATGGCCTCTAATTGTACCAGGGGAGGTTCAGCTTGGATGTTGGGAAAATTTCTTCTCCAAAGAGTGGTCAGGCATTGGAACAGGCTGCCCAGGGAGGTGGTGGAGTCACTGTCCCTGGAAATGTTCAAGAAGCGTGTAGATATGGCATTTAGGGACATTGTTTAATGGACATAGTGTTGGTGGGTTGATGGTTGGACTAGATGATCTTAGAGGTCCTTTCCAACCTTAATGATTCTACAATTCTATGACACCCCATCCCTGGAGGTGTTCAAGGCCTGGCTGGATGGGGCCCTGGGCAGCCTGATCTGACGGGAGGCAACCCTCTTGCTGTCACTCCCCTTTAGCAAAAGCCATCTCACCATGTCTTCTTGTTGGCCAGGCGACTGTGGATGCAGCTGCTGGGATATGTAATCATTGGTAGCCTGTCCACAGGAGGAGAAAATGATGCTAATGTGTGTGGAAAACCAAAAGGAGATGGGCAGGAAATAAATTAAAAAATCCACAAGAACATGTATTTTTGTGGTGTATTTAACCATGACTGGGGGGGTGGGTGCCTATGAAATCAGAAAATTTGTTTGCTTGCCTGTAGGGTTTATTTGTTTTTTTTTAAAGTTTGCTTTAAAAAGAGCAGTAAAAATGAGCAAAAAGTCAATTTTCTCATCAGTTGTTGACTCAAACAACTCAAGCTGAGAGTAGCTCTGCTGTTTCTCACCAAGTAACATGTGGCTCTCAGCCTTGCTGCAGAGACCCCCTTGAAGGCCCATGTGGGTGAGCTACAGTTTATGCTGCTGTCTGAAGCTATGCAAGCAGATGTATTTCTGTTGGAAGAAGAGTGTCCTGAATGAAAGCAGGATTAGCTTTGTGGAAAATCACCTGTGCTAGATGCTAGTTTGGGCCAGTGACTGATTTAGTGGTAGCGGATGGAAGAAGACAAACATCTGTTTCCCTCGGTCCATTTTAAATGTTTCCCTCATTCTTTCACCATGCCAAGCTTACAAGTACTTCAAGATCAAAGCCTTCAGTTTCCTGAGCATTTCCTATATTTAGCAAATACCTGAATGAAACGATGACCTTTCTCTATAAGAGATGAGTTGGCAACTGAGCTAAGATTCCTACATGTGTGCACAGCTTTCTTCCAGATACTCAGCCTGGTAACAAGTGCCACAATTACATGTCCTTGTAGTGTCAAGCTCATCGGTCCGTCAGATACCATTGATCTAGGATGTGTAAGATTACAAGAGGGCAAGGTTTGTGTTTCCAGCCCGTGTAAAGTGTCAAGTTTTTGAAGCTTTTTTGACTTGGATCACTCCTTTAGCACTTCAAGCAGATTTGTTTAAAAACTTCTACCTTGATTATTTCTAATAATTTTATTTCGGAGTCAGACTACTATCAATATGCTATATATTTAAAAGATACGTATGGCAGAATACATATGCATGTGCATTCTATGTATTTACTGTGTATTTTAGTAATCAAAGGTTTCAGAAAAATACTATCAGGAAGTAGAGCATCTTTTTCTCCTTCTATTGTAAAGGTTAAAATGGGCGTTCTGACCATCCTGAATCCGAAATTTTTTCCAAAATGTATTTTTTCCAGTTTTATTGGAGAATTTCCCACTGGTTTTATAATGAAGCCATTCAAAATAGACTAAACAGGCAAAGTATTTAAATGACAATATTCCAAATGGCAGACACTTCAGAGAGAGGCAATGGTACATACCATGTGTTTTTTGACACATCTCATTTCTTCAGTACAGTATGTATTAAAAAACATTTCTCTTTTTTCCGCTATACTCTTTGAGGAGGGTGTGGACCTTTATGGCCTACTCCTTGGAGCAAACTTGTTAGCCAAATGCACTCAGGATGAAGGCTGTTACAGTTGTGTAAGATGTATAATTGGCCTATTGTTAATTAATGTCAATATAATGTATTTTTTAATAGATCTATTGTGTTTTGTTTTTTTTTTTCTAACTCCATTTTCTACTAATAAGGCTTCAGATTTTTTTTTTAAAGCAAAAATCTGAAGCTGTCTGTACCCATGTGCAGCTTCTAGGAATGCTTAGGTAGATTGAAAAAGCATTTCCAAGAGATGACTTAGATGGATAATATTTGTTTTTTACATTTTTTTCCCTGTCTCATCCATATTGACATGATTGTCATTTTAATTGCATAATATTGCACTTGTGCAAATTGCATTTCCCTGTTGCTGATGGAACAGCAGTTCTCCCCTCAAGATATATGAGAGTGTATACAGTTTTGTGTGGGGGAAGGAATGTAATATATTTTTATGCAGAACTCATCTATACTCAAAAAAATGAGCCAATTTCCATGTGGAAACAGATTTGGCCTCCTTTAAAAACTGGCTGACTTCCCTGGAAAATGTATCCATTTTGGCCAACACCGCTCTAAACTAACAGAACTTTCTTTGCGAACATTTTGAACCCAAAAACAGTACAGAAAACCTTTCAGGATGAGTTTGTTTGCTATTTTATCCTTCTTCAGTTGTCATTCAGCTATGAAATTGGCTTGGTCTCATGGTGAGCAGCTTCAGTCTTTTCAGAAGTGCAAAGCAACAACTAAAGCCACAAACTATTGAAAACCTGTGTTTTCGTCTGGATTTTCTTCTCATCTGGAGCACGATGTTGGCCACACCATAGAGGTCCCTGGGGCCGTTAATTCTACATGCCAGAGGAGGGAAGGTCAGCCATACCCAACCCCTAAAAGCAACCCAGACCCCATCCTACCTCACAGTCAGAAAATTATCATGAGCAAACCATTCGGGTAAACTGAAAATGGAAGAAAGTGTATCCTTTTGCTGTTATTGGGAAGCTGAGCGAGTGAATTCCTGGGCACCACGCTAAGGCTTTCCTGCAGAGTGTGGCTTGTGCTGAGGATGAGTTTCACAGCATGGGTGTAGACTCGTGGAGTGCTTTGACTTTGCCTCTGTGAACGCCCAGACTGCTGAGGGATGAATACAGTTCTGCACAGTGCCCTCAGGACCCACACACAGATCAGGTGGGAGCAGCAGTAAGAAAAAGGGCAGTCTTCCCCTTTGAGAAAGGTTGTTGTGTAGTAGAGAATGGAGAATGAGCAGCCTAATAGTTTGATGTTTGTCTTATTTTTTTTTTTAATCATGATCTATCTTTCCTTCTTGCCTCTCTACTATCCCAGTCCTGTCAAATCTCTCTCTCTGAGCAACTGGCTTGCAGTGACTGGCTTCTATTTTTCACACCCTGACGAGTATGTGATCGGGTGCTGCTGTCATAGCACAGCAGGGTCCCTTCAAGATACAATGCTGCAGGATGCTTCCATACGAGCCGCATGCTTTAGAACCAGTGCCCTGCCCCTGTCACCTGGCCCGCCACAGCCCTGTCTTGCTGTCACCCATTGCTCTAGGTGTGCCACCTGCTACCAAATTGGACACAACAAGGCCCTCTGGGTCCCAGACCAAGGTGAAGTCTGCAGCTTTTCTGCCCCTTGGACCAGTGATGAAAGAAGCAAGGCTGAATGGTTTGCTGCAGGTCACACAGCAAATGGATGGGAGAACAAATATTACAAGTTCCTCTCAGCTTTAATGCACAGAGTTCAAAACTCGCTCACTAGCTGCTTAAAGATGTGAAGAAAATGGTCTTCAAGTATTTTTGCTTTCAAGGTGAGTTTTAACATATGATCCTATCTTTCCCTTTTGAAAATGTATATTAAAAACACCAGCACCATTTTTTTTCTTGCCAATGTCAATGTTACAGGAGGAAGAATATTGTCATTTGGGTTGCTAATGTGCTATTCCAGGTTGTCATAGCAATAACATATGATTATTCCATTCAATTTTTATTCAATCTTCAGAATTAAACTCAATTCACCGTTTTTCTCAAGCAATTGATGCCATACTTTTGGCAAGATTCTTAAGTGCAAAAGGATGTCCGGTTTGGGTACTCATTCACCTTTCTGATAATTTACATCTCTTTTTGAGTTTTCTCTCCTTAATAGAGACATCCTGAAGCCGGTTCAGCTAATCAATATATTTATGCAACAGTCAGGAGCTGACATATGGTGACATTCTCCTCTGAGCCTGTTCCTGACTCCTGGCTGGGTCTATTCCTGGATTTACAGAGAATCCTCTGAGAATAACAGCTGGGTGTAAAATGATAGCCTGAGGGTGCTGTCCAACACACACTTCAGATTTCGGATTATTTATATATTTAGGCAGGGAGTGATAAAGTGGAGCTCACTCTCCTTATGGTTTCTGATTATAGAAAGCAGGTTTCTGTACAGGCCCACCAAATTCTATGTGACTGAGGGATTGCAACATTTTCCCTGTCAAAAGTGGTCTGGATGTAGGAATATCTATAAAATTAATTCACTGAAAAACAAACCACAGGTTAAAAGTGATGCTTGTCTTTGGTGCTGCTTGCTATTGTAAATACTGTGCCTGCTGGAAAGCCCTGAAGTCTTTGAAAGTGGATTGAAGTTTTTGATTTATCCAAGGTGAACTCCTGAAAGTGGAAGAGAGCTCCCTGCCCACTCTCACTGTGGAGTTACACCTGCTTGGACTTCTCCGGTTTGTTAATGATAGGATCATATACTGGTTTGTGTTGTAAGAGACCTTAAAGATGATCTAGTTCCATCCCCCTGTGGTGGGCAGGGAAAATTCCCACAACAGCAGGTTGCCCAAGGCCCCACCCAACCTGGCATCAAACACCTCCAGGGATGGGACATCCACAGCATCTCTGGGCAACATGTTCCAGAGCCTCACCACCCTCTGAGTAAAGAATTTCTTCTTAATGTCTTCTTCTTAAAGCCATTACCTCTTGTCCACTCACCGCAGTTCTTGATAAAGTGTCTCTCTCCATCTTTCCCGTAGGTGCTGGAAGGCTGCAATGAGGTCTCCCCAGAACCTTCTCTTCTCCAGCTGAACAACCCCAGCTCTCTCAACCTGTCTCCATAGGAGAGGTGCTCCGGCCTCTGAGCATCTTCATGGCCCTCCTCTGATTCGCTCCAACAGGTCCATGTGCATCTTGTTCTGAGGGCCCAGGGCTGCAGGCGAGGTCTCATGACAGTGGAATAGAGGGGGACAGTCACCTCCCTCACTCTTCTTTTGACGCAGCCCAGGATATGGCTGGCTTTCTGGGCTGCAAGCACACATTGCCATCTCATATTCAGTTTTTCATCCACCAACACCCCCAAGCCCTTCTCTGCAGGGCTACTCTCCATCCACTCATCACCCAGCCTGTATTTGGGCTTGGGATTGCCCCAGCCCAGGTGCAGCACCTTGCACTTGGCCGTGATGAACTTCATGCTTTCACACAGGCCCACCCCTCAAACCTGTCAAAGCCTCCCCCCAGGGGTTGGCAAACCTTCCTTCCAAAGTGTTGACTGCACCGTTCAGCTTGATGTTGTCATAATGCATATTTTGGGAATATTGTGTTGGCTCCATGGTCATTTCCGCATGTACGTAGAGCTGCAAAATACAAAGTAATCCACTCTGTGTTTGGCTGCACCTGGAAACCACTTATTCCAGACCATCTTACAGCTGCTTATGTCACTTTCCTACAGCACATATTGTTCAGAACTATGGCCAAATGTAGTCAAGGTCTCCCCTAGCACAGGTTTTCCCCTCTCAGTCTGTGTTTTATCTACAGTTCATGGGAAATGAATTGGAAACCAGTTCACTCTAGATGCCACTCACTGCACGGAATTTGTTCCCACCCCACATGCATTTCCACTGTATGTCTGGCCTCAGTGCCATAGGTCACTAGCACATCTAAACCAATAGTCCCAAACATTTGTCTTTTGTCTGGGAAAGTGTTGTCTGAGCTGGAGGAGTTGCCTGCAACTTAATCTGTAAAAAGCTTCAAATAACCCAAGTTACTCAGCTTTGCAAAACTTTAAAGAATCTTAAAATTTGAGCCGATCTTTTCTTAAGTTGATGGGTAGTATGGGACGTGAGGGCATGAAGTGATGAGGAAGAGGAGGAATCAAGTTCTACGGAGAGTGGTGTGGTTTAGTCCAGATGATAGATCACCACGGATAGTTTGGTGGATGAACAGCTCACACCCTTTCCTTGAGGATGCAAACTTAGATAGAACAAGGCAGTGCCGGTAGGGCTGCATTTCTGCCCCGATACATGTACACCTGGCACAGTGGGTGTCACTTGATGTGCTTTGTTTTAGTTACATGCCACTTCCACTTCACTCCAGGACCTTCTCACACTTGTAAACTTTTTCAAGACTGAAGCTGTAGGCACCACCCATAAATGATTCACATTTCTAAAGGCAATTGTTCCCGTAAAAGAATGAGTTATATTTTGTGCATAGGAGCAAATGACCCTATGGAGAGTAGAATATTTTCCTAGCCAGTTTATTTCTATGCAGGAAAATACTACCCTAAGATTAACTCTTCCAAGGGTTTCCAGATTCAACTTCCAATTGACTTTAAAAGTAAGATAGATTTTCCAGGCAGGCAGAGGCCACAGGACATTTTTACTTGACTAGTCATTTCTAGCAGAGAGGTGTGCAAAAGCTGATTCAAAAATAATTTTTGATAGGTCACAATAGAACCACAGTGTAGTTTTGTACTCTACAGTTAGTGGAAACACATGCCTGAAATTCAGTAATATCTACTGCCATTTTCCTTTCTTATAGTAGAAGGCAAAGAGAGAGGGGAGCCAGTTTTAAACAAGGGTTCATATAGGTATTTGAAGATTTATGCTGGGAAGTGTTTTGACATTTATAAGGTACATTTAATCACCTCAGGTGGTGTAGGGTAGATATTTCACTGCTGACGCTGAGAAATTACAGGAAATATTTACATGTGGTCATGGTACTGTGGGAGGTGTTAGCATCTCTTGAGGCTGTGCAGCCCAGTCAGTTGTTCATGAACATATTATGGTATTATCCATAGAACAGACATAGGGTTTGCAGCATTATATTTTAGTCCCCTCCATTGCCTTCTGGAATCCAACTTCTGCCTTAACTTGGAATTTGTCCCCTATCCCCCTCAAAGAACACAGCTGTAAGGATGTGAATGTCAGGGTCAGGCTGAATACCTGGCTGGTATGGCAATCACTGTTCCCAGAGGATGTTACAGCCCACATCTCTTCACCTATATGACTCAGAAGTGATGCTTCCTACTTATGTAAACTAGCAAGCAGAATAAAACTCAGCAGCGTTCTGTTGGTTCAGATACCATGAATGGAATCAGTCATAAGGTCACCCTAATTTCTGTTTTTGAGGAAAGGATTAAGCCCAGCCCCTGTCTGTTTTCCCTCTGTCCATTGAATTATCCCTCTTCAAGGCAGTTTCTAAAC
The DNA here is from genome assembly GCA_013399715.1 of Alectura lathami. Taxonomy (NCBI): domain Eukaryota; kingdom Metazoa; phylum Chordata; class Aves; order Galliformes; family Megapodiidae; genus Alectura; species Alectura lathami. Next base: position 207,004 of record VXAV01000984.1, read on the forward strand.
AGAAATTCCTTGCTACTCTGTCGTTTAGTGATACAGTGGCCAAAACCCAGAAACAATTCAAAATGTAATTAAACAAATTCATTTCAGATTTTAGGTAAACTGATTTAATCCCAGAAAACTCTAAACATGGAATCATAGAATCACATCTTGATCTGCAAGTTCTTGCCCACACTTGGAGTGAAATAAGCACCTTCTCCATCTGGGGAGAGGAGGCCTGAGGGGGCCAAGGTTTGTTCTCCACCCAAAAGTCTGGTCAGGAGAAAAAGGAGATGGCGCTGGAGACAGAATTACCTACAGTATGTCTGAGGCTGGGACTGATGCCCCCAAGCTGAGCTGAAATCGGTTCCTGGCCATAGCCAAGGGTGTGGAGGGTCCAGGAGGGCATAGACAAAGACATTGACACACACTGGTGCCCTCAGGGCCTAGAGGCCCTCTCATTTCCTCTACATTTCTTAAATTATCTTCAGAGGACCAAAGGATGGGGAGCAGCAGCTTGGCAAAGGAAGCAGGAATGTGCATTCAGAGGTGTCAGCCTGTTTAGGACTTCTCTGAGCTTAGCAGCCCTTGTGAACCAAGGAAGAGAAACGATTGAATCAAGACAGTGTCCTAGGAGCTCTCTGCTGTGCATAGCAGTATATGGGCATCATGTAGCCTCCAGGAAAGTAACCTGTACAGTTTGTAATTGATGTCAGTAAGAGTAAGGTTAAGGCTAAATGTTGAGAGATCCATGGTAGGAAAAAGATTTTGCAATTCCCTTTGAAAACAGCAAGTTGTTCTGGCAGGGCTTTTCATTGTTGCTGGATGTTTCCTCAAAACAAGAAAAATAGTTGTATACTATATGGCTGACCACATAAGGGGGTCTGTTCGTACCTGTTTCATGGCTATAGTCCAAACACAGCTTCATCCCGCATGTATGCCCATATAAAAACGGGCACCTTGCTAATGTGTAAGTTAGGAATGAATTTGCCATAGGGTCTCTTTATAAAAAAAGGAGGTAGAGATAAACCTATGACTCAGATGTTAGCGTGCTAATGTAATATCTAGAGGGAAAAGGCTTTGTTTTGCTCAGACTGCTGCTTCTTACAGGGACATGCATTCTGATGTGTATGTATTTCTTATACCTAAACCAAGGCCAGATGAATCCAGGCTGGAGATCTGGTTCTTGTCTCCCTCCTTCACCTATCAAACTATGCCTATTATGATCTCCATGCAGTCAGCACCTACCCTGGGAGGTAAGGTTTTATTAATGCCCAAATACTTATGCTCCTTATTCTGCTCTACCCATGAGGCCAGCATGTGACAACTATGGTTTTAAGTTAGTTTGGATCCTAAACACGTATTTCTGTAACCTGGATGGTGAGGAAAATGTGTTTTAAGTGTGTCATTCCCTTCCTAGGACACTCACTGTGGCAGTCATAGTTGTGACAGTACACTAGCCTTGGAAATGCTAACTGGAAATACTAATATTAGAAGAAATTGTATGACACAAACACTCTGGTTTAACTTCCCATTACTGCGTACTAGTTTTTAATGAACTAGAGGTGATCTGAGAGCCAAGAGGATCAACACAGCATTATTTTATTTTCTATTTGCTCATTCACAGCACATTTCCAAGAAATCCCTTAGGTCCCAACTATTTTATTGCCTGGAGGGTTTAATTCTGGGATGCATAAGAGCCCTTCAGGCCATGGGACAGAACTGCACAACCGACTGTCCTGATGTGACTGCATTGATAACCCTGGTGGGAGAACAGTATTCAGGGAGAAATGCTAGCTGTGGGCGTGAGACACAAGCCAGAGCCCTACAGTGGTATACATCTAGGTGTTCAGCCTACACAAAAATACAGAAGTGTGTCTGTGCTGCCTGTGGGTGTAGGACCCTCATGGGGAGTCCTAAGTGGAACACCACACAGCCATGCTCAGCGGCGAAGTCTGTCACTGCACTTCAACACTAAGTAGTGAAAGCAGTTTCCTTGTCCTCAGCATACCATGCCTGTTGAAAAACATGCCTTGAAAACCATGGTGTTTATGCCCCATTTTGCAACATAAGTGAGCCACAAAGAGACACATGTTGTCCTTTTTGCAATAATGAGGCAAAAATATTCTTCCTCCCAAAAGGTGTACTTTGTTTTCTGCCAGACGATGCAGTGAGGCAGATTTCCCAATTTGCAGCAAAATGGGATGCTGTAATTTCCGAAGTGTTTGGGCGGTTTAAAGGGCTTGGCAGAATGTGGAAACCTTTTCAAGAGCTGGAGGCCATAAATTTGCTCAGCTGCATGAAAGTCTCCCCCTGCATCCCCATGTGTCCCCCCAGATCTGACCTTGTGCCCAGGGAAGCTGAGGAAGTCTGGCCCTTGCCCTCACGGGTAAAACAGCAGCCAGAAGTGGAAAAACACCTGCATGAAGCCCAGCCAGCCAGAGCTGCCAGTCTGAAGGAGTCCAGTGAGAAATGAAAAGACCCAGCTGACACTTTGTCCTGCCAGTAATATTCTTTTTTCGTCAGAGACTTCAAATAAACTGCATTGGATCCAATAATTTTCGTGAGCATGTTGTCCAAATACTGACTTTGCTATGAGCTTCTTTCAATGAAAAAAACTGCAAAGGGGCTATTGATTTTCATCAGCATGCCTCTGGGTACTTACTTTGAAATGCATTTCTGTGAATGAAATCTCAGCAGAATACTGATTCCAGCATCCCTTGAATACTGGCACTACTTATAGCTAGTGTCTGAATTTAGTCCCAGTCTAGACCTGGCATGTCAGCTTTGCCTTGATCCAAAACAGGTATTCAAGCACTTTTTGTTTTGCAATTTTGGATTTCTCAACTTAGACTTCTTAGCTCATGATCTTCTCTCTCTTTTTTCTCTTTTTATTCTTCCTTTGTTTTTTTTCTGCTCTCTCTGAGCAACATGTCATTTATTTCTCATTTATGGTGATGTAACTTGCAGATGAGAAGCAAAGGCTGTCTCAGCAGAACTGATTAGACTTGTTTTTTGAACTTTTTGATGTAGCTTTGCTATAGTATTCTTAATATTGTTCAGGAAAAATAATGAAACAAATCAATTCAGACAGCTGAAGACTTCCTAGTACATTTACTAGCAAACATTTTCCTGTTGTTATGAGTGGTACTAGTAGTAATGATTGTATTACTCTGTTATTGGTCGTCTGAAGTCAGCACAGTTTTTACAAAGAAGGTTTCTGATAATCAGGTAAACTCTGACCCTGAAAGTGGTGTGGTAGAGCTGCCTTCATCTGTATCATCCTTTTCAGCACTGACAGGTATTTTAGGCTCTCTTTTGGTGCCAGCAGTTGAAAAATGAGTAATTATCTAATTGCTGTTGATACATCTTTGGTCAGAATTGCACCTTGTACTGTAGAGAAAGCCATACTTGAAAGTGGACGGATCTGTAGTCTTCCAAACTGCCACTGAGCTGTTCTATGAAAAAACCTAGAAACAAACAAAAAAATGGGTCTCTGCGGCTTGTATTTTGCTAGTAAGGTGTCTGCTGGGTCACTTCTGCCACTGTCCTCTTCTGAATGCCACTGGGAGCTGTGGTGTGTAGTTACTGGCAAAGGGTTGGCATGTAGATGTGAGATCAAATGTGAGTGATCCAGTGCTCATGTAGGGCCCCTGGGGAGATTCAGGCTAGATTATGGCTTACAAATGTGAAAAAAATGAATCACTAAATAGCACAGCCTTTATTTGGTAATTAATCAGACAATGTGCCTGAAGGAGAGAAATAAGCCAGACTATGGACATACTTGTATATGCACTTATATCTCTCTCTTCATACACCTGTTCAGTTATTTAGTCATATAAACCACATATACAACTAAATTTATCCTTCTGTGAGTTTGATTTGCTCCCTGAGCAGACAGAAGGTCTCAGATTATGGAGGGCTGGAACATCTGCAGCTTCCCTTCCTCAATGCTTTGCCAGGTGGCCTGGTGTGAACAAACACAACCCAGAGTCTGCTGTTGGTAACAAGTAAAAGCAGGTCCTAGACATCTATAAACTGTGTCGAAGCAGAAATTTTCCCAAACGACTTCCCCAGTAAGGTGTTTTCTGGGCTCTGTAAGAAGGTGGCAGCATTGGTGCTGATACTGTCAGCATTTCCTAGAGAACTGCCGTTACGCACAGAGTGAAACAACAGCTATGGACCGTCCAAAGGATGGCATGGTGCGGCATGGCATGGCAAACTTTGGGTTGCTTTGATGTAACCCAGCTAAAATAATCTTTACAGAAAGGAAGGATTGTGCAGAATTTGCTTCATATTTGGTGGTGGAATGGTATTGGTCCCATTGTTAAGGCATGTGCCAGCTTGTGGAGAGCAGCCAGACAGGTTCAAGCTGAAAAGGAAATGTGAGTTTTAACAATGATGATCACTAACCTTTGAAACAAAAACTGTGGAGAGAAACAGCCATTTCTGCATCCCATATTGTCTTCAGATGAAGATTGGTGGCTTTTCTAGAGAAAGTAATGTACTTTGGTATTGCATAAGTGAAAACTCTTCACCCAGTTCCAGATAACTGGGAGAAATGGAAAGTTCTGTGATAAAAGTAATGCAAATTGACTCAAAAGCCTTTTTTTTTTTTTT
>VXAV01000984.1:211614-222814 GCA_013399715.1 Alectura lathami
TAAGAGCAAAATAATTTTACATTGGGCTATTTTAGGCTGAGCTATTTGAGTTCCCAGTCTGAATATTCTGGGCTAATAAGTTTTCCCTAGTTCCATAATCATAGACCCACACTTCAGATAGAAACAGATGTCTATCAAATGTTGGTTTCTGGTTTGCCAGAGCACACCAAGTGTGGTGGAACCAGAAACTCTGCATCTACCCATCAAATGCATTCCAAGTGTCCTGGATCCCCACATCCCCGGATCTAATCACGAGTGATATCCAGCATAAACCACTAATCAAGCTGCTATTAATCAAATGTAATTAGGATAACCCACTAACCAAGCTCTGGATTTCTAACAACTTGAAAGAGATGTGAGAGGTTACAGAGTAGCCTTCATGAGGACTGTAAAAGAGAGTGCAGAGGTGAATGAATGTGCATATGTTCATTTTCTATCCATTGATTCCTGATTGGGCTGTTTCAGTCTAGTTTTTCCTCTTCAGTTTCAAAAAAGATGAATTGAGTGTAATGTTTGATCACTGAGTTTTACAGGCCTGTAAGAAGACACTCTCCCCATCCATCCCAAACAGCGTTTTCTGTATCATCTTTGAAGTCTTCGAATAACTTATTTATTTTAGACTATTGGCTCAAGTCAAAGGTGACCTCTCACTGCTTTCCAAGCATCTTCTGGCTGACCACTCAGCCTTGGATGGCCAGCAAAACAGCATGTGCTTCTCCTGGCTCAGCAACAAGTAAAACAAATGTTTTATATTGTAGAAGGTGAGGAGACACCAGAGATCAGAGGTGGGCTGGTGGTACTGGAGGTGTCCTGGGAGCAAGCAGACTGCAGTGAGAGAAGCTGGAATGTGATAAGCGACATGGTGGAGCTGCTGGTTTTGCTGTGGGACAATTTTAAGGGATGGGGCAGACATAATCATAATATCTGCTGTGCACTGAGGTAGGGCAGTGATTGCAATGTAATGCTTCAAATGAGGGCAGTAACTATTTAGCACCTTCCCTCGCTGAGGTTCTCACTGCTGATCCCTGAATATCTGTTCTACCCAGGCAGGTCAGCTTGTGCATGGAGAGATTTAATATCAAACACAGTGTGAAATTCAATCTCTCCTGTTAGACGAGTTCTGACAATGGACCTGCCATGTGCTTGGTGGGTCATGTCAGCATTAATTTACTGGCCCAGGGTGCTGTGGAAATGTCTCAAGACTGTCACACTCCCCCACTGCTGAGATCTTGGCTTGCACACAGTGACCAGGCAGAAGGTAATCACAGAGACGGGGCCTTTTAGAGGGGAAGAAAGCATTCAAAAGCAGCCACAGACACCCTCCAGTATTATTAGACCTGTTTGAATGCATGTGGAGTGAAACATAACTGACAACACAGAAAGCCACCAAATGACAAAAATCAGACACGGTGAAAGAGAAATGCATGGGGTATTCAAGGAAAAGAGGGGAGGGGAGGAAAGAAGCATTATCTTTGATTTATAATCAAGGGAGATTGAAAGTTTTACAAGTGTCAAATCCACTTAGACTGCAACAAAAGAAGTTAACTTATTTTGCCATATGTGAAGCCTACACAAAACTTCAATGTATTTTGATGGAAATAATAATTTTTTAAAAAGGGAATAATCAATAGCATTTTTCATTGAGCCATTTTCAATGGTCTTTCTCATGCCCTAACCCAGGAGTTATTGGTGCTGTTTGATTCAGACCACTCTTTCCACCACTCACAGCACCTGTGAGGTTAATTCTGTTATTTTAGTTCCATTTCCTGCTGAACATTTTGTTTCATGTATTTCAAACAGTGCAAGTAAAGAGACACTGTTTTACTTATAGGAAATGTGGATAAAGAAATCAGAACTGGAATAGCAGAACACTGTAATTAACGATGAAATGCAGATACTGTATGGTGCAGTTTGGTAGGCAGACTGCACAGAGTTAAGCTCTCTTACACTGTGTAAGCTCAAAAGCCCAACGGGATTTGCCTGTCCCCACACTGCCCTCCCTGCAGTTCAGAGATGCCTTGTTTTGTGCTCAGTTCTTTGGCATCACATTGCAAGTCTATTTACTCTTGTATCGCGTCAGCAGTCTACATGGGAAGACAGGCTTAAAAAGGCTGACAACAGATGAAATCTTTCTTTCTAAATGAAAAATACAAAGGCCAAATTCTCATTAAATACTGTTTGCATAGGAAAGAAGACAGTAAAATAATGCAATGCGGATTATGAGCACTGTAAGCTTATTGAGTTGCCTGGAGTAGACCCTTCTGATGCAGTTTGTGCAGGCTTCCTCAGCAAGAGCCTGGACCTCCTTTGGAAACATTAGCATGGGGAATGAGATCATCATCTTTGTGATGGTTGTCCCAGATGGGCCATCCAGCTTTCATGCTCTGCTGTTGATCAAGATTGTGAGGTCTAGCTCAAAGGCGATCTGACTGGCACATGGTGGAGTGCTCTCTTGCTGCCATTCCCAGGACTTGGCTGCAGAGTGTGTGTGTGGCCTGTTGAACACAGATCCTCCTCCCCAGAGCAACACCCTAACCCCAGTGCTACAGGATCTCTCTGGCCATGTGAATTTGTCTCATAGGAGCAGCAGTGCTCTTCAGTTGACTGATGGTAACTCTGCACTACAAGGTAGCTGAAGCCCTGCTTGTGACCTTATCGTCTGATGTTTTCCATAAAATCTCAATAGCGTGACTTTCTCAAGGCTGAGAGGGAAACCTGTGGCCCTAAGGGCTCCATTCTGGGATGGAGCCTTACGTCAGCCTCCAGTTTACTTGAAATCTCGTAAAAAATCACGCAGCACTCTGATCAGTCCTGGCATGAACTTACACTAGGGCAGCCTCAGGCTGGAAATTATCTCACCACGTATCCATCTAAACATTTGCCCTTCAGCCTAACCTAGTTATGTACAGTCCTGCTATAGCCAGTAAAGACAGACACCCCCAGATGGCAAATCATCCTATCCTAAAAGAAACATCTAGGCTGCTACTTGTCTTTCCCCATGGACTATAGACAGATTGGATAACTGGTTCAGGCTAGGTAGCCAAGGATGAGTGAACTAAATCCCAGCCACAAAGTCTTAGTCTTCCCAGCAAGCTGCTTTGGCTAGGCAAAACCATGACTTCCTCTAGTGCATGCACTCACTGTTCGCTCTGGGTGCACTCTGGCTGCTCTCTGGGTAGCCCTGAGATGTGCTTCTGGTTTCTCTGAGCTGATGCAAACTTTAAATGTGAAGGCTATATCCAAGGCTGCTATTCTGTCTTTCCATTTCTGCCACAAACAGAGCTGTACACTGCTGAGGGGCTGTACTTTTTGTTATGACATGCCATTATTCTTGTCTTCTGGGCTCTGTTACTGGGGCAAAGTTTTATGGAAGAGGTGTGCCCATCTCTCTATTGGCACCTGGTGCTGACAGGCCTGGGAATGACCTGATCCTCGTTATCAGTGTGTTCCCTGGCCTCACAAATTACCAGGTAAAATTCTATAGCTTGTGAAGGAAGTCATACTAAACAATCATAAAAGTCTCTTCTAGTGATTAAAGATATTTTTCCTCCCCATATGAACTTTACAACTTTTTGATCCTTCTAACTTAGTGTAATTTTGAAAGAGAATTGGACTTTCTGAAATCATGCTTTTAAAGTCATCCCTGTGCAAAAACTAGGAGTCTCTTATTCTGATAAGGACTTACTTGAAGGATCAAGGTCCAATGAGTACAGGCTCTTCCCATAGAGGAGCAAGAAAGTTATAGGGAAACTAATGTAGGCCATAAATCTAGCAGGGATTATGATGTCCTGTGCTGTGTATAAAATCACCTTGCCATGTAAGTGCCTTGGACCTCTGGCTTTCTACTGGCCTTAAACAGCATTTTTCCCCCCTAATTTTTGCACCGTTCAAATCCCACTGCCCCAATGTGGCATTTTTGTGTGTAATTCACAACAGAACAGGAGGTGAAGTCACAACCCAGAGCGTGGAGAGCTGACTCACAGCCATCTCTGCATCTTTCCAAACACCTTCACTCTCTTCTTCCTCTCCCCTCCTATTCTGTGGTGCATGGAAAGGTTTTATCATGGAGGGCATTCATGGACAGGAAGGAAGCAAGGAACACAGGCCAGGAACCATTGCAGCCACCTGCTTGGACAGTCACATCAAAGGGCAACCAACCACCAGCCCCAACGCTGAGCACATCTGCACACAGAGATCACCCACCCTTTGGGGCTAGGGGCACAGAACATTGCCTGCACTGCATCCGACCGAGGAGCCCCAAACAATGTCAGCCATAGGATGGTGCCAAGCCAAGAGTGTACTGGATGTGCTCTGCTCCGCATTACGTCTGGGGGATGCCATTCTTCCCACATATATCTCTGTACCCACCCAGTTATGAAAGAGGCCTTGGCAGCCTGCCTTGCTGCTCCAACATTTGCATCTTTATCCTGAATTAAACTCCAGTCCAAACTCTGTTAATATTCTTTTTCCTTATTACCATTTGGAAGAGGAATACCCTGATAGTTTAACACCCTGGAAAGTCTCCTAGGCAAGTGTCAGCACAGCAAGAGGGAGGTGGGCTTGTTGCTCTTGGTTTAACCTACATCACGCAGGTTAAGACCAGCAATGTAAATACTGTGCCAGACACATTAACCCACGGTAACCACCAAGGTGCTAAGCCAGGCTTTCTGGAAGATGTGTTTTCTGACTGCACCCATTCGCTGATGTTCAGGCCATTGGCTTCACAGTGCAAAACCAGATTTTCTGAAGAGAATGGTCACTTGAAAGGAGGAAGGAGGAAAGGCTGCTTGTGAGGTAGTGCGTCGGCAAAGGGGAGCAGGATACTGGGTCCTACCAGGGAAATAGCAAAGTGAACCCTCTCACTCCCAGAGAATGACAGGACAACTTAAACTCCTAAGGGTAAATAATGAGCAGCCAGGGGCTTGCACACACTTGCCATTTCCCATGCAGATATTTTGCCTTTATAGTTCATTTTCTTTGCAGTTGCTATTACTGCCTTTGCATGCAGAGTGTAACCTAAGTCTGGGACCTGGCTCAACGTTCTTTCTGTCTGGGGGCCATTTAGATAGAGCTCAGCAATTTGTTGCATGAGAATACCAGAAAAAATGGCCAAAGTCAGTGGAACATTGCACCCAGTGCCTTTATGGACATGACTTCACACTGATCAACACTTCATCTGCATTATTAAATGAAGGTGGTAACAAAATGAGAAATGGAAAGCAAAAATCCTTCTGTACATTTTAGCTCCTGCATATGTTCAAAAAACAAGAGAAAGATGGCTACTACTGAATAAATGTATGCATCTATTCTGAACTAAACACTAGTGAAAACGTTGTTTCTTTGTGTTAGAGAATTTTTAACTGGAGAGTCCTGTTCTTACTCCAAGGTTAGACTGTTTCCCACTTCCTGGGATGTGTTTAATAGCGCTACTCACTAGAGTAACTGATACTCACCATGGTCTACGGTGCCAGAAACAGTGACTGAGGTGTGACGTGACCTTTTCTCAATATATTAGGAAGAAAAAATTATTCAAAACTGAAGCAAGGCAGTAAGAAGGATCCATATGCTGCCCCACTCTAAGGGTTGGTGAATGCCGTGTAAACAGAGAGTGAAGGGCACTGCATGTCAAATGAGAGCATCATGAATTTGTGAGAGCCTTTTTGTATTAGGTGGGTGTGTTTGTGTTAAAGATGCAACATTTGGCTTTTGATCTGAAGGTAATTGTTTATTGCATGTTTTATGACTGTTTACAAAAGTGGTTTGCAGAAAATAATGAAATAAGTTACACATTGTCTTTCCCCAGGTCTTCAATCCATTACCTTGGTATTATTTTAAGTGGCTAGACTAGAAATGTAACTTATTGTTATTTATATTAGAGATGCAACTAAGGATGCAGCTGAGATCCAGTTTAAAAAATCCACAGTAAAATTTGCTGTGTGATGGCACAGGTGTTGTGTTGATCTCAAATACAAAAGAGAAATACAAAGGAGAAGTTGGTTACTCTTGTGATTAGAGCTTCCTACAGGCCTTGTAAGAACAAGCCTTCACTCCTGGCTCTACCGCAAACGTCTTGCATGCCCATAGCCAGTCTTTTAGGGTTAATGTTTTGAAGGTATTTACACACATTCACACACGCACACACACACTCCCATGAAGCCATTTAAGCTCTGTGAATTTAGAGGAACATCATCCTTTTCTGGAAACCTAGACCCCTTTGTAGATTTTAAGTGCCATAAAGTTGAGCTTAATATCTACAGTATACTACTATGAAAAGATACTCAGGAATTTAGCTGGATCAGCCTGTGCCTCCATTCGTTGATAGTTCAGGTAGCCCTGTACAGCGCTGCCTTGTATGGGAAAACTTCAACACTTCCCACCTACTGAGACCTGCAGTCCTCAGTTAGTCGTTCTAGTTTGCTGTGAGAGATTTAAGCAAGGTCCATAATGACTGAAGGATGTTGCTTGATTGATGTTCAATAGATTGTATAATAAACCTTGCTACTGAAACATGATCCGTGTTAGTGAAAACACAGAGGAAATATGTTTGTGTTTAAGGAGCAAGAGAGGGATGCAGAAATTCTGGACAATGCTTACAGCTGTCCTGCAGATTTCCTCCACATTTGGGGAGGTAATCCGCTAATCTCTTGGTAGGTTACTTTGTCATTAAATAACAATCCTTCCTTACTCCTACTCTCTGTGTTGTCTGTTTAGCTTGCCAAGTCTCCAAGGCAGGAAACATCCTTGTGATGTGCCTTGGCTGGCATCACAAGGCCACTGTCAGGTGAGGAACATTTTGGGAGTGAGTGTGTTGGAACAGCTCACAGACACGATAACCAGAACCAGAAACTTTGTTGAGCAGAGAGATGAGGGGAGCCAAAGCTTCAGTGAACAGGAACTCATCAAGCTGAGAAGTGCTGCCTTAAGACAAGAAGGGAGAATGGTAGGGGAGCTTGCCTAGCCAATGCTCACACTCTACCTGTTCATAAAAGATTGTATACCATGCTCTAGGGCTGGCAGGCCAGGACTTATCTACTTAAGAACAAATTATGATAGAGACTGGATGCCATTTCTATGCCTCAGGCTGCTGTAAGCTATTCTTCTTTGGTAGCAATTCTCATAGGACCCAAATCCAAATTAGGGTCTAACTATCGTGAAATGTAGAATCCATTGCAAAATCTGCAGGCAAAAGTGCTGGCAATGCAGGAGATGCCTCTGGGCCTGGCATGTGCTTAAACTACTCATGAGCTATCTTGGGTTCCTCAGCTTGATTTCCATCCTTGTTTGACTCATCTTTTATTTCAAAGATTGTTTGCATTTTTATGCCTTTGAGACTAAGTCCCGTGGGAATCCTTCCCAAACTCTCTACATTGACCTCCTGTACTTCCAGCACATAACCTCCTCTTAAAAGACGTGGTTTGATCCTCCACCACAAATACATGAATCAACACCTTATGGGACTTCTGTTGAATATCTCAACCTAGAAGATGTATAGAAAGCTATACTTTGACAACATGGTTCAAGTCATGATTCAAGTCTAATTGACTTGGGACATGGACCTGTTAGAGCGCGTCCAGAGGAGGGGCACAAAAATGATCCAAGGGATGGAACACCTCCACTGTGAGGACAGGCTGAGAGACTTGGGGCTGTTAAGTCTGGAGATTAGAAGGCTCTGGCGACACCTGATAGCAGCCTTTCAGCATCTGAAGAGGGGCTACAAGAAATAAGGGAACAGACTCTTAGCAGGGTCTGTTGTGATAGGACTAGGGGAAACGGTTTCAAATTGAGAGAGGGGAGATTTAGGCGGGATATAAGGAAAAAGATTTTTACAGTGAGGTTGGTGAGGCACTGGCACAGGTTGCCCAGAGAGGCGGTGGATGCCCTGTCTCTGGAGACCTTCAAGGTCAGGTTGGACAGGGCTCTGAGCAACGTGACCCAGCTGTAGGTGTCCCTGTGCACTGCAGGGGAGTTGGACTGGATGGCCTTTAAAGGTCCCTTCCAACTCAGGCGATTCAATGATTCTATGGGTGTAGTCACACTTCATGATCAGACAGTTTGCCTTTAGTTGTAAGGGGACTAGATGAGTCCTGTCTTGGAGCAGACTACCACTTAAATCAAACCCAGCACCTCATTTGACTATGAAAGGCTCCTAAGACAAGCTTACTCTGCTTATAGGACTATATATGAGCTACAGAAAAAAAATGATTTTCTTAGAGAACTGCAAGTTCTTTCCTGTGCACATGGGACTGACTGTGAGCAAGCTGAGCTCAATAACTAATAAATAACTTAATGTCTCCTGGTACTGCAAGATTCCTTCAGGCTGCCTGGCTAACATCAAGAGATGTATCTTATATCACTGTGTTCTACTAGTGCTGGAGAGAAGATATCAGAGGAGCATTTTGATAAAGCTTAACCAGCTCTCCAGTTAAGTCATCATGCAGTTAGTCACAGGTGTTAACTTAGCCGGTTAATCAACTTAACACCTGATACCTAAAAGACATCTTGTCTGATCTAGCAGTCTAGAATGATGGATACCTCAGAGAAGAGTAACAGAGTGGAGTGAAATGCCTTCTGCAGGTACTGCTATAGCCCTCTTCTGGCCCTGTGGGGAGGTCAAGCAGCTTACTTAGAATAGGTATTTGTTTCTACTTGGCTTAAATGAGTTCAGTCCCACCCTAACTATAGCAGGGCAAGCTGTGAAATCCCTGTCTGTCTAACATTAGAAGAACGCCTGTGGATCCAAAAATGTATGCATAGAAATTTCTAACTAGTATTCAACAAAGTGAAAGTAATTTTGACTTATCTGAGGTTTCAAAATAAACAATATGTCTGTGTGTGCACTCACACTAGTAATCAGGCCTAGTTTGTCAATGAGAACCTGTAATGTCACAGGCTGTTCATGGAGAAATCAATGAAAGTTGCTCACAGTCTTCAGTCATTACACTTTCTGGGTAGATGCAACTTCCTATGGCTGTGGACCAGGACAAAGCAATGCCAATAGATGCTTAATTAATATGCAAGTCTTAAAGACCTTTGAGTTTTTATGTGGTCCGCTGGCTGCCTGTATGATATGTCTGGACGTGTACCTGATATTACCTGGTTAATCATCAAAGAATGCATGTGCCCCCAGAGTAACCTGAAGAAATTATTCTTCCAGTAAAATGAAATGGATGTGCTGGCCAAAGTCAGAGTACTCCTACCTCTAAACCACATGACAAGTACCTTAATCCATGAAGTATATAAAAGAATACACACACACATGCTGAAACGATGTGCAGGTAAATTATCAAAAGGTTTGCAAAGATATTTGGAAAATCCTCCAAGGTGGTGAAATATGAGTTGCTGGGGAGGTCTGGAGCCAAATGTTCATGCTGATCCTTCCTGCTGCCTCCCTGCCCCACAGCAGGGAGGAAGAGGAGCTCAGGAAGCACTCAGGCATGAGCCTCAGCCTTTCATATGTTCCGGTGTTCTGTGGCTTGAGGAGGAGAGTGGCTCTGGTGGGAACAGACAGTGGTTCTGAGCTGCTCACTGGGAAAAGAATGGATGGCACGGCAACACCTCCAGCTGCTTGGTGAAAATTGTGATGTCTCATTCTCCCCTCTGATGTGGTTTGCACTTTACCAGAAATGTTGCTGCTGCTGGACCCAAAGAACAGAGGGCTTTAGATGTTAGGGCAAGAAAACAGTAGTCTTGCCGATTTGCAATAATGTTGCTCCATCCTGGGTGTTATCCTGAGAAACCGAAATTCCTCAGTCCCTTAGGGCTTGCGGTGAGGTGAATGGCAAAACCTCAATCGCTTCAAGAGAAACAAAGTTGGGTTTTTATTCAGGTAGGTGTTTTTATTTTTCCCCTCTCAGGAAAGCTACAAGGCCATATCCTCTATTGTAATCGAACAGTATTTTTTGTTCTTGTCAATCATAATTTCCCTGCACCAGCTACAGTGCACAAAGCAGCACACACACATGCACAGAGTCCAAGTTTAAAAAAAAAAAAAAAAAGAAAGNTGTATTTTCTCTGAAATCACCTGAGCCAGACTCCTTTTATTTAATAGGAAAGTTGTGATACAGTGCAACAATACATCATGCATGCCAGAACAAGAAGAATGCCACTTTTGTGTAGGTAGGGAAATAATTGTGATGTACAAAAGAGATATTTTTTTTTCCATCACTTTGGCCAAACTTTACACTTAGCTTTTCATGTTGGGAGAGGGTGTGACAGCAGATAGGATGTAGCCTTTGAAACTCCATCTCCACAGAGAAAAGACAGATGGAATCCAGCTGGCGGATATCACACACGTTTTCTGTTCTTCTCGATATCACAGATCTGATAAACACAACGGAATAACAAGGCTTTATAGAATGCAGATGAACAGAGGAGCCTATCTGTATGTAAAAGAGAAGGGCCTCAGTTGCCTGAATGCTTATTTCTGCTAAATGAAAATTAACTCCCACGATTTCATAAAGCGAGAATCTACCTGCTCAAGGCACATATTTGACTATACACTATACAAATTTGTTGACCTCCCATGGCTGTTGTTATCCTGATCTCACTTAACATCATGTCATGTCAGACTCATAGCAAGGAAAAGCAATGGAGGGGGAGGATGTGCACAGTGAGCTCATCGGCTTGTGTGAATCTTTGCCCCTGAGAGCATGATTCGTAGCCTGTGATCATCCAAAGACTGCACTCTAGTTTTTAAAATAAAATCTTAGAAACCCGGGAATAATGTGCTAAGACAAGTGTTGTCTGGCGATGGGAACCAGGAAATGGTAGCAGTGAATACCTGAGCCTGCGAATGACTCATCCAGCAACCTCCTTTAACTTCGCTGTGTCCTCCCATAACCTCTTCATCTTTCCTGCTTCAGAGTTGCAAAGCTTTGTTACCTGGAGGATTTTGTGATGTGACTTTGTGCTCCCCAGCAAAACTACATCAATTAATAAGAAAAGAAGCCTAATTAAAGAACTGCTGTTGCACAGGCTATTACTGTTGGCTTCATTTGCACAGGTATTGGGTCAGATTCTAATATGTTTTTGATTAACACAGGGTGAATTCTGATCTACTTTCACCAGTAAGACAGTGCTGCCTGAATGGGGAGTGAATCTGTGACAGAAGGCAGCATTGTGTTTGTTTAGATTTCCACTATATCCAAAGGAGCTGGCACTGACATGAGAGGTAAATTTTAAATGTATATATATTAAATTC
>VXAV01000984.1:224721-280031 GCA_013399715.1 Alectura lathami
TTGTGTTTGTTTAGATTTCCACTATATCCAAAGGAGCTGGCACTGACATGAGAGGTAAATTTTAAATGTATATATATTAAATTCACCCCTGTGATAAACATCTTCTTTCCACTTTTTCCTGTATAAGTTACAGATAAGTGTTCCCCTCCCTCCCTGCTGTTCCCTTGTGGATGAACGAATTGGTGTCACACAAAGGAAATTCCACTGGAAGCAGCTTCTATCAGTATCAGCAGAATTTTAAATTGCACCTTAGATGGCAGCTCTGAGCTTAGCCTTCTGCTTCCATTGAAATCTATTTATAAGTTGTGAGGTCATGGCCATAAGGTTTTCTCCTCAAAGGGAGTAGTGAAATCTATTTTCAAAAGAAATCTTGAATCTTGAAAGATTCTCTGAAGTACATATAAGATCACAGTTTGTTACAGAAATGTGGATTATTGGGCCCTAAACTCATCTCCAACAATACCTACTTCTTCATTAGTGCACATTGCAATCTTCTCTTCACCCTAAATTCTACGGAGCAGGGGGCTTCTGGCTGTTGGGTTTCAGACCAAGGACATAGCAGTGAGATACCTAAAACCAGAGGCACTTTTAAGAAGTTTTCCCAAAGCCAACTGTGCTGAGTAACAAAAATCTACTCATAACCTTCACTGAACTATCTTACTTCCACATGTATTTTTTACCTTTGGCCTTCAAACTGAGATTCTGGGTTTGTACAACTGTAGCTCCAGGGCCTGCAGAGAGGTCCTTACATCTGTGTCCATCTTAAAGCATGGGGGTAGTTTTACTGAAGTCAAAGTTCTGCTGGAATGTAAGGCATACCTTGTTGAATTGAAGCCTAAAGTCCCTGGTGCCTTTGCCGCTTGTGCACTCTCCCGCACACTGGAAATGCCTCCTCAGTTCCAGCTCTCGTTTTCCTCTTCAGGACAGCGAGTAACTACTGTATTTTCCACTTGATGTCTGAAGAACACAGACATCAGGAAAAAGCAGATCAGGAGAGAGCTGCTTCCCCCTTGAAGAATAAACAGGTTTTTGCAGATGATAAGTTTCATCTCTCTGATAACACGATAACCACAGAAGCAGAAATTGGATTAGAAATACATTTTTTAGTGGAATTATTTCCTGTATCCTTTCAATTTTGTTTTGTGTTTCCTCAGCCAGTATAAGGACCTTCATAGCATTATTTCCCTATTTTCAACCAATAAAAATCATGTAGGTTAAAGCACTGCTAGATAATGTGATAAACTAATGTCTTTGGGAGCATTCTGGAGCTGTGGATATTTCCATAGTTTTTCCTAGTAATGTTTCAGGGTATTTTGCTTATCTTCCTTTTTGCCTCTTACTTTTACCCAAGTTTGATTTAGATTTAAAAGGTTCTGAGAAAGAAAAGGGGGTGGGGGGGGGGAAATCTGCATTAATAATGTCTCTTAATGAATGGAAGGATTTCCCAGCAACACATCTCTGCACAGGATTTCCTGTTTTGGTGCTTTAAATAGATGTTGCGTATCATTTGGGATGCCTGAATTCTAAATGTCCTTGAAGTACAAGTACACAGTATAGAAAAAGGAATGCCTGACCTAAGCCTGGAAGAAGAAGTGAATCTGATCTTTAAGAAGAACCATGACTGAATGCTGACAACTTTTGTAATGGTCGTGTACAATACAGAAGCTTTTGTGCAATGGAGTACAGGCTTTTCTGTTCCTATAGCTGATTTGGAACATTTCTTAGCTCATGTTTCATTAAGTACCAAGTTCAAGTATTGAAGCTTTCAAACTAAAATCACACAAATAACGCCACAGTGCTGCAGACAACTGTTGTGCTGTTTCCCCGAAGAAATGAGAGGCTGAAGTTTGGCTTTCAAGCCCACTTTGTCAGGGACTTACTTTTTGCACTTGCAGCTGTAACACAGGGCAGATGTCTTCTGAGAAACGTGCCCAGACGTCTGAATTTGGATCCAGACTCATAACTTCCACACACATGCACCCCTTGCCACAGCCTGAGAACAGCAAAGAGATCAGAAAGTGCAGCAGGATGAAAATAAAGCACATTAATATTCGAGCAGCCTAAAAAAGATCTTATCTTGTTCTTGGGCAATACACAGAACTCACCATTCATGTCACCTTGAACCTTAATGGTTGTTGAAGCTGCAAGTAACAGGCTCTACCACAAACAGTTGAGAAGCAAAATCAAGGAGATGAATGAAAACAAGGAAAACCCATCTCCCGTGCATTTCATTTTGTTCTTTGTGCAGACTTTGTGTCCTTCCATTGCTGGTGCATAGCTGCTACAAAATCCTTTGTTTTGAGGAAATGTACTGGACTGACCATGCACTCAGCAAGCTGGAGTCAAGCCATCGGGGGAAATGAGCTAGCTGCTGGTGGAGGCTAGGAGCAGTTGTGTTCATGGGGTGGGATGCAGGCTGGAAATGCACCATTAACAAAGGCTAACAATAACTGATAAATATGGTGGAAAAAGACATGAGCCTTATGAAAAATAATTTTGCTGATGGAAGTAGAGTTGTATGCTGGATAAGCATAAAGTAAACAGCTATACTGTCCCCTCTGTGCTTGGTGATTCTCCTTCTGCAGCAGGCTGATGTTCAGAGCTCTTCATGCAGTTTAGTGGAACAGGAGAGGACAAAAGAGAAAGGACGTCTACTCAACACAGGCGGTCAACGTCTGCAGGAAGTGCTGCTGGAGCTGATCACAAGAAAGGTAAAAATAGTAAGACCTGGCAGGTCAAGATAGGGCCATTTACCCTATTCCACTTCACCAGGGCTGTTAAATAACCCTCAAAAGTTTGTGCCCCTTTTCTTTGGATGTCTTTCACCAAGCTTAAAAGTACTACAAAATTTATAAGCAAAAAATCACTATTTATCACCAGAGCATGCAGTAGTGGACTGGGACTAACTTGCAAGTAGGCTGAGCATTAGTAACATTTACCATGTGCCCCTACACTGAACTCCCCCCAGTGAGTCTTTGCTGGATGAGAGGCTGTCAGTCATTGGCAAATATTGCTCCTTAGGACAGGCTAATCCTTGATGATCTTCTGCCTCTTACTCCTTTCTGCTCCTTCTCTTACGGTTTTCTGTCTGCTAACATTTCTCTCTGAAGGTTTGATGACATCATGACTTTCTTTTTTTTTTTAACTGTGGTTAATCAGTATCAACACATCTCTCACCGTGCAGCGCACCTTGTGTGCATTAATGGTCTATGTGCTCTCACAGACAGACTCTGGGACACAAGGAAAACAGAGGACCTTGTTCAAATTGGAACCATTTTCTGGACAGAGCAAAAGGCCTTAAACTCTATGGACACAGATTATCACCTCAACCTAGATAACATCCGTGTTGGAAAATATGTTCTTTTAATGCCCCAGGCACTTACACATGTGCTTTATAAACAAAGATACAACTTATGATTCAGCTCCTACAGTTTTTCACCTTCACAGATCTTCCTGGGCATTTTCCCAACTGTGTGTTTCATTTCATTTCATTCCAATGCCACCCATGTGGTCACCATCAACCCCACAATAAAATGCTAGTCATGTAATACCAAAGGTCTGCTGTCAAATCTGGGCTTTGGTAAATGGAAAAAGAATGAGACCTGTGGTCCTAGGACTTTCTTCTCTTTCTTCTTATCCAAAATAGTCCACAACACATCCTAAACCACAGAATAGGAAGCCTCATTGTAACACTGGCTTTCGAAACCAGGACTGAGTCCCACACAATCAGCATCCAGTAGCAGGTATTCTGCTGGTATTCCCATTTAATGTCAGGTTGCTCCCAGTAGCAACAGCAAACAGAAGCAAGTTTCAAACGGTATCACTCTAAATCAACATGATCTAGTGGAAAGCATCCCTGCCCACAGCAGAGGGGTTGGCACTAGATGATCTTTAAGGTCCTTTCTAAAACAAACCTCTCTATGACTCTATGATCCTCTGATTCTAAACATGAATGACAACCAGTGTTTGGCATCAGGACTGTCAATCCTCTTGTTTCGACTACATAATCCCCACTGCATCTAGAAGAAGAATGAAGAATATTGTTTGCTTACTTCTTTCATTCTCCCCCTCTCAGTTTTCTTTAAAGGTTTCTCATCACTCCATTGTGAAAAGGAAGGAGAAATGCCAAAGATGGACCAAAGGTGAAAGAAAAACATGCCCAGGATTCAGCAGTGAGCAACCTGTCAACCTTACTGTTCTTTCCAGACACGTGAAATAGGGAGAGGAAGAAAACATAGATAGTGAAGGGCCCTTTTTAATCTAGCAGAAAAGAAGCATCACAGGAATCAAATTAAATCCAGACTCATTCACATGAACAGTAAGTTAGCAGCTAAGATGATTAACCATTGGAACAAAGTACAGAGGGAAGTTGTAAAATTATTCTCTATGCCCTCGTGTCTTCAAGTAAAGGTTGTATACTATCCTGTAAAATATGCTTTGATCAAAGAAATTCTTGGCCTTGACACAGAGGAGGTCAGACTAGATAAGGTGATCATTCCTCTGACCTTAAAACTCTACAAATATGTACCTTCAGAGAGAAAGACCAGACTGTGGTTGCACTCTGGCACAAGGACACCTGAAATTTTGGTTCAAGGCTTGTCTCTGTTACAGATTTCCAGAACAACCACAAGCAAGTTGTGTAGTTTATCTGTGCTTCAGTTCCCCATCTGTAAAGTCTGCACAATCTCTCTTCTATTTAGCTTGTTAGCCATTTGAGGTATGGAAAGCAGCTTATTAGGCGTGGGTACAAACCTTTTCTAAGGACTGTAAAGGAAAGTTTTAAGTATAATTGCAAAGCACATGTATCCATAATGACACCCTGAAGACAGAGAAGGAAAATAATCAGTAGGGAGGCAAGGAAATGCTTAGCCTTCACCAGTAGCCTCCTGAGTGCAGTTAAAAGACATCAGAGCAGAGTGTGAGGTTGGTCACTTAGCCAAATAATTATGATTTCATCTCAGGATGCTTCTGGACACAAATAGCATCCAAGGCCTCCTCATGAGGGAGCCTCTCACTTCCTCCAGTGGCATTTGCAACATTGCACTCATTTATATTCTCAACAACAGTAATCAAATGACCAGTGTCTGTCTCTATCCATGTACAATGGAGACTTGTGCTCCCTTTGCTTAGCTAAGAAACTTGGTGAGCTTCTGCCAAGAAGTGAAAGATCATCTTGAATGGCTGGAACAAATTCAAGCCATGTTCCAGAGAGCTGGAAAGATCACAGCCTTGTCCACTGCCCAGCTGCTCCTCCCTTCATTACATCTTCATTGTGGGGTCTGTCAGTCTGTGCTGCTGCTGGAGCTGAATTAGCTGAGTGCACCACCTG
This sequence comes from Alectura lathami, assembly GCA_013399715.1. Classification (NCBI taxonomy): domain Eukaryota; kingdom Metazoa; phylum Chordata; class Aves; order Galliformes; family Megapodiidae; genus Alectura; species Alectura lathami. The sequence goes on from VXAV01000984.1 coordinate 230,051, forward strand.
GTAGCTGGACACGCTTCTAGATTTGCTTGCTGCCTGTCACCAGGGCTGAAATGTGAACGGCCTTTCATGACATGTAGGAAGTAGGTTTTAGGAAATGTGCTGAGCAGGAGCTGGGCTCCTACCCAGCTGGGGACAAAAGGACTACATCCCAGCTGGAACCTCATAGCAACATCTCAATGACACCTAGCAACATCTCAATGACTCCTTATGTGAGCTTCCGTTAGCTATGTCCTCCTCAGAGAGAATGGGAACTTATGCTTCTATCTGCTGCTAAGCTTGCAAGTATGAAAAAGATGGTCTTTGCTTCAGAGGCTTCTGGCTCAGTCCATGATGGTGGCCAACATAGACTTGCATATGTAACATGCACATAAAAAATATATATGTCATACATATGTGTAACAACAGCACTTTGCATGTCAAGGGAAAGTGATGATTTCTCTGTGAAGATAATGACTTCAGCAGTGAGTTACAGTCCTTCTTAGACATTTTCTTTAAAGAGAAAACAGAACTTGCAAGATAAAGCAATAGCCACCAGCACAGGTTTTCCAGGGCTACTCTAAGGGTTACAAGGAGAATGTAGGGGCCATTAATTATTTCCCAACTTCTCCAAACAAACCTCACCTAGCTACAAGTGGGACTAGTGTTAGAATAAGGCACAGAAAGGTATACAAAGTGTTAGAGAAGGAAAATACAGCTGTTGGCATGAGCGAGGAACCATATCAGAAATACAGTAAGGCACAGCTCCACAGAGCTAAAAGATGCACTTACGTTATCCTGCCAATCCCCCCTTGGCACAATGTCTCTGTATGTGATCCTCTTAGTCTATCACTGGTTTTCTGTGATATGTGTCTATCTGGTTTCTCATGGCCGCAATAAGCCCTTCTACTGCACTAATCTCATTTAACAGTTCCACTGACTTGAAAAGAACCAGAGTAAAATTGCTGTGCAATTTCTGCTGGCATTACTATGGCTGTATCACTTGTCAGCTTTCGTAAACAAGATAAATATAGTTAAACTTAAGGCATCAGATATGAAAAAATTTGGCATGTTATAGCAGCAGAAATATTTTTTGACAGGTACCTCATAAAAAAGGAAACAAGAGCATACCAGAGAGGATAATAACTGCAAGATTTTCTTTTGCAAAATGTTTTTGCCCAAGGAGGCTGTAAGAACATAATGTTCACTACCTTACCTTTTTAGCACCATTATCTAATTCTGCTGTCACATACAGCAGCCTGTACCTGGACTGACTCCCTAAAAGCAGTGAGTTCTGGTATCAGCCTTGGTATCTTGCAGAATCTCTCATCTCAGAGTGCATCAGAGGCGAGACCACTGGAATTCAGCTACCTGGAGGCTGGAGGATGAAAGGCAGAACAGCAGGAGGCATGCAAAGCTGGGAGGGCTGGGGGGATTGTTCCTGATAGCACACAGGGAAAACCCCTACGCACAACTGATTTCTAACGTGTTTGCACAGCAAGAGGACATCCCATGTGAAGGGCCTGTGTGAAAGATCATCCCCCACTATTCCCCACACAAGTGGTTGTGTTGTGCCTGCAGCTACTCCATGCTCCAAAGACAACAATCTCCCTTCTAGCACCTGCATGAAAAGACCAAGCCCAACAACTCTCCCCACACCCAGGAAGTACCCACGCTGCCTTATTTGCCCTGGGAACAAGTCCCTGGAGAGGTGAGGTGGGGGAAGGTGAGACTGCAGCCCCACATACCTGTGCTGGCCAAGGAGGATGAATGGACATGCCACAGACAGCAGGCATGGGGAATTACAGCTCAAGGACAGTTCCAGAGATGCTTGTAGAGAGTGGTGTTGAGATTTGAGGGTGACAGATTGGGCAGACAGATCAAGATGGCATGATCAAATAAAAAAACTCTTTGCTCTTTGTGTTAGGACATTTTGCTCTGGAGGAAATAAAATTCCCATCTCCCCACGCTATTGGAGAAAGAATGTTTTAGAATTGCTTCTCCTATTGCAATGAAAAGTGAAAAACATACAGGGATTCTGGTGGGGGCTGATGGAAAAATACTTTCCTGCATGAGATTGGAGGTAAAGCAGCTGACTACATTATCTTCAAAAATCTCAATTTCTCTCAAAGAAAGAAAGAGTCCCACTAGAGTTTTGTGTAAACACAGTCTGACACTGAATCTGAGCCTCATTCTGGACTTGTACTGAACAGTTGATCCACAAATAAATATGTATCTCCTTCAAGATAGGAAGATACAGGCAGTCAAGGGTGTTGCCAGCTCCTGTACTTCCTTCTGGGCTGTAGGCTATGAAGCTTGTGCACCTTAAGCACTGCAGGTCTTACCACATCCACTTCAGACGAGCTTTGGGCAAGGAAACATCTGCAGTCTCAAATGAGTCAGGATTCATACAGTTCTGGCACCCCAAGTTATCTGATGCCCAAGAACAATCATGGAAACTGAGAAAGAAGCTTCTAGCTGAAAGGAGCTCAGTGCTGTTCTTATTGCCTTGGCTGTAGCAGGCTCCCTACTGGCTCCCATACCAGATCTTCTGACTGTGGTTTTAATGGGAGATAGACATGTAGAGAGAGTATTTTCCCACTGATTAGTTAAATTCTCTAACACTAATTTCATGAACACCAATAAATAGTCCTGAAAAATGTGTTACAGAGCCTGAGGATATCTATGACCTATCAGCCAGCTACTATTGATAAGAATATTAATTTTTAAGTTTATGTACTTTCTTAATATTCACAGCCTTGTTTAAGCTAATTAGGAACTCCTGTTGATAATAGACAATAACTTACATCATAGAAAATTTAATCCTGGGAATGCTGGTGATTAAATGGCCACAATTCATCCATGGTTATGTAGAGATTTCCAGATCTTTAAGGACTTTAAAATGAAACTAACTAATTGAGTGTGTGCCTTGGAAGGAGAAGAAAAGTCTCTCTCGTTCATCTTTACCCATTGAGTTCCATACCGAATACTTGAGTTACGTACCAAGCTATATACCAATGAGTTTTATACCAAACACCTTGTCATTAAAGAACAAAGAAGTTTTATAAGTAGAGAAGTGGTTACAGTTCTCCTAGGAGAACAACTTTTACTAACCTTCTCATTCACCACCTCAGGTCTTAGCAGTGATCTTATTAACATGACTTCTGTTGTTGTTCAGAGTTGTCCTGAGGGCATTGAACTGGAGCCATGGAGAGAGAACTGGATTTAAACCAGTTCTGCTTTCGTCAGCCCCTGGCCATCTGTGTGGATTATAGCCGGGCTGGACTTGAGCTGGCTCTGATGGGACACCTTCAGCCATGAGAAACCGGTTTTAAGGGAAAGAGAGAGAGGCATAGTGTGGGCTGGGGGATGTTATACATCAAGAATACATGAGGAAGTACCAATAGAGCCTGGTGGATAAGGAAATACCTTCACTGCCATCCCACTTGAGCCCCTGTAAACTGTGTCTCCTTTTGTTTCTTGTCTCATGGTGTAGGAGTCTTGTAGCCATTTTGTCCATGGCTACCAGAAGAGCTTCTGAGCTGCATAGTATCCTGCTCATTCTGGTTTTCACCACCTTCAGCAAGTGGACATAAACCCACAACATCCTTAACTACATTCCAATCCAACCAAAACACAAGCGCTAATCATATGGTTACAAAGTCCTTTGGCTGCCTCAGGTGGAAAGATTTATGTCCTCCAAGACTTGGTTAGCCCATTATTGCTCATTGTGTTTACCTACAAGTTACAAAAGTTCTTTCCATTTAATTTTTAATGCAGCTGTAGCTTTGCCTCTCTAAGCCCCAGGAAAACTGTAAAGGCACTGCCTGTCACTGTGAACTTGTAATCTCTTGGCAAAAGCAGTGAGTGCAAACAGTCTCTCCTCAGTGCGTGACAGTTCACACCACCTTACTCTGACTTTTATGTAAGAACCAATTTTTCTCTGAAGCAAGTGCATAGTTTTAATTTGCTTCAGTCACAGGCCTGAGCCAAAGAGTAAAATTTCCCAGTCGAGGCATAGGAATTCAGTGAATGTGTCTGAGTCACACATTATGGGTCTAGATGTGGTTTACTGCTACTTATAAAACTCATTGCTGTTCTTATCCAGGGTTTCTCTTCTGTTCATTTTTGCTGAGTGCTCATCACCTCAGTCAGTAGTCCTGAGGGGAAGTTTAATATTTCTTTTCCTTAGAATTTAACCTGAATCAGATTATATTATTATGGCACTGACTTTGGTAAGTCAAGATATACTTTTCATTCTGATTGTTTCTATTTAGGTAACATAATCCAAATTGCCTCTTCTCTCCAGCTCTCAGAATACTCAGACCTCCTACTTGGGTGCAAAGCCTGATGCCAAATATCAGCAAGTTACATGTATGGAGGCCACAAGCCAACCACAGATAACATGAAGACCTTCATCCAACCACAGATAAAATTTTCTGTCAGTATACCACCATCAGCAGTCTGCTGGCACAGTGTGTATTTTCCTGCATATACCACCAGAGTTTATCCCTCGTAATCCAGCAGTCCCAAAAAGAGCAGGAGATTCCTGCATTCCTCTGAACCACCACCAGTTTCCCAAAGGAATCAGAGATGCTCAACACTGTCTAAGAAAAGGCAAGAACAGAGAGATGCTGCTGCAAATCCACATGATCTGGGTTCAATTTCCTCCTTTCCAGACCAGTTGCTTGGCCCAGTAACTGCAGCAGCATTTCTGGTAAAGTGCAAACCACATCAGAGAGGAGTAGTCACCAGGTTATAGCCAAGGGGCAGCGAGGTGTTGCCCTACTGTCCACACATTTCCCAGCGAGAAAGCCTGGAGCAGCCACCCTTTCCCTCTGGGTATAGTCTGGTGGTCCTCTCTAACCAAATGTCACGTTAGGCCATCCTGCTCACCAAGCTGTATGCAAGCCACACAAGGAGAGAGTCCTTTGCTGAAGTACCGTGCTCTCAGGCCATTTAATATTGCCCAGGGTGTACAACTTGTCCATGGCATACCATGTCTCACAATGCAAGGTGCCATGGGGTTCCTCAAAGCACTCCCAGGTCCTTGCGTGCTGCTCACATGCATGTCTGAAAAGCAGAGGAAACCCCAAGGCAGCCTGTGCCTGGGTCTGGGCTCCCCCTTCTATGCCTTGGTTCCCGTGAGAAGGAACCGCAGAGCTGGTGACTCAGGCCCTCGGGGGGGATGCCCAGGGTGGATGACTCAGAGCAGGGAGTGAAGCAGCTGCAGCTGCCCTGGCCCCATCACTCCTGGCAGAGCAGCCGTGGAGGAGAAAGCCTGAGTGCTGCAAAGTGGCCAAAGAATGATTATGACAACTAACCTTCACCAGGTAACAGGGAAAAAAAAAATCAGATGAGGCTTGCAGTTGGTAATCTGGAGGTCATGGAGAAAAATCAATGCGCCCAATAAAAATGAGAACACCATTCCTTTGTTTATCAAACCAATTAAAAGGGTTTTATGCATCACAGAACATGTACTATGAAATAAAGTAGAAAATTAAGTGAATTGAAATAACTTGGCTCTGTCCACATAGAAGTGGTGAGCAATGTCTTTCATTTTTTATTGCCTTTTACAAATGATTAGTTTGGTGGAAAAATTTCCATTGAAATTATATTTTCAGAGACAGAAAGACTTTTTTTTTTTTTTTTTTTTTTTTCAAAATGAATTTTCTCCCCAACAACTGTGTACTTTCTAGGAGGAAAAATAAATCACCTTTGTGTCAAAAATCAACTCACTGGCCATATAAGTTGTAGTTAAGGCTAATATTTTCAAACCTGTGTGTCCAAAACTAGGCCTGTAGAAGGAAAGGTGGAAAACCTAAATTGAAAGTCTAACAATTTATCTCAAATTTACGTATTTATTAAAGGGAGCCTGCGCTTTAAATCTATGAACAAGACAGCATAAACCTTCACTACAAGTGATCTTTCAAAGTGCCTGAGAGCTCCCAGTGTTCATCCCAGTTAAATAAACTGAAGTTGTAGGTACTCCAGACCTGTGAAAAGAATTGATTTCTCCATAACTGCTTAACTTCAGCTCTGGAAATTTTTAAGGTTGCAAGCGGTTAAATATTTAGCTGAAAAAAAAAAAAATCCTGGGAGCAAAAATACCCCAAAGCTTTGCTATCGCTTGGCAAGGGTATTTGCCGTGTGTGTGGTAGATCCTTGTGTCATGGTCCCTTAGCCATCTGATGTGTTATTCTTGTTAGGACCTGGTTAGGTCCCTCAGGATCTAACGTGCAAACCTTCAGGTTAGGTAGGGCTTTAGTGACTTCCAGAGTTTGCTTGTCCAGGCTGTCTCCAGACAAGGATCATTTACTGCACTGATGGTAGGTCGGGAGCAGCTGCAGCAGACATAACCCAAGGTGCCATAACAAGTCCCCAGAGGCATCAGAGCAAAAGGGGCTGTCCACTAGTAAGCTCTGAATTCTCCAATGGCCAAGAGCTCCAAGAGCAGTCACATAGGTGAAGGGTGGGAAGGAAGTGGAGTGTGTCATGCTTGCAGCCAGTGAAGAGATACATTGATGCCGTCATGTAGACTTAATACTACTGTTCCTGTGCAAAGATCCTAAAACTTGTTAGTATTTCTGGAAACCATTCCTCAATACACACTAGCTTCTGTCTGTGGCATCATTATATTTCCTCAAGTGAGAAATTATTATGGAACAAATTGAATTCTTAGAGGTAATTTTGCCTTTGGGTTGGCTGTATCCTGGGTATTAACCATCTCAAATTATTATTAACATAATAATTGACAGTGCATTGCTCATGAAAAATAAGGGCCACTGTATACTTTATATTTATTTTTATTTTTGAGATTATAACCTTGTGATCATATCTTCAGTAGAGGACGTTTCCTGAGTGACAGGTAGAGGTTAATAGCTTCGACTTTGTCTCTGGTCATACAAACTCCTCCCAGCTAGTCATCATTTCCTGAGAAATATCCTCCATCTTGAGTATTATTGGCTTAAGTCTACTTTTAAGTCCATGCCAGCCACTGGGAGTGGTGCCTTCTGTATTATAAAGACAATCTCTTGAGTAATAGCTTTACACACTCTCACTTTATTTGGTATTTACATCTTGTCCCTAAAGTCAGCGAGTAGATTTATGTGACAATAATTTGATAACAAATACAGACGTAAGAGCAATAGAAGGAAGGTGAGAAAACTGAAGCAGCTACACCAGGAGATGGAACAGTGTGGGGAAGGGGAGACTGCAAATGCAATATGAAGCACAAATTTGTTTTGCAGATTCCCAGCCCCTCCTGGATCTCCTTGCACATAGCTGGCATGTCTGCATAAGCACAAAGATGTGCAGTTGAGTCACCTAACATTTAGGCATGCTTGCTCCAAAGGGATTAGACAAGGAAAAGGTCTCCGTTCTGGTTGGAGTTATTATTTATAGATCACTTGGGGCAAATTATTTAGGTATATTCCTAGACTTTACAGCCTCATGCAAAATCTTGTCTGTCAGGCTAAGGCATTAACTTCCAGATCGATGGTGTGTCTGACTGTCAGTGTGCTTACCTGATGGTACAAAAACATAGGTCACGGTACAGGCTGTGCATTAGAGCGTAAGTCTGAAGAGGCTGAAGTCCATGGTTATTTCAGATAGTTGCTGCACAGAGGACTGCAGTATGTTATGTGAACAGCTAGAGCAAGGTGCATTTATTTTTACTTATACACCTTTATTTCTTAAGCCCTAGGTCTTTTTGATGTCAATGATAATTATAGACCAAATGGAATTTGTATCCTCACCCAGGTTCCCATATCACATGTCTTTCTTTGGAGCTTTTTTCAGCCGCCTATTCCTAAATGACAGTAGTTAGCATTTTTTGTTAAAGGTAAGTGGAATTTACAAACGCTTACCTTGCTGCGCAATTCTGTTGCACAACTGCATCAGGAGATGAACGGTGTCTCTGAAAAGATGGTCAGAACAAGGTGACTTGTAAATGATGTACACTTTGAAACTAAAAGTGTCGTTGAAACACAATGGAGCACTTCACACCTCTTTGTGTCCTCTGATCACAGCCTCCAGAGCCATTTTGTCAGCTCTGATGACCAGATGGGAAAGGATGCCCGAGTGTTACCCTGAAATTATCCAGCAAGGGAATGCCTGGTGGAATGAAGGAAGACTGTTGTGTTGGGGGAATTAAGAATAGTTATAATTAATGCCATAGTAGAAGACCTTGCTGGATGCAAAATCGATACTGAGTGAATTTTGGATTTTTAAGTTAAGGCTGGGTGCTGAGTGTGAACTTTCTAAATATTAAATTTTAACAAAAAAAAAAAAAAAAAACCACCTATCAGCAAGAACTGGGAATAGCACAAATATCAATATATTACAGGTCTAAAACTAAATGCTAAAATGGATTTCTGTGTTACAGAATCAGTCTGAACTAAGGTTAATCTTATTCTTCATGGGCCATGATATATATCTTGGGCACTGTAAGGGGAAGAAAAAAAAAAAAAACTTGGTTTACGTATACTGTATTTATAGACCTGCAGGTTTGTCACTTTGCTTTGAGGAATAGGTTGGCTAGACAAAAATTGTCTTGACAAAAGCTTCCAGGGATACTTACTAAACAGTTTTTCAGAAGAAAACATGTGCATGGTTACAGCATAATTCAGCTAATGCAAATTGTTATCACTTGTACTACAGTAGCAACCAAATCTCTCAGTCATGACCAAAGATGTGCTCAAGATGACATGAAAACCTGCTAGACACAATCCTTCGCCTGCCTCCCCTGGACTCTTATTTTCTGTTTTCCCTCTGTCCACCAGAGTGTTTCTAACTTTATGGTCTAATCTAATATTTTTGAGTGGATTCTGAGTGAGAAGATACTTGCATAGGAAGGCAAGGATAGAGGAAGTTTTCATAACAAACTGCACTGCTAACGTGTAGCAATATTTCTGTGGCTGGAAGATCCTTAGCCCAGTGAGATCACAGCTAGTGAGGTCAGCCCATTGCAATTCTCCAAAAGAAATGCAAGATTTCTAGAGCATACCATTTAAAGCTAGACACAGAAATTGCTGACATCTTCTGGCTACACTCCTAGCAGAGTTAATCATGGCCATTTGCTATTACCGTGAATCAGCACCAACACTCCATCCATCCAACTTCACCTCCATGACTGTGGTCTCAGTAGAGTTCACATGCATTATATAGGAAAGCATCAGTCCTCTCACTCTAAAAGCAGCTAGATAACTTTCTACAGTTCCTACATAACACAAGATAATCATCACCTCCCCTTCTGACCCTGAAGATCTCTAAATCTGTTTGAATTCATTGACTAAAAAGCATTCCTATGCAAGTCCATAACAGCAAAACCATTTACTCAGGATGAATCTAGTAACTAGAAGCAGTGACCATACTGCCTGACAACAACACTGTCATACAAAGATATAAAGCAGGGAGTTATTAATTGAATAACTTCTGTGAAATTTCTTACAGATACTTTACCATTTACTTAGATTTTGTTGAGTAGAAATGTCCCTTTTGGTATAGTTACATCAAAAGATGTGTCTACATCTCTTGACGTATTTACATCATGTAACACCCTTAGCATTAATTTGTTTTGAAATATTGTTTCCAGCTGTCCTTAGAGTGATCACCTCAAATGACATGAGCAGTGTTAATTCATGAAAATTTGTCATTTCATCTTGTAGAAGTTTCTGTTCAAAGATCGTGTTGACTGTTGAATAGGTTCATGGCACTGATCTACGGCAAGTGCATGACTTGTTTTTCTCACTCTCTCTTTTTCTTTTTTTTTTTTTTCTTCCATTGGACCCTTTGGAACCTCTCTGTAGTGTGATCTGATTGTTCCCATAACTGTTACAAAGCCTCCATCCATCCACTTCTGATTGGATTTTTTCTGTTACCTCTCTGCCTTCACCATCCCTCATCAGTAGGACAAACCTGGTACATATCACAGGAATTATGGGACAAAGCAATAAAGACCTCTGAGTTTGTCTTTGAGGCTTTTGAACTTTATGCAGAAATGCCTGCTCTGAGAGTTGTTGTGCACTGTGTATATAAGCCACATAGTTTTAGTGCTTGTAGATATCTCCCAGAAGAAACTGTGACTGCTTTATCTTGTGAAACACTCAGAAACTGCAAAAGTTCCCAAGATTCAGAATAATAATATTTAGACTTTGTTTAAAAGACCAGAAAAGCCTTTATGGCATGTAAGATCATCATAGACCAAACACAGAAACCCCAAGAACAGCCTTTCCTTTAGTGTTTTATTACTTTCTGCTCCAAATGCAGATGAAACCAGTAAAGCATGTATTAGGACTAGGATTGAGTTGAGTCTTCTGCTTGTACTGAGTCAGCTTATGCTGGATAAAGCCTTTCCCCCATCCACTTATACAAAGAGCCACCAACAGTCATTGTGGGCAAGCAAAGTCACAGACCTGGCTGTGGCACTGGAAGGTGACAGAATCTCCTGAATATTAGCAAAAAGAATTTCTGTCTACACCTGCACTGACCCAAGGGCCCCAGCTCAGATTCTGCATTAGATTTTACCAGTTTGTTCCACACATAGGTACATATGGATGTATGTGCATTGCTTCTCATCAACTTCCATACCTTGCCTGACAGTCAAGGCTCTTTGTCACATCTGTAGATCATAGGAAGTATCTTCACGGCATTTGATAGCATAGACACAGGTTCACTGAGGGAATGATACTAATTTACATCACTCAAGATTCCTGTGCTTACAAATGTGAAATTAGAAGTATATACTTGAATTGTCATTAACAATTGTTGTTTTGCCTGTTTAGTCTATGAAAACAGAATTTTAAACAAGTTTTATGTTCTGCCTTACCCTAGATTTCTGCATATTGAAGCCCTAACAATGTTCTGGCTCCTGTTGGGGAAATATTAAGAATGTCTGTGTCCCATTTTCATATATAAATACTGATATCAACAACACAAAATCCACTTATGGACCAATTCAGCAGCCAGAGCTCTTTTTCTTTCTGGTTGTCACTTTGATAATGCAATACAATCACATGGGCCTGCAGCCCTGTCTGCTTGGTGTGCCATCATTTATAACACATTATCAGAGTGACAGCTGGCAGTAACAAGAGGCCAAGCGTCAGATACGCACAGTGCATTTACTGAAAAATATTCCCCTTTTACAATGCAGATAGGTTGATTAAGAAGTGAGGGAATTCCTCCGCCTTCCCCCAGATGGCTGCGATGATTCATTGGAAACTAATCCAGGCGTAGTTTCACAGCGCGCTGGCAAAACTCCATGCTCTACCTTCCCTCCCCTATTCAGGTTATACCCCATGGGCTTCAATGGGACAATTTTCCCTGACAAGGACTGAAAACAGTGATCTATAAGCAATGAGCAACATCTCCATTTGCTTTAATTAGGCAGGACAAAAAGCAAGCTCAAGGATCCATTTCATGCAGCACAAGAGTATACCCTGAAGAGCATCTTGTTTGCACTCCACTTGCTTTGTGTTTGACCAGCCTGCTTTCACTGTGGCCCCATTTGAATTCAGGCCCAAACAATGTGCTCTCAGAGCTTTCCAGTCACCATAAATCCCTGCCTCTTTCTTCACTGAGGGCCCTTCTTAGGCAGCATCTCAAGGCATCCCAGCGACCCTTTCCTGATCCAGCCTGAGCTGCTGATAAATGTTATGGAAAGGATACCCCTTTGAACGGTAGGAAGTGATCTAGCGTACTAAGTTCTCCTTCTAGTTTCTCTAAGTAGTCCTGTGGCCTCCCTTAAAACCCTTCAAAAGATAACACGACTTGTATCTGCCAGCACAGGGTGGCATTGGGAAGCTACTGGGAGTTAAAGGACGAACAGCGTTAGAGAAGACTTTGTGAAGGAGGGATAGAGTTAACTGCCTGCTATTTCGTTATTAAGCCAGCTGACTGCACAGGACTCCACAGTGTTCTCAGGGATGTGGGGAGTGGTGTGTGTTCCCTGGCAAAGAACCAAGATCTAGATTAAAATCTCCAGAGTTAATTTAGGAAAACAATAATATTTAAATGTTGGGAGGGTTTTTTTAGGCTATATCCAGTCATGATACACATTGTCCGCGTAGACCACTTGTGTATTCTTGTGAACACCTAGCCTCATGTTTTCAAGTGATGGAACCTAACAGGAAGAACAAAATTAATATTTTCCTATTCAAATTAATGTTCTGTTTTTCAAAAGTGATGAACAACTGTGGTGCTAGTGAAATAACCAACACCCAACGCTTAATAAACTGATTAGCACTAGTTACTCAGCTTGTACAGTAAGTCCAGCATTCACACCAGTGTTGGCTGAGGTTTTGCAGCTTGCTGCATTTTCCTTACAGCTGCTGCCCTGAGGTAATTTTCCTCACTCTTCTAGCATCTCATTGCAGAACGGGGGATGGCAGGACAACCTAGAAGGCACTATGGGACCTGAACACCTGTAAAGACTGTTGCCTGGATCTCAAGCAGGATTCCTGCTAGGAAAAACACCCCTACATTCCCTACATGTCCAGCCCTGAGGATACCTTCCTGGTGCAATGTGACCACAGAACCATAAGATAACTGGCTGGTTTTCCCCAGATGTTGTGTTTGTGGTCAGGGCTGTATCAGAGCCTTAAGCTGTAGAGTTTCCCAATGGAAGCCATGCTTCCCATTTGCACCCATGCTTCTCCATGTGATGTTCAATAAATATTTGAACTTTTGACACTCCTTGGCATGTTGCTGTTTGGAAAATAAAAGTTTCCTTGAATAAAAGTTACTTGTGGCCTTGTGTCCAGTGCCTGGTCTTCAGAGATCTCAGCTGTTCTGCCCCTGTAAGGAGGTAAGGGATTAAAACAGTATGGGAAGACAGAGAGGAGGACTATCAGGAACCGTAATTTCAGTGTGTGTATGTCCTTAGTTGAACAAGGAATGCAGTGTGTTTAAGATAAGAAGCTACCCTTCCTAACCCAGTACAATGCAGCTTTGTCCAAATGTCACTGGTGCTGCTGGCCAGGTGTTTTTCTCACCTCAGCTCTGGCATGCACGCTGTGGCTAGATGAGAGCATGATAGGCATGTACCAGGGCAAAAACTTAGTATCTTTATCCACTGTGACAGAGGGAGATATTCAAGACTGCTTTTCCCTGAACACTATTTACTTTCAGGTGCTTTCCTTCGTATTGCAATATTGATTTTGGAGGGCACACTCATGCTGAATGACATTTATTTTGGGTAACTACTGGATAACTTCTGAAGTGCCTCTGAGGATCCCATCTGACGTTGTTTATATTTAGGCACTTGATACGTGGTTCAGAGTTCCATTCTCAAAATGAGTTTTCAATGGGATAGATGTCAGGTCTACACAAAGGTTTGTTATAGTGGTATCAGATCTGGGAAACATTAATTTTTTTTTCAGTCAGCAAAGTCTGTCCTGCAGAGCAAGCAAATTTATACTTAGCCTGAAAATGTTCACTGCACTAGTTTTCCTTCCTAAAGTAAAACTGGTCTGCCAGCACTGTAACTGCGCGCAAAGCTGGGTGTACGCTGGTTTATCTTTTTGCACAATGTTAGTGTGTACATATGGCCTTAACAGACACTTAAGTGTCCCAATCATCTCTGAAAGTGAGACTTCAGAGGTACTTCAAGAATTCTCTTAAAGAACTTTATCAGTAAAAAGAACTGGAAAAAAAAAAAAAAAAGGCATAAGGTTTTTGCCACTGTAAGCTTTCCTTTGAAAAGTAGCTTTTTACAGGAACACAGCCTTGTTATGATAGCTTGAGCTGCCTCTCTGAGCTGTTAAACAGGCATTTTTGTGATGCCATCACTCTTAAACGTTCCTTTTTTTTTTTTTTACCAGCTGCTAAAGCATTTGCTAAATCTGCTTTTGCCTTTTGGCTTTGCAGTAAAAGTATCAAAGTGATTTGAAACTCTTTCTCCTCCTCTCTCTAATTAAATCAGCACAGTTGAAATGACCTCACTCCTCAAGGAGGACATTGATGAATATGCTCTGAGCACTGTGCCCAATAGATGTTGATCAGGAAACATGATGATACATTGTATCTGCAGAATGCAAAATGTGTAATAGAATTTTGAACCATCTAATATGCAAGTATTGTTGCAGTGTAACAAACTACTTGAATGTATTAGACAAAATAGTATAACTGTTAAATACATTCTTCCACAGCATTCTTCCACAAAATGAGTGTCAGTTTGAAAATCCATTGATGTAACTGTATTTTAGGCCCAGATTGCTAATATTGTAGTGGATTATAAACCTATTAACCCTATAAATTTTTATGTCCTGCTGTTAACAGCAACTAGCCAAATTTTGTGGTCTTTACTGGGTTGCTTTCAAGGCAAATTCACCAGATCCTTCTGTTGAATATGGCTATGTAAATCAGGAATAGTTCCAATGAAGTCCATTAAAAATACATCAGTGAAATGCTGGTGTGAGCTTTCAATTTCAAATGGAGTTTGTATGAATGCAGAAAGAGCAAATAAATGAACCATTCTTTTTTGCTTTGGACTTTGTTAGAAACCTTAATTCCAAAGATACATGGCTGAAATATTTTCCAATGACTAATTCAGTAGGATATTGGGCTAATGAGAATTGAAAATGAAAATAGCTGAAGACATGATTTGGACAGAACCAGCTAGATTTTGAGTTGGGAATGACCTGCACTTGTTAACAAAAGTCTCTGCTGAGTATTTGAACCAGCATAGATGGCCACATTTCTATCTGGTAAAACTGTACAATACCACGGACCACAGCAAAGACGTGTTCTGACAGTGCAGTCCGTGCTGCTTGACTGAGGGTGGTCAGAGAGAAGTGCTAGAAGAAAATGATCGGGCAGCAGAGGAAGAACAGATAGACCCTATTCAGAAATGCATGAAAGGATATAATTAGGAGTAATGAGCTTAAAAGAAAACAAATGCAGGTTGAAGACTTGAAAGCAGACGCAGAACAGCAGAGCCAGAGAAACTCTGTGAGATCTTCTGTCCCAATTCTTCACATTGCTCAGGATCTCCTTGCTGAGAAGGGCTGTGGTTGGGAAATGGGTGGAAAACAACCACAGTTAGCAATTCAGAACACGATGCACAAAGGTATTTTTGTGTCTGGGTCTTACTGAAATCAGGGGAGGTTAAAATCCAAAAGTAACTTCAAATTTTGGCCAGGTTTATTTAGGTCAGTATGGATCTGTTAGTTTCTAACTTGTTACAGTTCTGAACAATTGCTATTGTTGTATATTTTTTCCTTACTGTGTCAATATTTATTCTAGCTTATAGCCCTTTGAAGCAGTGCTCTGACAGACATGGGCTTTTTTTCAATGTCTCCTCTAGTCTTAACTTGCTTTTCTTTCCATTCTTTGAACTAGAATTGCAAGGATAGGCTCACCAGTTATTACCTTCTGTGGAGAAAAATATAATCTAATCGGTTTGCCAGTGTGCATGTAACTCCTGAATATGTTATGAAGAAGATATATTACAAGTTAGTCCCTTCAACAATATAATTATTAATTTGTCTGTCTATGTTCTATGGATTTTTCAGCTGTTCATTTGTTTGGGGTAAAACTGCAATCTCCCATTTTTATTATTATTACTAATATTACCATATTCTGTTGTTTCATCTTTGGGGAAAAAAAATATTAGCAACCCTTAAACGTTTAGTAGGTGCTCACTAAAAAGAACTTAGAAGTAACTGCCTGTCAATTGATCAGTGATGAAGAAGAAAAAAATGACCCTGGAAGAAGAATGTATTAGCAACGTGAATAAATAATTGCACTCTTTCATTGTCACGACATACTCTTTACCATTTGGCATTTGTTGTATATGGAAATTCCTCCAAGCCTTTGTGTTCCTGAGCTTTGAGATTTCAGAAGCAGTCCCTTGGCCCCCACTCCTGCCAAGGCTGCTACTTTCAAACTCCTTTTCCTGTGGATTACAAAACAGGATATTATTGTTAAAACAAACAGAAATTGCTGTTCACTGCTGCTAATCTTGAACCATAGGGGAATGAAAGCTCTGCAATTCTTCCTTCATTAAGCAGTTCAGACTGAGTGTAGCTTCTGTTTGACTACTGTCAGGTGAAGATCAAACACTTTTCATTGCTGATCAACAAAGGTCTCAGTAGATAACTTCACAATTTTCTGCCCCTCATTTGAAATTTTAGTGACTGAAAGGTGAATTTCAGCTTTAAACTTTACCAGTATGTTTCATAGTAAAGAAGGGATCATTTACAAACCAAAGGCAGTTTTTGGTAGAAACTGGAGTTAAGATACTTTTCTGTTCTGCTCGTTGCCACAGGCTGTATCAGCACTGGGCAGAAGGATTGCTGTGTGCTGTTTTCTTGCCTTTTTCCTGTGGATGATGTAGCAGGTGTTAAAAGACATGTGTTTGCCCATTCTGCAGCTGTCAACAAGGAATATCCTATCTGCTTGCATTAAAATAGGAAAAATATGATGCCACAAACCAGAATTCATATGTTGATCATGAAACTAAGGCACAAGAGTCTTGGGTGATGCTTCTCAGAGACGCAGATTTGAGAATCATTTATTTTTCACCATGTTATTTAGCCTCTTCCACAAGGTATCTGATCCCACTCCATCATGAAAGGATTTTCTTCTCCACAGGTCTCTCACAGGATTTGGAAGTGTGAGCTATACTTTTGACAGATTGAAAGAGGAATAAATTCAGTTACTTCTGCTGCAGCTCTTGCAGGAAGCATCTGGCTGAACAGGGAACAGAGGCTGGGAGTTCTGCTTCATAGCTGCAATATGTGGCTCCTAATGTAACTCACCCTTCACCTTTGTTTTGGGCATGAAGGTGAAGTGCTAGGTCTATTAGTAGTGAGTGTGTGAAGCCCCCAGACATGTTCATTAGTCTTCTCTCACATACCAAAGTGGGTCCTTTAGCTTTGGTGAGGCCACACTTGCAAATTGCCATGCCATGAAGTCAGAGACCTTGCACTTAAGGACAGCAAAGATCACTTCCCAAATAGCAACATGGACTGTGTTTGAGGCTTGTCAACTGCTGGCTGTTCATTTCCAAACCTGAATTAACTCCATCTTTCATTTCCATCCAGTGAATGCAGGCCGCTCGCACTCAGCTCCACCAGGCAGACCACAGGAGCCACCTGAGATCTCATAGGGTGTCAGGAGGGCACAGGTCTCCTGTAGGTCCTAAACTAGGCACATGGCCATCTCAGGTAGATCAGGTTGTCTCAGATTGTGTTCAGTCTGAACAGAGCAGAACATAGATCTGCATTCCTCCATGAGGACACTCCCTTCATTGACAGACTTAGAAAGCAAACTGGGCTTGGAAAAAGCAAACAAACCAAGACTCAAGTGCAGTGAGCTCTGGGGTGTGCGTTCTTGGAAAAGGTGCTCGGGGTGTGGGTAACGAACAAGTGGGTGCTTGAGGGCTTTCAGGAATACGATCAGCCTTCTGATAACACAGCAATTGTTCCCAAGCTCAGGCGATAGATGCACACTGGTGGATGTTTAAATAGCAGATATGCATAAATTTGGATCATTCCTTGGGTTTATTAATGGTCAGGACAGCTTTGCTCTCAAACTATGGTGGCTTTTGTGGTGGTACTGTGGGTCAGTTTGCCAGCCTTTGAAGAGTTTCATGCTTTATTAAATATGGTAGTCTATGTATTCCTCTGGACACTGAGTGGAAACTAATAGAAAATGAGGAAATATTCCTTATATTTTGTTGCCACCTCCAATAGAGTCAATAAGGCCTTAAAGATAGGTTTCTAACTGCTGAGGAATGTGTTGGACAAATCAACACTAAAACTTCTAATATTTCTTCTGTATGGGCAAACAGAGTTGCTCAGGTCTGTCCATTCAACACCTTTACATTAAGCATTGAAATCAGCACACTCTGACAAAAACAGAAAAATTAAGGAAATAAAGGCTCTAAAACCATAATAAATGAAGTATTACTTGGCAGAAAAACTTACTTGGAAAAAGCAGGGAGATCATATGAGACAAATACGCTCAGCAAGGCTAAGACAATATAAACATTAAAAGCCATATTATGTATCATGTCACTAAAACCATATCTGAGAACTGAAGTTACTGGGGAAAAAAAAAAAGGGCAATTTGATTTGGTAGAATAAACAATATTTTATACTACTGACAAATAGTTAGAAATTTGGTATGATGCTTCCCTATTCCCGTGCTTTAAGAGCACAGTAATATTTTAGCTAAAAATGTCTCAGACCACTGTAAGAATTTTTCATTGGCTTAACATACCACAGACGTTGTTAAAATGTCATTCTAAGCCCATTTTCTGACTTTTCCCTACAAAAGGATTAACTTGTCTTTAGAATGCTAAAAATGCTTAAACTACTTGATATTAGATAAGAAGGTTTAGCTCAGGCTCAAGGAAAGCTGGAGAATTTATTAAGAAAATATGTATAGTTTGTCTTTTGCTTGGTCGGCATGAGTCAACCTCTGTAAGGCAAGGCTCGTGCTGATGCAGGGTAATTAGAGTGTGGGTCATTTGCAGTCCACTTGCCAGGTACCTGATATTACCAGCAGATGAAAACCGATTCAAATCTCAGAGTGGAAAGCCCTAATACAAACCTAGGTCTCAGTGCCCAGTTTTTTGGAGCCAATGTGAATGCGACCTGTGTCTCATTCGCATATGTGGATGATGTGAAATTATAGTTTCTCTCTGCCTGCCCAAGACTGATTCTGCCTGATAATTGCTGTATGGCGCAAAGGGATGCTTGGGGCAATCTGCATTTCAGCTTTGGGAGCTCCATGACCAGCAGTAAACCCAAAAGGTCTAGATTTGCTATCTAGAGCACCCAGTACACACAATACCTTGGTTATTTCACACCAACACATTGCCTTCCCATTTTTTTTCATCCTTTGAGACACTACTGCAAAAGCCTTTAATATCCACTACATGTCTCTTGACAGAAAGCTACCCCTTGAAACAGATTTGTGAACAACAGCCTGATTTTCCCTTTACTGTCCCTCATGTAGCATCTGGAAAATATACTGTAGCAGGACAACTACTTGAGACAGGAAATTGGTTGTGGTCTTGATGTGCTTTTCGTCCCAGAGCATGGTCAGCATAGCCCAAACAGTGGACCAGGAGACACGTGCATCCAACCTGTCCCTTTTCCTGCAGAGGAGATATGAAATGGTTGCATTTGCTGAAATGTACAGCCAAGCATTCAGCAAGGCTTCCAGTCCTCCTGGCTCCATGTGCAGGCAGGCATTCAGAATCACCATGCACATAAAAGATTGAGTAATGTTGGTTGCATGACTCCTCCTGCATGTACACGTGGCCCAACCCAAGTGGGTCCCCTTGAGCAGCAGGAGGAGAGCTGTAATGAAGGATGGAGGAGCAAGCGGAACGAGGAGATCAAAGTAAGTGAAGAAAAGAACCTATTTGTGTTCTTAAGGGTGGTGATATTCATAAGCCGATCTAGCAGCATCCACCTCTAGGCTGCATATCTGTCTTAATGTCTATAGATACTGAGGATACAGGGAAATAAACAGAGGAGAGTCATGGCAACACAATCTGCATTATGGGTAGTTTGAGACAGAGATTGTTTCTGGTGTCTATTGCTTACTAAAAATAATTGTTTTGTTCCGGAAACACACAAACTTGATCATAAAATTTCCCAAAGGAAGATTAGTTTGAAAAATTTAGACTACTAGTTTGCGTAACACCATGGAGAAAATCTACAAGAAAGGTAAAACTAGAGCACAGCTCTCCTGGCTCACCTCTGAAGCCCTCTGTCTCAAACTATGCTGTTATTCAAAGCACATTCATCTCCCCACTATGTTCAGGTTTAGCAGTGATCCAAGAAAGCAAGCAAGCATGGTATTGCAGCATCTAATTTCAGACCTCCTTTTACTACTGTCCTAAGCGTGGAGATATCGATGTTTGTATGGCACAGAAAAGACTCTGTCCTGTCGTTCTGTAACAGACTTTTAGTAAGGACAGAGTGAGTGTGACTCACCCTGAATTTACCCAGAATTACTGAAGGGAGATGATTTACAGGTTTCTCAACACAAGTACCGTGGGTAGATTCAGTTTGTCTGTATCGGACCTTTTGACCCTCTTTTTTCTTAAGTGGGGATGGCAGTGAACAAGTTTGCAAATGCAGCATTTGACTCACCTCTCATAGCTGGGAATCATGTCCTGCTGGGCTACCCTAACATGCTCACCACCTCTGTATACAAGGGACAATCTACATGCTTGCCCTAGGCAGTCCCCAGCCTGGCACAAATGACATAAGGAGCTCAGTTCAGCATCCAGATTTTGTGACAGATCCTGGTTAACTCACAGCTTCACCACTCCAGATACTTTTCCTTTGCTCCCTCCACCTCACTTCAAGCAGGTAGACTCTCTGCTGGTGCAGAGACTGGACCTCACAAGTGGACTAAGCTTGAGATCTTGCACATTTTCCAGCTCTTTCATCGAAACCAGACACAAACTGGCTCTGACCAAGGAAATCATTGCTGGCAAAGCCAAGGGCAATCTCTTTGCTGACGTCTGTAGGCTTTTCACATGTAGTCTGCACATCCCACACAAGCAAGAGGTGAGGTGTGACCAGGTAATTACTCTTTAAACCCAAAGCTTTAACTGTGCCCAGAAGCAATCAGTCCCTTGTGTTATTTACTGCTTCCTCCTTGACTGCCCTTTCATTTCAAGCTTGCTTTGCAACAGGCTGATTGATTCACCCAATTTATGTCATTCTCTCAACGTAGGTCCTGGATTAAAAATAAACCCTCTAAATTGCATCCACATATTTACTGACCATTGTGCTACAGGGCACCTCCTGCTTGCTGAGACAAAAATGCTTCCTCCTTCTCCCAGTGTGGTTTAGCTGGAAAAGTCAGATAACTTCCTGCACTGTAACATAAATGGTAGGGTTGCCTATTAAGCTGGACCTCAGTCAGAAGCCCCAGCCTGGCAAGAATGAACAAGCGGGCAAATGCAACACTGCAAAACCCTGAGCATTCTCTCACCCTCAAAAAGTTATTAAAACATTACATAAAAAGGAAGGGTATGCCAAGCTTAAGATTAACTGCAGTTATGACTGTGAAAATCATACTGGGAACACTCCTACAGGCAGGCTTCAGTCTGAAAAAACAGCATTATCTGCACTTGGCACCAACGTGCATGTCCAAGCGATAATTCTCTGCAGGGCTCATGTCAACAGAGAGAGCACAGTTGCTGCAAAAGGGCAAAGAACCCTTAAAAAACAGAAAGAATTTCTCAGAAGGGAGCTGCATGAGTCAAAAAATTAAGCCAATGGTATGGAAAGGACACGACAAAAGAGCCTCTTAAGGCAAATGAAAGGAACAGGCTTTAAGGAAGGGAAGAGCTGTAAGAAATGGAAAAGTAGGAGTTAAAGTGGCAGTTCCACCACGGTTTCTTCTGAGAAAATAAGATCCTCTGTGTGACTCATCTTGCCCATCCTATGGCATTTCTAACACACCCATCAAGATAATCAGATTCTCAAAAGTGCTTGGAGCCCCATTTACAAGTTCTAAACGCATAAAGGTCTCAAAAGACCTGTTTCTGGTATTTAATTTAGAGGCCGGATGCCTACTGCAAAGCTGAGACGGGACTGAAACTTTTTGTATTTGTGGTGAGATTGAAACTATTTGTGGTGAGATTTAAAATATTGCTTGGTGCCAGAAGGAGAGGGAGCTCACAAATATTGGGGGTGGCAGAAGACAAAGCTCTAACGCAACACAGCAGTCAGTTGAAAATATATTTTTAAAAAGTCTTTTCCTTAGGAACATCTTGTTGGCTTATTTATACTCAGGAGAAAGCACAGTCAAGGAAACAAAGTCTTCTGGCTTTGGTTGTTCGAATAAGCATGGTCTAGGACCCCCAATTAAATAGAAGTAGGATGGCAATAGTGGAACACGCTGCTGCAGGAGCTCTGAGCTGTCAGGGAGGTGAGCTGGGGGCGGCAGCCATGCTCCATCAGCCTGCTTGGGAAAAGCCCTGCAGCTCTCTTCTCTTGCACCTTTCTTCTCTTCCAGCGTTCTACTTTTCAGATTTCTCCCCGATAGACAGGTGTGACCCCGCTCTGGGAGTGGGCAAAAGGAAGGAGTTCAGCATGCAAAATTTCCCCCTTTTTAACTCAGAAAGAGACTGCTGAGTCTATCTGGTGCATAAATCCAGCTCCTTGCTATGGGGGCTTTGCCTTGCATTAATACCCAGCGCAGCCACAAACAGGAGAGATTCAGCTGGTATCAGACAATTTTCAGATGGTATAACATTAATCTTCTCTTTTATTAACTCACACACATTTTACTGGTCTAGAACACAGCCCAGCCTGGGAAAAAGCGTTGTGCACATGTCCCAGGGATTTTTGGCGGCTGCAGAAGATCCTTGGAGACTAGGAGCACCATTTAGCCCAGAAATAGTTTTTTCTGGACTCTCAGTGTTACTGGACTAAATGTCCCTCAGCAAATTTACACCATAACTTTTAAAAGAGGACAGACCATATCCTACGCATGGAAGGAAGATGTTTTCTCCATTCTCAGAACAAGACAGTTTGATAAAGCTCAAGGGAAGTTTCTTGCAGCTGATATAAAACACAAGTAAATCTATGCCTGCTAACAAAAGACGAAAAGCTACACAAAAATACACAACTATTTATATTTAGTAAAACTCTACAAGTTATTTTTATCTCTTCTGATACCTGATTTTTGTTTTCCTGTTTAAAGGGGTCACAATTCAAAGCTAAGTCAATGAGAAATGGCAATAGAATAACTGTTCTGTTAATGTGAAGGCAAAAAGGTTGACTATTTTAATGGATATTTTTAAGCACCCAGATTTCATTAAGGAAACATTCAAAGGCAAAACAAAGCATCAGTCATCAAATGTTTGTGGATAAATGTACCAGCTTATTGCACTGAGCAATGAAATGGTTTTGGGGGGTGGGAATGTGCAAGAGAGTAATGGCTTCTTTAACACTAATGTGGCTTAATTCTGAATTAAATCCTTGTCCTGCAGACAGAGGCTGTCATAGAAATCAGCATTACTTCATCTCCTTTTTTTTTTTTTCTTCATTTAATGTCATTACAGTAAGCTCAGTGCTCCAGAAACATTCGCTGTTACCCAGCGTGTATGTATTAACAATAACTACTTTATTCTCCTTCGAAAGAATGACCAGTATGCATAGAAAGTACATTAAAATATAAATTAGGGAAATTTTAATATATTGCGTTGGAACTAACAAAAGAACTGTACAGTTAAAACAGTTCAAAACTGAAGGGTTATCTTGGGAAATGTCTCAGCTCTTCTTGGAGAGAAAGTGTGTTAAATTCTAATGACCATTTTGAGATATTTAAAAGCTGTATTTTGCTCTGGGGAGTCAGAAAAAAACCCCAGCCATCACTATTTTAAAATGTAGGACTAATAAAGAACATAATATTGTTGGCCATGATAACCAAAGTACTTTAAATACATACAGGCTAGCTAAAGTTCATAGAATCACAGAGTGGCTTGGTCTGGAAGGGACCTTAAAGCCCACCTAGTCCCAACCCCCTGCCATGGGCTGGCTGCCACCCCCCAGATCAGGCTGCCCAGGGCCCATCCAGCCTGGCCTTGGGCACCCACAGGGATGTGGCACCCACAGCTGCTCTGGGCAGCCCATGCCAGGGCCTCACCTCCCTCTTAGTAAAGAATTTCCTCCTAATACCTAAACCACATCTCCTCTCTTTTAGTTTAAAGCCATTCCCTCTTGTCCTGTCACCATCAGGCCATGTAAAAAGTTGGTCTCCCTCCTCTTTATAAGCCCCCCATAGATACTGGAAGCTGCAGTGAGGTCTCCCCGGAGCCTTCTCTTCTCCAGGCTGAACAAGCCCAGCTCCCTCATCCTTTCTTCATAGCTGAGGTGCTCCAGCCCTCTGATCATTTCTGTGGACTTCATGTGGACCTGCTCTAACAGGTTCATGTCTTGTGGACCCCAGGCATGAGATCTAGCACCAGTTTCTAAAATATACCCAGTGCTGGGCTCTGGGAGGACTGCCCCAGATCAAACTGCCTCTAAATGTTACTTACTAGACTGCTGGGAACAATTGAGTGTGTGCCCTGGCTATTTCCCCTGTAAATTTCCTGGTTTACTGTAGGAAAATTGCTGGTTTTAGGTAACTTTCTACTAATCAGACAGGGAACTCTTTTAATTTTCTCTATTTCACCTCATTTCTAGTTTGCTTGTCAACAAGTGACCTTGCTTTCCGGCGAATATTAGGGTGTATTCTCTGTGCAGTGCTAGAAGGGAAAGATCATGAGCTGCAAAACAGGATGAAAAAGGCTCACTGGTAACAATCAGCAGCTCTTGGCAGCTTGCAGATCTCCAGGATGCAGTAAAGGAAGAAGAAACACCCAGAGAGCCTGGGTTACCAAAAGGAGATGAAGGACAAATTTAAAATAGGCTGGAGCAACCTATTCCAGCTGACCCTGCCCTGAACAGGCCAGGGTTGGAGAAGACAGTCCCCAGAGGTCTTTTCCAGTCTCACCTATGCCTGTTTGGATGTACCACTGCAACCAATTGTCATTAGCTCAGAGCTTCACAGAACTCACATAGGGGAGAAGAAATAATTTAAAAAGAAGTGATCTGGACTGTTGTCATTTTGCTAGCTGAAAGCTCTAAATATGGGTTTTCTAGCCCTATCTCTGCTTTTTTTTTCGTTTTTTTTTTTCCTCTCTTCACATTCAATTGCTGAAGAAAATGGGGAAAATTAGAAAGGATCAGAGAAAAAAGTAAACTATACGAATGCCAGTGTTTTCAGATTTTGTTGAAAAATCCTGGTGGTTTAAATCTCTCCCGATTTTAATTATATCTTGGTTTTCAAATAAAAGTTAGGCCTTTTTTTTTTTTCCCCATGAAAATTTAGCTCAGATTACCTTAACTGTCTCTGAGAAACAGTTGTATTACCAGCATCAAGAGGAGCTGAAACTCCCTGACCCAAGGATTTACTTGAATACCTTGTGTTCTAATCAAGAGCTTCCTAAACAGGCTCCAAATGAGCTTCATCCATAAGGGAAGTGCTGATAGTCTCCAGCCACTCCAAGACACCTTCTCCTCACTAGTTTTTCTCCAGGAAAAATGGTCTACTATTGATAGTTCAACTATTGATCAACTAGCATAACTTCAGCACATTATTTCGGCCTTTCAGCAGAAAACTCAAGCAGGTTGTTTCCTTGCCTGCTGTTGCCAGTGCCAAAAGTGGTTGGAATCCACCTTACTTTCTCCAGGAGGAATTAAAAATTACTTTATGAGAGAGGTTATAATCCACTGCCAAGTGAGAGAGTCAGGATTAACCAGAGTAACCTGATTGATCTCTGTGTGAGGTTTTGCTGAATGAAGCTCTAGTTGTTTTCCACTGCAACAAACTGCAAAGCAAGGTAATTTGTGGGGTGCTCTCAGGGACAAGTTTTCTAAGGGCCGTTCTGCTCAGGACACTGTCCTCCCAGATCAGAGGTATGCTGGATGCTGTAGAAAAAAGCTCACGGACAATGCATCAGTCAGGCAAATAGCAAAGATACACAAAAAGACAAAATTTCCAGGTGCTGATCCTAGCCAAAACACAAGATTAAGAGCAATATATACCTGCTTGTGTGAGTGCAAAACTCGGTCACAGCCTCAGTGTTGTTGAAAGCATTGTCTGTTGGGTCTATCTGAAAAGCATCATTTATTGCTCCCCCAAATCCTATTACAGCAATAGCTGTAGGAGTCTGGTGAGTAGTTACTATGTTCTGAACACATGAAAACTTCCCTCCTTCCCTAGAATTAGGTATTTGCCTTCAGTTCTGGTTGTAAACTATTGTATAGTGTGCCTATGTTTTGATTATCATGAAAATTACACCCTGGGGATATCTGCACTGTGGTTCTCTGAATGTTTCACTAAAGAGGTGAATGAAATCATCTCTGGCAGACTGGTTTGCACAGCGGCTGTTTAGGCAGTACATAAACAGGACCCTTTTTATTTACATCAGTTGCATAAACCCAAAATTCATTCAAAGGATTTGCATGTCTGCAGGCCTAATCATGTTAGCACAGCGCACATTTGCAAATTTGCTCTCTGTCAGTTGCTGGAATCTGGAAATCTGTCTGATTGCTGCTAAAGGCATCACCAAGTGCCAGAGGCAGCGAGCAGGTAGGGGTGCAGCAGAAGCTGCAAGCAGACAGATGCACCCATCCATGCCAGCAATGGAAATGCCGGCTGAATAGCAACTGGCTGCAACTGATCTATTGTTCCTGGTTAAGCAAATAATACCAGCTTCCTGAACCTCTGGAAGCTGTACATGTAAACTGATGCTCTACGCACCCCAGCTTTTATTGCTTAATTGTTGTACGTGCGTGTTCAGACACACAGATTGTTTAAATCAAGGAACAATAACGAGGGATATATTTTCAGAAGGGCTGAGCTCTCACTGAAGTAGGGCTCGCATGTCTCCAGTTTTGAGATTACATGCAGAGTTTTGAAACAAAGGTCTACCGAAACATAGGTATGCCTTCACTAAATACTAGTTGAAGTTCTCACCTGGTATTATCATGAGTGTCCTCCTAGACAGATTCCTCTCACCTGATTCTAGCAGAGCTTTTCTCTTGTGCTACCTGATTAACACGGAGGTTTGGATTAGCATTCCTTGGCTCCAATTCCTTCACTCCGCTGACCTTACCCAAAGTGCACAAGTAATGTAATGTTTGAATGCTGATGATCCACCCACATTTCTGTCTACACCCCAGGGATACCCTGCGCATTCCCCACAATTCATCAAGAAACGATCACAGCACTGCTCACTTTATTGAAGTGCAGCAGTGTGTCGGGCTGTGTACACGGGCAGGAAGGTTCCGAGGAACTGCCCCAAGTGTGCGATTACACGCTCTGTGTGATCACACCTCAGTTGAGCCAGGGTCCCAAGCCAGGGAACAATCACTTTGCCAGATCTGCAGTGGAGGTAGGTTTCCACATGCAGTTCTGACGCAGAGGTTTTGCTCACTGGGAATTTCATTCCCTAAGTGTCAAATAAAGACTAATATAAAACAACATATTCAATAGGAATGTTTTATAAGCCCTTTTGCTGTAGGTTTTTACGTTCACCATCCTTTGTATGCTTTGGTACAGATTTAAGGTTGCACTGGGGGCAGTGTCTGGAATATGTTTCTTTATCTTCTCTTTAGGATAGATTGTGTTGTGTAAGAGGGGGTTAAAATACACAGTTTTATGTAACAGTGGTTTTTGTACCCTATATCACAGATAATCCATTGTTTAACAGGAGGCTTTAATTCTGTTGTCTTCATCAATGAGTTACTATGTGTCCATATGGCTAATAAGTGTTATTCGGCATTCAAACTAATGGGAAAATGGAAAGTATTTTAACAGTGCAGCTGATCTAACAAAAAAAACATCTGAGGTGGATTAACATTTCAAAGGAACTATTTGCTCAAGTGAGCTGTCTTTATTATGATCTGAAGTTGGAGTTGTAGAAGAAACCTTGAGTTACATTTTCATTATGGTAGCTTAGATACTGTTAGTGAAATAGACCCAACTGAATTATAAAACCTCCTTGTACTTGAGCCTGGAGATAATTAAAGCTATTTTACCTTGTGTCAATGATAACAAATGAAAACTGGTAGAGATGAAGGGAAGCACAGTACTGTAAATACTTTCTGGCAAACAAAAATATTGCTCACTTTAAGCATGGCCTGTAAAATAAAGATTTACCAGAAAGCATAAAGAACAGGCTGAACCGTATCAGTGTGTTTTTATGGGAGACATATGGCTCATTCTCACTTCTCAAAAATGTGTGGCTCTGGTACTATGCAATTGTTTTACTACAGAAATACTAGCACAACTTTATCCTTAATTGAGCTGAAAAACATGTCAAGTTTCCAGTGCCAGCAGACAAGTATTTTTTGTTGCTGTTTTTCTTAAAAAAAAAAAAAAAAAAAAAAAAAAGGTTCCACCAATATTCAGTTTTTTAAAAACTTGCTACACTTACAGCTGTTCCTTCACTCTCCACATCTGATGGGGAGGGGAAACAAGCACCTGCTTGCACAGTCAAAGCCGGCATTGCTTCTCCCAAGCCAGCTGGCCAGGGTGCAGTGCCAGGTATGTACTCCTTCCTCTCCAAAGATCAAATGCATCAAGCCCACTGTGAAAGAGGTCTCTGCCAGCCCAGGATCTAGGGCCCAGCTTTCTACAATTCCACAGCTGTGGAATCTGGCTGCAGAATAGCCTCCCTGCTGAAGAATTCAGCAATTTTGCTCAAAGGAGTGGAAAGAATAACTCCCAGTGTTGAGATGCAGGGTTTCCAGCATTAAGGTGGCTTTACAGTCTGAACATTGCATGTTGGAGTCTCATAACAAGGATGTCAGGGTTCAGACTTGTCAGTATAACCTGGTTATTTTGATGGCTGAACGCTTATTCCCTTCCGCAGTGTGCACATGACAGGTCTGTGTAACTTTAGGATGCCTACAATAACAGTATCTCTTACGCTTACCTACACTTTAAGGGCTACCACTCCATTGTCAGACCCTGCACATACACCTTAGGATCCTCCTGTTCTATTGAGCTCCTGATGCAAGTATATGGAGATCTTGAGGGGTACTACGCTGTAAAGTCATCAACAGTCCATGGTCATAGGGCTAACACAGTGTTATAAGTAGCACCAGTTGGTCTTGAGCTACTCAATGGGTCATTTGACAAACATCTGTCAGGAACTGAACACGTTTTTGAATTCCCCATGAGAGGCACTATTGATCAGAAAAGCCTATTTGTACTGTGGGAGCAGAGGAAAGAAGTGGAGCTACTGCAGATGTGGGTGGATATATCCATACCATGGGCTCAGAGGTCATAGCATAAGAATTGGCTCTCCTCTTGGCTGAAGGGCACAGAGTGCCTCTCTATGGCTTGTGGCTGTTGTACTGATGCTGAAGACCAGAGAAGTGTTGGAGAGTGAAAGAAGGCAATTTGTAATTATATTAATTATGGATTTCTGCCTATGGACTCTGGACAGAAATATACATCTTATCTCTGTCCCTGGCACTTTTGGAGGGACAGCTGTGGACTTTTGTTTGAGGCAGCTATGATGGCCACCAAAACTAGCATATGGACTATGGCCTTTCCAGCCCCAATGGTCATGGTATGCTTGCTTGTTCAGAGGTGAAGGACACCAAAATATAAAGTCCATCTTCTAGATCTGTGTGTGGGTCTCCACAAACCAGTGACCCACTGATGACTATCTGACATTCTGTCAGCTGGTATTCCAGATACATGCTCACAGCTGTTGCGATATGGAGGCCTTGATTTATAGGCAGCCGTCCAACCCTTCTCAAAAATGAAGATGAGTTTGTCAGAAGCAAACAGTTTCTCTGAGTTCTGAGAAATCTGGAATTCCACTGCTGGAATGAACTAAAGTTGCAGGCATTGAAATGCAACTCTTGATCCTGCATACAAAATAGAAGTGTTAGATTACAGACTCAGTTTCATACCCTCTGGTTTTCTATAGACTCGATTGTCTCTTGAATGCGAACAGTCAATCTCAATTAATACGAACATATATATTTAAATATATTTTAAAATGACAAAGTGCACTGAATATTTGTCAATAACTTCTGGAACAGCTCTAAACTCAGGTAATTTTTATCTAGTTGTCCCACTTCTATACTACCCCCAAACCGGGCCAGGCTTTTGGGAACCGGCACTGCTGTTGTGTTCTGTGGGCAAAGTCTGGTGCTCTGAGATCCTTTTCTGTGTCAATGTTCCCGTAGTCTGTGACAATAACTGTAGAGACAATGAGAAGACCAACAGCAAAGAAGAAATTTAACGTATTAAATTATTATTCCATCTCTCCATGGGTTTTAACTGTTTTCAAAACGTCATTTATTTATCACCATTATTTATTATGTGAGCTCCCTCTTGTGTCTCATTTTGCACCTGTGTAATGCTATTGTTTGGCTGCAGGCCTTTTCTTCTTAGGTGAAAAAAAAAACCATTTAAACACTTTTAATAAGTAACTCATTCTTGTCATTTCTTTGATCCTTTTCAAGACATGCTTGTTGTCTTAAAAACAAAACAAAGAGAAAAAGAAAACCACCAAACATCTGAAAAACTCAACAATTAACAAGAAAAATATAATTCTGGCATCTAGTGCTATTCCCTGGTTTTCATAAGGCCCAGTTCCAGCTGAGGGCAGTCAATGATAGATACTGCATTCAGTCCAGGGAAGGCTTGATATGGAAAGGAGTTTCTCCTGTGATCCAAAAAAAAAAACACCACACATGGTATTTATGTAGCTGAATGATACAAAGCAAAGTTACACCATTAACCTTGCAACTGTCGACATGTGAGCACAAGCGCCTGTCCACATGGAAACACTGACAGGGCTGAGACCTTTCAGATCAGATTGCTCACCCGTACTCCCAAGGGGGAATTTTAAATGCTGGGAAAAAGACAAAACCTTGGCATTGGCTGAAGTTTACACATACCTATTGGTCTTTGGAATGACTAACTTCACCCCAAAACTGACTCATACAGTCACTGTCTTTGATCTGATTGCATTCATTATTATTATTATTAATGATAATAACAGTGCTGCAGTCATGCCTCAAGGCCCCAGCTGAGATCAAGGCTCTGTTTTGATAGGCACTGAACTCGCTGAGGAGACAAACCTTGCCCTTAGGAGCTTACACCTGAGCTACAAAAGATAAATGCAGGCAGTAGGAAGTACTGTAGTAGCATTATTTTTATTTTGCCTTAAAGACAGAGAGGTTAAGCGAATTGCCTGAGGTCTGCCAGGGATTCAGAGGCAGAAGCAGCGCAAGGCCTGCACCCACAGCCCTTGGGAGATGGGGGCCCACATGAGGACACACCTGCCCTTGCCATCCTAAGTGCCTTGCCTGTTGCCCAGTCAGAGGGACTGCAAGCAGGCAGAGGGGCAGTGCATGAACCTAACAAAGCTGAAAGGATTGCAAGAGGGAAGCGGCCAGCACTGGATGAAGGGCGGGAGTGAGCGCCCAGCCACGTGTCCTCTTGCATGGCAGCACCACCATACCCATGGCTGCAACAAAAAACACCAAACTGCCCTCCATCCAGGGGTCTGATCCATACCCTACATTGAGCCTACATTGATCCCCACACTGGTCTGGTTGTTAGCTTCCAAATCAGGCTGCAGGTTATCTCTGTGTTAGCTCAAAGCAGGTGTGTGACTCCAGTGGGCACTGGCAACAGAGGTGAAATCATTCTCAATTATCACCAGTGTTCTTGGCCAGATCTTCTGAGGAAAAAAAAAAAAAAAAAAAAAAAAGCCTGAAATTAGATCCCTCTTACTACATTTTGGCACCTAAATACATGACCTGCTTTTGCAAGAGTGCTGACAGCCGTTGGTATGGCAACTGTGATTACTGGAAATTTCCAGGGGCTTGGCTTTTGGAAAGCTGGCCAGTTATTTGGGTGCCAGCATTCAGGTTTGGAAGCCTAAATTCATACAGCTTTTTTTTTTTTTTTTTTTTCCAATTTGAAAAAAAACCCTTCCAATCATGGCAATTTATTTATTTGTTTAACCTCATCAGGTTCCTCTCTGCCCAGCTCTCCAGCCTGTCCAGGTCTCACTGAATGGCAGCACAACCTTCTGGGGTGTCAGCCACTCCCCCCAGCTTTGTATCATCAGCGAACTTGTTGAGGGTGGACTCTGTTCCTTCATCCAGGTCACTGGTGAGTACGTGAGTACGCACATATGAAATAAATATGTATAATGTAGTGTGTGTGTATGTGTGCATGTGTGGAAGTATTTGGGAAAAGAAAACACTTTGATAAAGCACTGTTCCTCACAGCACTAATTCCACATCCAGACTTCTTTTAGCTATCCTTGGAAAGAAGGATATGTCAATTGATTATAATGATTTGGGGCCTTCATCCTCCCCCAGGGACCCCTCTGTTCTGCCAGGAGTGCTACAGTCTCTCCAGAGGAACTCTGGGCTAAAAAGTAGCGCATATTATAATGACTTTTTGACAGTCGCTCACTGGAAGGAAATTTGAGGCTTCTTTTGTTAATTCCTCTACTGTGCTAAGATTTGTCATTCTCGGTCTGTCACAGACAGGATTTTGGGTCTTGTAAGCACTGCGAATTTCCATTTGTTTTCTGGACATTTCAGCAGCACAAACAAAACCTGAACTGTCCTCAGTAAGCTGTTAAGTAACCGAACTAGTACCAAACAAGTTTGCTTACTTGCTTGGCTGTGCTGTTGGACATCAGATCAAAGTAATTGCCTAGTTTTATCCAGCTCCCAAGTTCCAGCACTTCCTAAAATTAAAGAGAAAATTAAATGGCAATTCCATCTTGGAACTAGGTGACAGGAGACTACCAGGCTCCAGGAACTAATCCAGAGGAAATGGATACTTCTGAGATTGCATTTACTTTCTTCCAAGATACCCAGGAACAAACATATAATCTAGTCAGCTCCACTCCGAAAGGCCAGAGACACTGCCCAAAAACATGAAACTGAGAGCAGGGATTAGCACACATGTGCTTTCTGCTGTGCACAAAGTTAACTTTCATCTTGGTTGAGAATTTTTTTCAAAATGATTCCTCTTATGCCAGTTCTGCAGCAAAGGATGCATCTCTATTAGATAAATTTTTATTATGAAGGGGTACTTAGGTTGCTGTGTGGTGCAGCAAAGGAGTGTGCTGTTTTACATTCCCTTATCATAGACAGAGGCTTACTCTCTGCAAATCAGAACACACTACAGTTAATGAATAGTCTCGAATATTCCTGTTTATACCACCAATTATTATAGTAAAAAGTACTCCTGAAGTTCAGCATCCAGGGTAACTATCATAAACCACTACTCTGCCCAGGCAGAAGGCAAGTCACTATAGTTCAATAGTGGAAAAGATTTATCACATGCAGAAAGATGGGTGGCCCAGAAATGAGTGTCTGTCTCTATCACCAGTGCATTTAGAGACCTTTTGCCCCTCGCTAACTGAGTTCTCATTTGGAAAATGCTTCAAAATTATAGTGTGGTGTTCTGAATACTTTATTTCTTTGTTCCTCCAATTAGAATGACTAGAACATTACAATTAGCACATGAAATTATGCATGGAAAAATCCCTCTTCCTTTCAGGTTCCCCTTTAGAAAGATTGGTTTAATTCTGGCCTCACTAAAGTAGTGTTTTTCAGGTCATAGAATCACAGAATCATTTGAGTTGCAAGGGACCTTTAAAGGCCATCCAGCCCAGCTCCCCTGCAGTGCACAGGGACACCTACAGCTGGGTCAGGTTGCTCAGAACCCTGTCCAGCCTGACCTTGAAGGTTTCCAGGGATGGGGCATCCACCGCCTCTCGGGGCAACCTGTGCCAGTGCCTCACCACCCTTACTGTAAAAAACTTTTTCCTTATATCCAGGCTAAATCTCCCCTCTCTCACTTTGAAACCATTTCTCTAGTCCTATCACAACCGACCCTGCTAAAGAGTCTGTCCCCTTCTTTCTTGTAGCCCCCCTTGAGATACTGAAAGGCTGCTATCAGGTCTCCATGGAGCCTTCCCCAGGCTGAACAGCCCCAGCTCTCTCAGCCTGTCCTCACAGCGGAGGTGTTCCATCCCTTGGATCATTTCTGTGGCCCTCCTCTGGATGTGCTCCAACAGCTCCATGTTCCTCCTGCCCTGAGCACTCCCCATCTGGATGCAGCACTCCAGGTGGGGTCTCACCAGCGCAGAGCAGAGGGGCAGGATCACCTCCCTTGCCCTGCTGGCCACGCTTCTTTGGATGCAGCCCAGGATGCAGTTGGCTTTCTGGGCTGTGAGGGCACACTGCTGGCTCATGTCCAGCTTGTCACCCTCCAGTAACCCCAAGTCCCTTTCGGCAGGGCTCTGCTCAATCTTTTCATCCCCCAGCTTATATTGATAGCGGGGGTTGCTGCAACCCAGATGCAAGACCTTGCACTTGGCTTTGTTGAAGCTATAAGGTTAGCCTGGGCCCACTGCTCCAGGCTCTAGGTCTGTCCACATATCACCTGACCAAATATCCTACACATTCTTCTCTCAAATGAAAAGAAATGAAATAAAAATGTAACAAAAATTATTTAGAAGGAAGTAAAGCTAATTGAGTAGTATCTATGATTCTAGTAAATTTCAAGCCATATGTTAATTTTCTTGCAAAAATCCACACGCAAACAAAACCTGAAATATTCATGTGTATGGAAAGAACAGTGGAGAAATCCAGCATGTTCCCTTCACTCTGTAATTTTTTCCTATTTACTCCCTGTTCCTTTGCTTTCTACTATTTTTCACCTCTGATTTGACTCTAAAAGATACAAATCACCAGCCCTGTTTTCTTATTTAAACAGTCTATTTGCAGCCAAGACCTCTGGTGTCATTAACGAATGACCATGTGATAGGGTCAGCCTGCATTCACACTGCTCAGGAACTGCTCTGGCTCTTGGACCTCGTGAATTCCAGTATCATGTTTGCTTCACTCACTCTCCAAGGAGGGGTAAAGTCACACCAGTCCTTCACTCGATATGGCTCGTGTCCTGCTCTTAGCTTGCCATGGGAATAGAGCTAGGGAGCTACGGCTGTTTTGTCTCATCTCCGTGGCTCACAAGCTGAATACCCAAAGAACAGTACGTGTTTGTGCGTGTGTTTGAGGGCTTGGAGAGGGGTGGCTGTTCACTGGGGACATGCTGTGAGCCCTCTTTTCCTCAGATTGTACCTCTCTAAACTTCCTTGCATAAAAGTTCAATAATGTAAGTAAAGGTTGGGCAATCAGCATGCTGATTTTCTCACACTGGCAGTGTATCTTTAAAACAAAGTTTACCCATATTTAAGACTCCTAATTCTGGCTCCATTTTACTAAATTTCCTAGAGTCCTTTCTTCAGGTCTGTTTTAAACTACTGCTCTGAACTGCAAGGTTTGACATTTATATACAGAAAGTAAAAGTGTCTCTTTGTTGAGAGCACGTTATTTCAGTAGTGGGCAAGTATCATGGACTGAAAGTTGAGGTTAGAATGATTTTTAATAAAGTGCATACTTAAGAGTGTGAAGGTTTTCTCATTTCAGATGAGGACTGGCTCACCTTGATAAAAGGCATGAGGTGCTATATCAGCTGAAGGTCACTGGCCTTCCATCACACAGTCAGCGTTTTGTCTTTCCCATGCCCAAGGTCAGAACAGGTAGCTGTAATTAGCCAGCCTGGTTCACAGTCCAGGCTGCTCAAAGTGTCTAATATACAGTAGAGATCTGTGCTGTTAACTACCATCATTCTGAGAAAAAAAAAAAAAAAGCAATATATTTTATGGCTATGTCCAATTCTACCTATTGTAAAAACAGTCCATCTGTTACATGCTTGGGGAAAAGCCCTGCAGCTGTCTATCTTTTCCATTGCTTGGGCAGCTATAAGACAGTAAATAGTTTATTGCTTTGCTCTATTCATCTTATGCATTAACAAGAAACATAATTGTGTGACTAAATGTTTTGCCACTTGAAAGCTGGCATTTAACTCTGTCCTTTTTCCATTTAGAAATTTTCTTCTCTTTCTGTTCCTCTGTTGCCTCTCTGACTGCTGAAAAGGCATAATTATAGTACCGTGCCATGCTACAATAGCATGAAACAGCACAAGTACAATGGAGGAACACAAGCACATTACTACTTCTCATTTCAAACACCACTGCTAAGTCTCTGTGGCTTGAAACCCAGCAATGAAAGCAGACTCACATGCAAAGGAAGGTCTCCCTGTTACTTATAGGATGGAGGTCCAAAAAGCTAAATCCCTCTAGGCATGTAAAAACATTCTTATCAAAGGAGCTGTTCATAGGCGCTCACACAGTGCAAGGACAACTTGGGTTTTTCCATGATTAATGATAAGTTTGGAGGAATGCAAGCCACACTATACTCAGGGATTAGCTGTTTATCAAACAAAATATATTGGGAGCTGGGCCAGCTGGAGCTGCTGAGCTACACACATTCATTTTTTAGGTGCTCTTTCCCTCTCCTATTTCATAAGCAAAGGGTGTGTGTAAGTGAACCCTAGCAAAGTCTGTTGAAGAATAACTGTGCACAGAAAGTCTGTTTTGCCTTGAATGTAGCCTCTTCTGTCTTCCAAAGCACTTGAGGTCAAGCTTTCATGAAGACATAATGTCCCCCCTTATTTTTTCCACCAGCATAAACTGAACTTCATAGACTGAACATTGTACATCAGGTACATTGTAACAGATACGCTTTCACTAAGGCCATTTACATTGCTATTATTGTTTATTTCCTCAGCTATCCAGCTTCCTAGAGGTTATGCAAATCAGAGATGTGGAATTATTTGTGTCAACAGTGGCTGTTTTATTAGAAAGCCTGTCTTTCAAAAGGTAGTTTATGTACAAATCATGTACGAAGTCCCAGACAGCTCAGACAGCAGTGCCAGAGTCCCACTGTGTACTAAAACTCTGGGATCAGACTTCTGGCTGTCACTAGGGACACTAATTTCGGTGGGACTGTGCTGATTTAAATCTGGACCAGCTACAAGCAGATAAACATATGATGATAAACAGCTTTTCATTAAGCAAAGTTCAGTGAATGTAATTTAATTCCCAATACTCAGGCAAAGATACAGCTCTCACCATGAAACGCTTCATTTCAGGTCAGTAACACTGCAATCACTAAGACCCAGTCCTGGGCCTGTGAGAAACAGTCTCCTTATAGTCCACAGAGAGGCTATTTTCTGAGTTTACTCCAATAGCTTAAGACTTACAGACTGTGTGTCTAAGAATGGATTTTCCTTCTAGGACTTGCACACCAACAATCCAGTGAATATCTTTTAGGAAATGAAGAGACAACTGGGCTGGTTTGGTGCCAGAAAAATCATGTAAATCACCAGACTTGGCCATAGCAAATCATAAGGAAAACTGCCCAAGAGAAATTCTTAGTAGACAAGTTTGTTTCCATGACATTTTTGACTGCTACGCAATCAGTTAGTGGTCCACCTGCTGAAACTACTGACAGCAGTGACACCTGTGATGGTGGTTTTGTGGTCAGGGCACCTGTTTGATAGAAATTGGGCCAAGGCTGATGACTCAGGTCTCAAAACATGCCAAACAGCTGTCAGATGGTGGGAGTTTTCACCACCTCGCAGCTTAACTGGGTATGCTAACTGCTGACTTTGAGGTATATGGTTTATAAGCCTTCACCAGCTTCTTGGACTTTCCCTGTCCCCTGAGTACTCCTTTATTTTCATCCGTATAAGAGCAAATGTGGTTGTTATTCATGCTAATATGTTTTTGTGTTTGAGGGTATGTGAATGATTCTGGACTTGAATTTTGTGGTGGAAGAAACTCACTCGTGTGCAGAAAGCCGCACACGCTCTCTGCACTGCCTCAGAGCAGTAGCAGCTCTCAATGATCATCCTTTGGGAGAAGTGAATATTATCTTATTACAACAAAGAAATCAGGGACCCTGATCAGACCCTGCCAACTTTAACAAAGCAGCGTACTCTGCTCAATGCTTGGAGACATCAGGATAACTCCCAAACAGACTCTCAGAATGAGAACTCACCTTTAACCATCTAAAAGCCAGTTGTTTTGTATACCTCCCCTATAACGAGTGGAGAGATAAAAAACATCTCCAGAAGGCAGTTCACCTAGAGATGTTTGAAATGGGCAGAATTTCCTTTGACTAAAGAGAGCCTGGGAGGTCCGCTTGAGCTGGATGGTTCATTTTTAGTTGGTTAAAGTTAAGTGAAGTGAATCTAGTCTCAGTGAGACTAGTGTATAATCATATATGGAAAATAAATAATGTTGAGAAGAAGAGGTAACAGAAGAGCTTTCCATACAAGAAAGGTGTTTGACAGTAGAAGAATAATCTTCCTCATTATTTTCCAGACCGTTATTTCCCTTTTCCCAAGACACTACAACCTGTTGCCTTACAGCAGACAAGAAAATGTGACACCATCATTTCAATACTGAAGATTCATAATACAGAGGAGAACATGAAGGCAAAGAAAGTACAAAATACTGCTACAAAATACATCAGTATAAGAACCAAGCTAATTATTTAGAGGTTGCTGGTTCCCATGGCTCTTTCAGGCCAAGCTAATACCTTATTAATGCTTATCCCTGCTGTATTTAATACAATAAATCTTCATTTAAGAAGCTGCAATTCCTATAACATTTAATTACTTCACTTTGCAGCTTTAANAGGGAGAAAAAAAAAAAAAAAAAAAGGGGGTGGGGGTGGGGTGTGTGTCTTCATTTAGATAAAATTAATTTTCTCTGTGGCTTGCTTGGTAAAAAACTTCTCTCCTAAGGTAAGGCAGCTGTTACTGTGTGACTGCATGCTGAGCATAAGAGAAACTGTAAGATGGCAGCCAAAATTTTGAAACCTGGTTACTACCTACTCTGAGGCAAAACTTGCAGTTATGTTGACATCACACAAACCCTACTGAAATCAGAAGGATCAGAAGATGACTAGAAATAGATCTTCACAACCTTAGAAGGGGGGAGGGGGCTGGCCTATGTATAAACAAATCTTTATTTATTAAAAAAAAAAAAAAAGAAGCATACTTGGTTTGGCCTTTTTCTGGCAGTGAGCCCCTGCAGAACAAGCTGCACTAAGTGCCATTTCCAACACGTTGTCCCAAACAGCACCTTCACCAGAACACTTGGGTGACAACTGCAGCTTCAAACAGAAAATAATTTGAAATAAGCTGGAAAGGTTGGGGCAGGAGGAGGGTCACACACAAAGAGCTGCAGGAAGAGCTGGATGTCGGTGAGGAAAGCACTACAACTGCAGCAGGCCGCCGTCGTGTTAGTGAGCAGCCATGTTAGGCCCATGTTATGCTGCTGTGGGAATGATGGCAGGCCGCAGCCAAGCCCTGCCACCACCAGCCTTGTAACGGCTGCCAGTGTTTGGCTGTTTCGATATACCGGGAGATGAAAGGGGGATAAATACACAGGTATCCTTCACTGAGCAGAAACAATGGAAAACCAATGTTATTTCTGCCCACTGAAGTGTTTTAATCAGCCCACTCAGCTAGGGCTGTACTCAGGAAGGTTTAAACTTTTGATTTGTTTCAGAGATACTGAAAGTGATGTAGTTTCACATGTTACGACAATAACCATTTCAGGACCAAAACCTGCTCGGTACGTCAGGGTGTAGGCTTTCCTGTTCCAACTGGCTGCTACGTCTGGAGAGAAAGAGACAATGGTTTACGTGACTGAGCGGGTCAGGATCCTCTTTTCATCCATCCTGCGCCCTGAGTAAATTTTGTAAGCAAATCTGAATGAGTGGCAAGGCTTGGCATGTCGTGGGTTTTGAAACCCTCAGCTCCTTGAGTCATCTGATTACGAGATACTCAGATATTATTTTAAAAAGAACATGTTTCTAGATTTCTTCATTGAAGAGAAGAATTTGAAACTGTGGTCACAAATGGCCCAGAAACATAAAGCAATCAGAGAAAACCAGTATTTATTTATTTACTTATTTAGCACAGCAGGAATTTAAGGGTAATTTTAAGGTTTTAGAGGCGGTTTTAAGACTTCTGAATGCTTGGTATTTACCACTGAGTTACATGAACGAACACTGGATGGGGCAGTCCTGTGTCAAGACGATTCTATATATCTGTGGGTTCTGTTTCAGTCAGAATCATAGACTTCCAGGCTCACATTTATTTTCACAGGGAAAGCCAACAGAGTTTAGCACTTACGTGTTTTATGAACTCTACAGGCTCACATGGAGCCAATTCTCTAGCCTTCCAATGTACAAAGAAAACTTTGTGTAACAGAATCCTTGAGCAGATAGAAAAGCCTCTATGTCTCAAAGTGCTGTAAAACCACTGATTAAAATCTGCAACAGAACTGAACGCTGAACATGTTGGCGAAGAAGATACTTTTACAATAAAAATGTCCAATTTGATTATTTTCACAAACATAAAGACACTCAGGAACCTGCTTTTGATTGGAGATTGATCAGGAATATTTTTGGCCTGCAGTCATTTTGTACCATGGAAATTGACAGATTTTACTCATTTCTGTATTACCAGTCCTAAATAAATGTTGCAGACTTCTTCTACTCTTCCATAGGTGTAGATCCTGACATACTGTTTCCACAAAGAAAAGGCCTTTTCATTCATGCTTCTGCACAATTATATTGTTCTTTGGATGGGCCATGGCTTGGTTGCTGGCTTTTCGTCTCTGCACTTTCTAACAGGAGCAGAAGCTGGCAGGCTGAAATGCCATTCTCAATAAAGATAATCTCCCACTTATGGCTGATTCAAGGACTGCATGAAAGAATGTTCATAAAACAAATGCACCCAGTGTAGTCTTGTAGACCTAAGAAGCTCAGATTAATTTAGAGTAAGTTTAGAGAATTATTCCATCTTCTGTGCTCTCAGACACCAAAATTTGCTCCCCTCCCACTTCATCTGCCAGCTGAGCTCATCCCTACCTGCCTCTTGGCTTTTATTAACACTGCTTGCATGGAAGCATTCAGTTGATATTTAAATTGACAGCTCAATTATCTTTTCAAATTTAGTGATATGACAAGCCAGGGGTTTTATCCTATCATAATATTTCTAAGTGACAAAATTATTTTATCTCTCCTTGACAGTATTATTGACCTGTAATCAGCAGACGAATGGAAGAAACAGAGGTCATCTCAAATGTAAAAAGCCAGTTAGAAAATTGTTTGGCCAATTATGTCAGTCATCTTGACTTAATCTTGCAGCAGAACAAGGAGAGATTTGTTGCTGTGAACCTTGGCCCAACAAGCCCTACATGGAAAGCTTTCCACTCAGTTGAAGCAGGGGGGTCTCATATGTGTGACTTCTTGCATTGAGGTCAGTGGGCCCCAGGGGTTGATGGAGGATGAAAAATAGTGAGGGGTCAAGGTTTGTAAGGCAAATCAATTCTCTTAAAGAGAAGATTCTTCTTGGAATCAAGAACCCTGTGGCTATGTTATAGGTCAATTTTCACAAGGTTACAGCTGCTACCGAGCATCTGGGCTAGACAGCTTTTTTGGATGTTAAATCTCCCAATTGAGCTGGACGAAGTTTTTCTTTGAAAGCATGTTTGCTCAAAAAATACTAAGCATTTCTTTAATAAATCATAAATGGTTATAACACATGCTTCATTTTTAAAGCTGTCTCTTTGATACAGGAACATATAAGCCATCTGTGTGTTCCTTAATCATTTTAGCAACATTTGCTTGCCGTGTGTCTGCTTAGTTTGGCTTTTAGGCTTCATTAAGAATAAAACATCCTGTATAGCAGAAGACAAAAATATGTTTAAAATCAATAATGCAAGCTTTTGCCAATAATTTGAAGTGGCTTTAAACAAAGATCTTCTAGATATTAGGTCTTTGAATGTAGTACCAAAACCTTAGCATAACAGACTTTACCTATTATTTGGCATCAAATAAAAGCTTTCACTGTTCTGACCAGGTCCAAGATATGGAGGAGATAAGTAATTGCTTTGGTTTTCTGTAATTTGGCCAAAGGTGATTCACCAGCTTGTACACAAGACTGGACAATCCATCTATTTGGTAGCTGGATGAAGTCAGTCATGGTGTGATCTTTTCCACTGAACTGAACATCACACATACAAACAGCCACCACAAGGTCAAGGTGACAGGGAGGCCATCTCCCTTGATATCCATGCATGGTAACCAGTGGAGGTAAATCTACCTGAGTCCCTACGGCGGCTGCTGCTGCTACAGGGTCCGCGCAAAGGAGATGCAGGTCCTTGACAGTTGGAGTGAGCCACATACAGGCACAGCAGCAGCTGGGAGGAGCCTGAAGGCACAAAGACACATCAGGCAACAAAGTTCTGGCTTCTGCCATTACTATTCTTTTGTCTATTTATTTCCATCAACATATTCTGGCTATGAGAAGATACTAGGGCCCAGAGTGCAGAAGAAGTGAGGAAATGAAAAAGAATGTGCCCCATTTTTCAACTGCAAGGATAGATGAACACTGGAACAGACTGTTTATGCACCAGTCAC
This sequence comes from Alectura lathami, assembly GCA_013399715.1. Taxonomy (NCBI): domain Eukaryota; kingdom Metazoa; phylum Chordata; class Aves; order Galliformes; family Megapodiidae; genus Alectura; species Alectura lathami. The sequence continues at coordinate 271,978 of VXAV01000984.1, forward strand.
ATCAGCCCTCAGGACTTGCCCAGAAATCAGCAGGCTTATAGGAACAGCAAGGAGAATAAATGCTGGAAGACAAAGATCCATGCTGTTATCCAAACCAAACTATTCACTTCTCAACATATGTTAAGGCCAGTTTTTTTTCTGTGGGAAGTGATGATGCTTTACAAAAAAGTGTCACTTATTATAATCATTGCTATTTTGCGTACTAGCAAGCATTTGTTTTGAAGAAACACTGTAAAAAAACAGAGTAAGCCCCTAAAAACCAGTCATACAAAATAAAGGGAATTTTAATAAGAGCAGGAGCAAAACCAAAAATTTTGGGACATCTAGACTGTTATACTTGAATTTTGCAATTAGCTTTAACTTGATTCTTAGAAAAAGAAAAACTTTCTAAGAATTATTCTAAGAAACATGATTCTCAAAAGGGACTTGGAAGCATGTGTGTATTTTTGAAGTTGATGCTTTTATGATGAATATAGTGGCAAAGACTTCATGTTACCAGATGTCCTTTCAAAACCAGGGAAGAAATCCACACAACTTCTGTGGAAGTGTCTCAGAGTTAAATGCTGGACAGGCACAGAAATCTGTAAAACAAAATATAAATCTGATTTCATAATAAGAAACATATTTTCAAAGTAATTCCTCCAGAAAGAATAGCATCAGGCTATTTTTATTTGGTAAATTTTCGCTACTTTTTCTTTATAGATTTTTGTTTTAGAATAGCAATACTGAACACACAGAAATACAAATACTTCACTTAAACATGTTACTGATTTGTTTAAACACATCTGCTTGCTATATTGTATTAGACTTTATTATGTAAATTATTAAAAATGCTTTGGACAGCAACACTTGTTCTAATGAAGTGGACTGAGATTATAAATATTCGCTGGAGTTGAGAGAGAATGCAATAAACTGAGCTGAAGGCCCTTGGTTTGGACAGAGATTGTCATGAGTAGATTATCTGGGCAAACTTTCAACATGATGGACAGCCAGAGCATGGGGCATATCCAAGGGACATTTGGAACACACTCATGTCATGACATTTTGCCATGCATGTCTAGGAGTGCTTCTTCTTTGGTAAAGTTGGATAATGAATTGTTTGAATGCGGACCAAGAGTCTGCAGTTAAACCAAAGATGGATTTGACCCCCAAATTCCATCTCAGAAGAAAATGTTAAGTGTCAGCTAGGACAACACAAAATCTCAGAGTTCCCATTTCACTGACCCCAAGTTACTCAAAACTAGTTAGACACAACAAAAAAGCTGCCTACTCTGCCAGTACTTCAGAAGGGGTAACTTGAATTTTAAGTCCATTGATCTACCCCCAACAAAGATGATTTTGAAGGTCGGTAAATTTTCCATCTCTAATTGTGGGACAGCTAGATTGTTAGCTTTGGACAAGGCTTCTTGTCAACCAGTCTGGCCAGTCGGAAGAAATAAATCTTGGAGAAGTCGTAAAGAAAATGCACAGGGTTTCCCTCACCAGAGAGAATATCGGAGGAATTTTTCTGAAGAAATGATGCCTGTATCAAAGAAAAAAAAAAGCTGTTGAGACAGAAGGTTGTTTGCTTTCTCTCTAGGTTACCCTGTTACTGCCAAGAATCCATGGATATAGACTCATGTCTTATATATAGCTGTAGTAGGAAAATAATAACTTAGGGAACAGGTGACCACCTCCAGTCTAATTTATGCCCTCTAGAAACTTGAGTTCACATCAAAGCTAGCAAGCAGAAATGTTTTCCTTTTCTATTACGTAATACACAACCATCATGCAATGTGGAATAATTAACAGATTAGGATCGACTAAAACCTGAGCCTCGGCTAGACATAAAGGCGGGGTGTAAGAAAATTGTACAGTCTGGGAAGCTCAGAAAAACATCTGAGCTGAATCTTCTGCTCCTTTGAATTTCATTTATTTCTGAATATTAAGATAATGGAGCAATCAGACATTAGATGGGGAGTTGCAGTTTACCAATTTGTGGTAACACATGGCAATTCTTCCTTGGTCTCACAGAGCTTTATTTGATTTTTTTTTTTGTTCGTTTGTTTGTTTTGTTTGTTTGATTGTTTGTTTGTTTTTAAATAATTTTTACCACATTCACCATCTAATTTTTTCTTACAAAAATGCAGTAAAAAAATTACTTACATCCAGTAAAAAAAATTTTCTTACATCCAGTAAAAAAATTAGCAACAGCGGAAAATGTTATAACCAAGGCCAAATGCATATTAAACAAAAGAAGAGAATGAATAAATTGCCAGGACTTATTTCCTGCTACATGACATGAGGTAATAGGGATCAGAAATTCTAGAATTAGAAAAGAAAAAAAAATAAATAAAAAGAGAGAGAAAAAAAGAACTTTGATAGAAAGAAAAACCCTTTTATCATGGGATGGAAAGACTGAGCAGCATGAATGTGTTTAAGAACATCTGTCAGAGGTGCTCTCAACTCATTGCACTGCTCTGTGAGAAAGGAGTTGACACGCTCAGTAAAATGCCAACAAGTCTGGTGCTCTTAACTCTGGATTCAATTCTTCACCAAGGCTGTTTTAGGAGGGGATGCTGTCAACTGCAAGCCACAGGCTGCTCACCATGGAAGTCCCTGCAACCTGTTGTGCCACCAGGGCTGCAGTAACACATGTGGGCAGCTGTGGGTCCCTTGGGGAAGACAGGTGAAAACTGGAAAAAGGTAGAAGGTAGGGGCTTTCTCCATCCATCTCAGTATCTTGGCCATCAGCCATGCAGACGACATCAAGACAGCTGGATACCTGCCATGGAGACAACATGGCCAGGTGGCATGGTGGAAGGCAATTCCACCTTGTGCTGGCTGCAAGCCATCTCCACCCCCCTTAGTTGGACATTTCTGAACAGATTTCACCTGTTACACTGCCAGTGAGACTAGGGGATGGGGGTACCTGGGTTATGTGTTTTTACTCTTTTTAACAGTTGAGGATATTAATTATTTCCTTCAGTGAGTAGGAAATAGTTAATGTTCCCATCGAATTATAACATCAAACTGCTAAAAACAACCCCATTCTAATCTGCACAAGGCTTTCTCTTCTGAAAATGGACCAAGAACAACAGAAACACTCTTGAACTGCAGCAGACCCTTCATAATCACCTCTTGCTTCTTGGATCAGAATATATTTACCAAAGATGGGTCTGTAGGATGCATTTTACAACAGAAATAACAGCGGTTCACAATTCCCTCCTGCAATGATGTAGGCCATAAGAAGTAACCACTGACAGCAAGCTTGCTGCATCTGAGGTGAAATGAGGTGAGAAGGAGCCTGCTTGGTGCGCACATGGCCATGGGCAAGGGAACAAGTGGAGGATGGAGGACACACGGTCTCCTCCCACATCAACTTCTGTCACTTGCTAAAATTTGTTCGCGGGAGAAGGGTTTGGCTGTGTTTCATCTTGGACCATCAGGAAGATGAGAGTCCTGCAATGTAGTGGTCTACGTTACACTGACCAGAGAATGGTCTATGATCAGCATTTCAGCCAGAAGTAAATGTATCTTAGCCAAAGTTGGTCATTGCTCTGGTGCAATTATTTTCCCATCCAGTAGCTGCAACATTTTTGAAAGTTTACATCAATTCTAATGGCCAAATGTGTGACGCTTTGTATAAGACTGTGCTGGGCACCTTGCTGATTTTTGTTAGTGTGCGGGTGTGTGCTTGTAGGGGAGAGGAGCTGCAGAAAATGTTGTGCTTAGAAAGCAAGGTAAGCAGCAGGCCAAAAAGTACAACATCGCATCAGAAAGATTTGATCCCTGAAATGTAGAACAGCCGGCTTTAAAGTGCTGCAGAGAGTGATCAGGCATGGGGGATTCTGTGTAGATTTCCTTCAGTTTAGTTCTTTTCTATAGCTTGTTTCAGACGGAGCTGGAGAGCAAAAGGTCACTGTTTTTAAGACAATCTGTGTTTCCATGGCTGCAAGAATATGACAATCACACCATGTATCCTTTGGCTTTAGAAAATATCCCCAGACACTGAATGGGCAATCAACTTGCCTTTATGTATGTTGGAGAAGGCTTGTTTTTCCTTCTTGAAGAGAGTCGTGACCTGTCATTAGTTCCTTCCCCTGAAACACATCACACTGCCGACAGTAAAATGATGTTTTTATTCTAAGAATTCTACAGGGAAAAAAGGGAGCAGCCATTTTCTCAAGGAAATAACCTAACAAGGCCACGGTGATTACAACAATTGGCTGGAACATATCAGAAAAATAACTGGTATGGTTAATCCAAGGCACAAATTCCATAAAAGGAAATTTCAACTGACTCTTTTAGAAATGGTTTATAAAGACAGATATTTTAAGGTGTTTTCCTTCAGTCAGCGAAAGTAATCTTTGTGTATGGTTGATAAAGAAAATTATTTTTATATTTCCAAATGGAATATGCAGTATATTCACACTGAAGATCCATATGTAGTTTGTAAAGGTCCAGAGAACTTTATTGCAAAAATAACATCACATAGCATTGCATAGCGTAACATAACACACATAATATAACATCAGACCCCAAACTTCCAAAGGCCAAAATTCAGCTCCTGATTCATGAAAATCCAGCTGATATCAGTTAAGTCCTACTGATACTAACTTATAGGAGGGGAAAAATACTTGCTTTGAGTCGTGTTCATCAAACTTGAAGGAGGAATTTTGTTTTATTTGGAGAAGTTGCAAGTTAGCTGTGCAATGCTGGTTCTAAATACATAAACCAAACCTTTATGGCCCACTTCTGAAATATTTAAGGGACATACTCAGAAAAGTACTTTGACCAAGTACTGAGTCAGAAATTTCCCAAGGGGCACTTCAGTAGCCCAGTGAATGTCCTTGATGATCCAGTAATTTGTGTTAGCTGAAATTCTGGATCACCATCTACAGCGTGTTAAGACAGGTTAGCAGAATATCTAGGCAAAATATTCTAATCATTCAAGTAAATTATCTGTGCAAGCTTTGATTTATTTTCACTTCATGCATAAATCAAGATATTTATATCTATATATATTTCTTTTTTTTTTTCAGTTGTAGGAAAGATCAGATTCCCAGTTATACTCACCTCTCATTTTTCTCANGGTTTTGCCATGAAGATCCATGAAGTAGACAACCTGAAATTAAGTATTTCATCTTGTTTGGAAGGCATTTTTATCCTTAAAGAAATAAATACAGGTAGATATCAATATGAAAGGTAGTTTTAAAAAGAATTTTTAGTTTCACTTGCAACATGTCAAGAGAAAATTTTGAGAAGTTTTTAATTGCTTTCAGGTTTTCTTGGTATGTTTTAAGTCAGGAAAGTTCAACATGGATTTGTAGATTGTTTTGGTTTTCTCTATTTTACTTGAATATTTCCACCTGGTCACTGCACTGTGTATGTATATAGTGCAAGCAGTGCAGCATAAGATGAAATGTTAGTACTTGACAGTGAAAGAACAAAAAATACAGGATTTTCCTTCACACATAGCCAATATTTTTAGGACTGTTGAAAAACAAAATTAACCCAAACATTCCCACCCGCAATTTGTAAGATCCACCTGCAACTCCCCAACAAGTAGAAGCGGGTGCTTACAGAGACGAAGAGAGTCAAAAAAACGTCACGTCCACAGGTCTAGCTTTGAGGATGTAGGTCTCAACAGTAAATACGGTCACTCGGCAGCACGATTCCCTAGAAACCATTTTCCAAATTGAAATACAATTAATACAATATATAGTCCAGGAAAACATCCCAGGAAACCAATGCTCAGGTTATGCTGCACCAAAGTGAGCCTCAGGCACTGATAGAATCTGAGCAAGGGTTTAGTGTCCCTTGCTTCTTTTTTTCCTATTTCCTAACTTCTGAGTTTTAAGCCCAAATATTAGGGTTAATAAAAAATTGCATAAACATAAGGGACTTGAAGCCATTTAAGATATCCAAAAGACCCTGTCTGGGCTCGCTCACTGGTATGGCAAAGATGGTTCTCCAGCAACACCCTGGGGGGAACAGAACAAGAACTGGGGCTTTGTCCCTGCAAGAAGCATGCAGAAAGATTCAGCCACAGAAAGAGCATATGGTTTCAGTGGTGGTCTCTACGAAAAAGCAAACTTGTTCAGATAACACAGGTGGGGAACATACCTCTGGAAGTGTTTGCTGTTCAGAGGAATGAGCCTACCCCATCACTGACGACCACCTCTATAATGCAGTTGGTGTTACGCCCACAGGAACAACATGTGAGGTTCTCATTTCCTAAAGAGTAGTTTTATTCTTCCCAACCCAAAGGCAGCCCTCCTTTTTATATAATTACAAGTGAGGACTTGTCCTTGAATCCAGCTCCTGATGGGCACAGCTGTTGCAAATGCTGAAGGTTCCTCTACACCCTGGTTTTGCCTGTGCACAGCATTGCTCTCTTTTCTTCTTATTTNTTGCAAACCTGGAAGTTTTATTATTTTAAAAAAAAAAAAAAAACAAAACAAAACAAAACAACAACAAAAGCAAAAAAAAAAAAACACTTCAGCTTTATCTCTGTGCAAGAGCAAAATATGGAGGTCACTAGACCCCTCATTTACAGTCGCTGTTCCTCTCACTGCTCTTTATCCATTTCAGGTCAGCTTTTGCAGAGAAACTGAGCTGTCACGGCCAACTATCTTTTTATTTTATTTCACATTTTTACTTCCCCAAATTGTAGCTCACAAGCAAGCTGAACCAATACATCAGAATGACACAGGTGAGATACTATTATATCGCTAAGTACTAAAAATTATCTCCGCACTGATTATGGAAGAAAAAGCTGCTGCCTTGTAATAGCAACAGTTGATTCAATGGCTGTGGAAGTGCAGAGTGCAGAGGGTAAAAGTTTCTTCATTTAAAAGGAAATTATGCTTTAAAACTGGCTTTATTCCAACACTGTCAACAGACCAGTTCTCTCTCCTTCCCCCTCTTTCTATATAATCTCAGTTACTTACAACATTAAAGGTCTTTAGAAGCTTCTTTCTGCAACAGATCTCTAATTCTGCCTCTCATCATCTCAGTGAATGACAATTTGAGAGAAAAACAGAAGCTTTTCTATGGATTTACAAGTTTCTCAGAGCAAATAACTGGATGCCAAGGAAGCTGCCAAGCTCCTGTAACTCACAAGCAGTTCTAATCAGTGAACAAAGGCGTCAGAGGCAGCACCAAGGGAGAACCTTTTGTCAAAAATATTGACCAGCAAATTACACTGTAGACAGTGCTTTGGCATTCGGCTGTCTAAAGGTGACTCAGACAATTCGTTTAGCTCAGTGAGCTGGTTTCTAATTACACCAAATGCCTGGCTGTTGTCAGTGGGCCCAGTGTTTTCTAAGCCAGTGCTCTTCACATGTGTCATTCATTACCTCACCCTGCACCAGGAGCCATCTCTGCAGGGAGAATGGTTGGCAGTGCCATTGACTTGGATAATTTCCTCAAATAGTGGTTCACAACAAAAACCTCTANCACAGGCACCTGCTGCGGCCAAGGAAGTAAAAACCCACAGAGATGCAATTTTCTTTTAATTACATTAGCTTGGTTTTGGCAGACAGCCATACAACACAGTGTTGGTGGGGATGTGGATTCTATTCACAATTAGAGTGTGTCTGTGGGTTACTTTTGACACGTGGCAGAGAGAAACCGGGCAGGATCCATACTGGTGCTGATTCCTGTTTGGGAGAAATAATCAAGATTGACATGTTTTTTGTTACATGGTGGTACTGTGTTCAACTCTCAGATCAGCATTATATGCTTTTCAGGCTGCATGGGTCACAGCGGCTATATACATGCCACTGAACTATCCAGGGTCAGGTCCTCGGCCTGAGGAGTACCTGAAAGTCACCCATGCTCTTTAATCACTACTTTGACCATAATGATGCTGCCCCAGACAAGCCTCAGTGCAGTCTGGGGGACAGCATGTGTAAGGCTGCTCCCAGACAGCCTGTTCCGATAAGCTTTACACATGGGGACACCATATTTTGGAAGGAGAGAAGGCTGAGGCATGTGGATATGAGCCCATGTAGTGCCAGTTCTCCCCAGGGCCAGAACAGACTCTGCTCTGTTTCATTTATTCCTAC